>JACCIB010000109.1:0-414704 GCA_018906965.1 Philotrypesis tridentata
TAGAGGGGTTCGATAATACCTGGTACGGCGGATTTTTATTCGGGAGCAATAGGAGGTGTCCGGAATATACCATTGACGACAACGGCAATGAGTGTTGCGAATACTTCGACGGTCTTTTCCGTACCTTACTTGGTCTATGGTGGTGCTGGAGGTAATTTTACATCAGCAAATAATAGGAAACCTGTGGATAATTTACCGGATTATATGGGGAATAATCAGGAATTGGAAGATTTCCGAAGCAGGCATGATGGATCTAATGGAGGAGAAGATGATTTTCGACGAAATAGGGATTTTAGAGATTATGGGGGTAGTGATGATAGAGCATTTAGGCATGGAAATTTGGTGAAAATCCTTCAAAGCTGGTGTCAGAAATTTCATGGAACAGAGGACAGAATTGCAGCAGAAAATTTTATGGCTCAGCTGGAGGATTGTAAGGCCAGCGAAATATACCTGACGAGAAAATGTTGACGGCTGCAGCTTGTCTATTTACAGGGGTAGCTGCGAATTGGTACAGAGTTAAAAGGAAAGAAGTGCTGTCATGGAGGCAATTGTTGTTGGCATTTAGAAATCGATTCATTGGAGAGATCAGTCAGAGAGATATTTATAATGATCTATTGCGGAGAACGCAGGGAGCGTCGGAGAAGATAACCGCGTTTATAGATTGTTTTAAATACATTGTCGATCATTTGGAAAGTCCCCCAAATCGTGTGGAATTAATAGGTATGGCGTATGAACGAATACGTTCAGAATACCGCGATTTTATGGTAATCTGAAGATCACTTCGTTGGAAGACATAGAGAGATATGGTCGACAGTATGAGCGGCACAAAGAAATTAACGAGTATTGGGAACCTCCACCTGCGAAGGAAAGATGAAACTTCCAGGTGCAAGCTATATACCGAAGGAGGTGGAAAAGAAACCGACTAAGGTTGTGGCGATGGAGGAAATGATTATGAGGCCGGGGAAGAGTAAAAATCAAAAGAAATCGGTCTCTGGTCAAGCTCAAGAGTCGAATGTGGATATTGGTGAATCGATAATAAAGGAACAGACTAAAGGAAAGGGGTTAATAAATCCGAATTTGGAAAATTTTAACCAACAAGTTCAGAATATCCAAAGTCAACAGCAGCCACCGCGTCAGATGCAGCAGCAACATCCACAACAGATACAGCAGCAGAAGCAACAACAGCAACCTCGAATATGGAATAATTTCGGCAATCAGAATGCGATGGGGCAAAATGGTGGTAATCCGCAGCGTGGAAGCAATTTTCAGAGTCAGCAAGGCGATAATAAGCAGCAAGGTTCGAGAAAATGCTACGCTTGTGGGAAAGAAGGTCATTTTGCAAATAAATGTCCGGATACTAAGTGTTATAAGTGTCAACAAATGGGGCATAAAGCGAATGGATGTCCGATGAGAGTTATGTCGGATATTTATTGCCAGTTATGCAATAAACCAGGAGTCACAGTTAGAGAGTGTCCGGACTGCGACATTTTGAACAGATTGGGAAATGGCAGTGCGGGGGCTCAGCGCAGTTCCCTGCCCTCCGCGAAGCCATAGGAACTGCTTTTGGAAATAGTGGAGGATTTATTGGAGATAATGGAGGTAGTGGTTTTATAGAGGATAATGGAGGAAATCATGAATCTGTTACTTCCAATGAATTAGGTGGTTCACGTAGTGGACGAATTGGGAAGGAAATTTCATCTAAAATGAAGGCAAATCCATCAGGCAATACTTCTCCAGGTATTGCGATTGGTGGAGAGATGAAACTTGGAAGGCCTAGTGTCGATAGGGATAGTGAGAAGCTTCAACGGATGCTGAGAAAGTGTGAAGAATCTACAGCAAGTCGTGGGAGTAATGGAAGTAGTGATGAAAAGAGTGTTGATAGAGGAACTGGTTCTATTTTGAAAAAGAAGCAGTTTAGGAAGAAGAAAGAAAAGAGTAGTAATAATGTGAATATTAAGACTCGTACAAATGGAATAGATGTAATTTTAAGTGATGCGCCGTCGATTGAGTTGCGTGAGAACTCGAAATTGGTAGGGAAGAAATTGAGGAACTGGTCGGAATATTTGAGGGAAGCACGTTCAGAAACAGATTATAGAAGACGAGGCTATGAATCAAAATATTAACCGGCTAGTTAATGGTAAATATTTGTTGGTAGGAAAATCATCTGGAGGCTCAATGAAGGATCCGTCGTTGGAGATAGTAAAGGATGCTTCTAAAGGAGCTATTCCTAAGAACAATACTTCATCGAAGCGATGGTTTCAGAAAAGTGTGGAGGAGCCTAATTTTGATTTAAGGTGGCGATTGCCGAGTCCTGTCGATGATTCACGAGAGCTGCAGGAGGATGGTAGGAAGAGGATGTGTGGAAATTATGATCATAGTTCTTCCGAACCGTTGGTAACTTCTTTCCGAGATGTTCAGAAGCAAGTGGACAAATTTATGGAAAATCAGAAAATGAATGAGTTAAAGCAAAAGAAGAATAAATCTCAATTAATTGCTCAAGGTGCGGAGATTACCACTAGAGAAAACAGGAATTTTCTTTCGGTTAATTTTGGAGGAAAAGAGTATGTAGCATTAGTGGATAGTGGAGCTATGGTGTCATTAATTAAGTCACATATAGCTGAGAGATTTCCTTCCAAAATGAGTAAATGCAATAAATTCATACGAGGAGTAACTGGAGACATTATCCCTGTAAAGGGGAGCATGAAAATTACTCTAGAAATAGATGGTGTATCAAAAGTTCTGGAATGTATAGTTATGGATGAGCCAGGGCATGATATGATACTGGGTATTGATTTCTGTAGAGATTGGGAAATCCAAATGAATTATAAGGAAAATTTATGGAGAATTTCTGGTGGAATTTGGCATTCTTTTGATCAGGATGGTAATTATGGGAAACCTTCTTTGATTGCGGAATGTGCAGGTTTATCGGAATTGAATGTGGAGGAACATGATAGGATTTTGAAGATTGTGAAGAAATATTTACCAGAGGATACGCCTACACGGTTGAATGCGACTACTCTAACGGAGCATAAAATTGTGTATTTAGGGGATGCTCCTATTAAACATAAATTTAGGAGGTGGTCTCCGAGGCGATGGAATGCTGGGATCAAAGAAATTGAGGAAATGTTAAAAGCTGGAGTTATTGAGAAATCGGATAGTGATTTCAGTAGTGCTCCGGTAATTGTGTTTAAAGAAAATGGTGAGGTGCGTTTTTGTATAGATTATCGGGATGTCAATAAATTGACCAAGAAAGATGCTTATCCACTACCTTCAATTGATGGAATATTAGATAAATTGAGGCATGCGAGGTATATTTCAAAGATTGATCTGAAGAAGGCCTATTTTCAAGTGCCTATGGAGGAAAATAGCAAGAGATATACAGCATTTGCAATGCCGGGTAGTGGATTATGGCAATTTACTCGCCTCCCATTTGGGCTTTCCAATGCTCCGGCCACTTTTCAGCGTCTGGTTGACTCTTTGTTTGGTCCGGAATTTGAACCACACATCTTTGGATATTTGGATGATGTGATAGTGGTAGCGGACAACTTTGAGGAACATTTGAAATGGTTGGAGTTAGTATTGGAAAAGATTACGGAAGCTGGATTGACGGTGAACAGAAAGAAATGTGAATTCGGCTGTTCGAGAGTCCGTTATTTGGGATATTTGTTGGACAGAAATGGTCTTAGGCCAGATCCTGAGAGGATTGCTCCGATTATGAATTATCCGGCGCCAAGAGACAAGACTCAGCTTAAGAGATTCTTGGGTATGATTGGCTGGTATAGTCGTTTTCTGGAGCATGACGCGGAAATGAAGGTGCCGTTATTGAAGAATGTTAAAAACTTGAAGGAATGGAGTTGGAGTGATGAGCAGCAGCAGGCTTTTGAGGATTTAAAAGTAGCATTGACAAATGCTCCTGTGCTAGCTCGTCCAGATTTCTCCAAACCATTTACGATCCAGTGTGATGCCTCGAATTTCGCGATTGGGGCCGTTTTGACCCAAGAATTGGAGGATGGAGAGCACCCAATAGTGTATCTCAGTAGAGTACTGTCATCTGCAGAGAGAAACGACACTACCACTGAGAAAGAATGTTTATCCATGATATGGGCAATAAAGAAATTGAGGCCATATGTGGAAGGTTATCCATTTAAGGTGGTGACAGACCACAGTGCTCTAAGGTGGTTGCAAAATTTAAAGGATCCAACTGGTAGGTTAGCCAGATGGGCTTTGGAACTACAGCAGTGGGATTTTGAGATAATTCACAAAAAGGGAGCTCTTCATCATGTTCCCGATGCACTTTCTAGAGGTTTTAACATAGAGGAAATGAAATTGGTTTTGGAGGATATCAAAGATGAATGGTACATTCAGAGGATGAAAGAGGTGGAAGAGACTCCAATGAAATTTTCGTCCTGGAAAGTGGATAATGGACTTCTATACAAATTCAGGAATGATCCATTGTTAGATCCTATTAGTTTTCCAGAAGAAAGTTGGAGGTTAGTAGTACCCTGTGATTTTAAACAGGATGTATTGGTGGAGGCACATTGTAATTTTACTGCTGGCCATTTGGGATTTGAGAAGACCTATGATAGAGTGGCTAGAGAATATTACTGGCCAGGTATGTGGTATGAGATTCGGAAATTTGTGCAGGGTTGTGAGGTCTGTCAAAAATACAAGTCTGTGCAATCCGGACCTATGGGTCTTATGGGTAATCGTATAGTGGAACGCCCATGGGCGGTGGTGGCGGCAGATCTTATGGAATTTCCATTAAGCAAGAGTCAAAATAAATATCTTATAGTGTTCCAGGGGTTGTTTACCAGGTGGATTGAAGTTAAACCTGTGCGGAAAGCTACTGGTCAAGCGGTGGCTAAGGCATTTGAGGAGTTAATTTTATTGCGGTGGGAAACACCAGACTACCTGCTGACAGATAATGGGAAAGAATTTATTAATAAGACTTTGATGGATACTCTCGAGGAATATGGAGTGAAGCATGTCACCACGCCACCGTACCATCCTCAGGCGAATCCAGTAGAAAGGAGTAATCGAACGTTGAAGACCATGATTTCTTCATATGTTGGAAAAGATCACAGATTATGGGATCAACATATAATGGAATTGAGGCATGCCTTTAATACGGCGGTTCAAGCAACGACGAAAGTGTCTCCGGCGTTTTTAAATTATGGAAGGCAGCCTCAATTAATGAAGTCATGGCGGAAGGGTGTGGAGGATAGAGGAAGTGTAGTGGTTATAGATCCGGATTTATGGAAGGATAGGATGAAGAGGTTGGATGCGTTGCGAGATTTAGTGGGAAAACATATTGAAGAAGCCCGTGTTAAACAAGCGGGTCATTACAATCGTGGTAGAAAACCGGCAGAATTTAATGTAGGGGATTTAGTGTGGAGGAAGTTACATACGCTGTCAAAAGGTGTTGATGGGATTTCTTCCAAACTTAGTGGTAAATATGATGGTCCATATCACATTATAGAAAAGATATCGCCCCTAGTGTATATTTTGGAAACTAAAGATAAGCGGAAGAATGCTAAAGTTTTCGTTAATGAGTTAAAAAAGTATATTGCTCCCAGGGGTAGGAATTTTTCTTTTTCAGATGGCGGTATGGGGGTTGGCGGAAAGTAGCGGATTGCACCTGGATAGCGGTTGTGTTGTCCACATGTTGGTGGTATCTTTTGTTTTGTCTAGTAAGTTGTGTCGTCTGTGACGTTTTGTTTAGAGGGGGGGAAGGTAGGAATTAGTTATACTAATTCTTATTGTTGGTATGTTTTTTTTGTAGAAATGGCTGGTTACACTCCGTCTTATTCCGACGAGATAGAGAGGGAGATCCTCCGAGAGATGGAAGTGGAGAGGATTAGGGAGGAGCGTCGCCGCGGTCGCCCGGTCAACGATATGACCCGGACGGCCGATTTGTGGGCAACCCGCATGGAGGAGTTGCGGTTGGCGGAAATAGCGGACCGCAAGTGGTCCTTGGGCCCGGCCTCAGAAGCTCCCAAGATCCTTCGGCGTCCACACTCTCCGATCCCTCAGCCAGAAGTGGTTGAGGTGGCCCCGGCCAGGATGTTATATCTCCCTGGAGAGGTCGGGAGCGAGCCAGGGGAGAGTGTGGAGGCTCGGGAGTCGAGGGCAGCGGTGGAGGAGTTGGAGGCCATGGTGGATTCACCTGTGGAGGAGGTTGCCGCTCCGGCGGCACCTGTAGAGGTAATAGTTAGATAGATAGATAAATAGATAGATAGATAGATGGGTAGGTTATCGTTTGATTCTTCCAGGACACTCTGGAGATAACTATCTCAAATGAGAGGGCGGTGGAGGAGGCCTACCCGATGTTCCGGGGGGCGAATGGAAAGAGGAGGCGGTACAACCCGCGGCGGCAGCTCGTGCTTGATGACTATGAGTCATCGATTGAGCTGCCGACCCGGGTTCGCTCTCCTTCGCCTCCCGGACCTCCTACCGGACCTCCTACCGGACCTCCTACCGGACCTCCTACCGGACGGATTGCGGCCAGGGGTGTTCAGCCTGGGCCCCTCATTCCCTTCTATGATCCGGTGGAAGCCCAGGCCAGATGGCGGGCGGAAAGGAGCCGGCCGAGGAAGTCTCCGGCGTGGACCGGTAAATAAGTTAATTTTTGTGGAGTGAATTTGGTGGTATTATTTTTATTGTTTGTTTCAGTGGGACAGTCGCGCTGTGAGGAACAGAGGGAGGAGTCTCCGAGGGTGCGTGAGTCTACGGGGGTGGTACCGCGGACTCCCCGTGAGGGGAGGCGCACCCGGTGGGGATCACCGGTTAGATCAGAGGTGGCAACTGGTCGTGATCGACCTATTCTCTCTGGGGCCTTGTTTGGGGAATTGAGGCCAATTCCCACCGACCCGGAGGTCGACCCTCCCTTCGGGTCGTGTTTTAACTGTCGTGGCCGAGGGCATCGTTGGGAGCGATGCCCCAGAGAGAGAAGGCGATTTTGTTTCAACTGCGGCCGGTTGAACACCGATCTAGTGGATTGTGCGCGGTGTGGGGAAGCCCACAGAGTGTACCTGGAGGCGCGAGCCAATCCAGGTCGCTCGGGGGTAGCTCCCAGAGCTCCGGTGTACCCTCGGAGGGCTTCGGTGGAGGTAGAGGACCAGGGGGCACCACCCTCTTATGAAGAGGCAGCCCGGCAAGCCCGGAGGGAGGGGCGACCGAGGCGGGAGGTTCCTGCTGCTGCTGCCATTGCTACCACTACTGGTGAAATTGGAGGAATTTCAGATAATTATTTATTGGCGATAAGGCAGTTGGCCAATGCCCCGGCCGATGTTAAGGCTATTCTGTTGGCGGCCCTGGCCCCTGGAGGCCATTAGTTTCGTTTTTTTAAATAAATTTTTTCCTTTTAAACGATGGTGGTTAGTTCATTTAGTGGATCCCGATTTGGTTCCGGAAGTTGGTGTTCTTTTGTATTTCCTGGTTATGTTGTAGAGGTTATGGAGGTTTATGGAGGAAAACTTGGATATTCAGGTATATCCAAGGTTTTGTGGGGGGTATTGCGACGTAGCAATAAATATTGCTGCGTCGTGATTATTTATCGCGGCCAGCTGACTCACTCTCGGCAGACTGACAGGTACTGGAGCGGAGCCAGCGCTCGGTGGCACTCGCAGGAGTTGCCTCTGATCGGCCGCTCGCGGAGCGCAGGATGTGAGCTCCCGAGTCGCACCTGCGCAACACGTTGGCGCTCGGGAGGGGGGCACAGCAGGAAGCGAGACGGCGGCCGCACGCACGCGGTCACATGCACGACGTGGTGTATGGAGGGGAGCGCGTATGTATGTGTGAGAGAGAGAGAGTGGGCATGAGTGCGAGCGCGAGTGGGAGAGAGAGGGAAGGCGACGCACATGTGGTGCGATATAGATAGAATATGCGGCGCGCGCGGTAGCGGGGAGAGGGAAGGCGCTCTCCGTTATCGGCCTCTATAGATCGATCGAGAGGGCGCCTGCTCCCGGGCGATCAATATATGATGTATATAGAGGTTTTCCATTTTCAGGATTATAGGGAGATAGAGGGATAGTGGAATAATGTTTGGTTTCCACTATCTGCTCTGATGGGATATTAAGGTTATTTTCCCAATCAGTCTTTTATGATTTTCTGTGAATTTTGGAATTGGTGCGGCCGTCTGGTACTATATTGGGGGAGCCACCTTACGGTTATCGACATTGATTGATTGATCGAGATTAATAAAGGGGGCGCGGAATTTGCATATTGATAAATGATATAGAGGGCGGTAATCGATTTTATAGCCAATGGGAAAATTAGAAATAGAAAAAGAGGGCGCTGGGAAATTTCATAGATAAGAGATGATTTAGTAGTGGTATTTAAATAGGCCAATTGCGGATTTTGGAGGTTTCTAGGACCAATGAAAATTTGCCAGCCAGGACGACGCTCCTGGGAGGAAGGAGGCGAGGTGGGAAAATCGCGGCTTCTTCCTCGAGCGGAGCGTCGTCCTCGTTCACTCTGTTCCTGGATACTCGTAGTAGTAGTTCTGCTGTTTTCTTGAATTTTACTGGGTTCCGGACTTTGAATTTGTGGAGACGTTTCGGCGGCCATCTTGGTGGACATCGTGGAAATTCCTGATCCGGGATTTTTGGTTTGGAGGAATCTGAAGGAGCGGTTCGAGAGTTAAAGAAGGAATATCGGTGAGATTGTTAAATATAAATTTGAAATCTAGGTTGTGGTAGTAATTGGGAAAAGAGGAAAAAAGAGGCAGATAGAGGAAACTTTCTCCCATTTCAGCTCCGCGGATTTCTTACGTTTTCAGCAGGAAGCGGTTTTCCCCTTTATTGTCCTTTTGTGAATTAAATATTCAGAGTCATCGTGGAGGATTTTCGCGGCCCTTTTCTGTGTTTAGCAACCTCCATTCCAGCTGCAAGGACATAGTTATTTGGCCGTTGGCCCATGCAATATTTAAATTCACGATCTTTCTGTTTGCCAATTTCAGTTGTAAGAGGGGAATTACAATATACTTGTTATGTGTTAATTCTAATTTTTGTGTTAATATTTATTTCCTACTGGGCCTATTGCTACCAAAAATTCCCTGCGTGTACCCGTTTTCTCCGTTTTCAGAACCCTGGACTCCGAGAGTGAAGAGCAGTCGCGAAATAAAAATATCTTTGTATAATAACTGGAATCCTCGAGCGGGCGAGGCAAATTCCACGTTACAGTATAAAAAGTATTAAAATGTTTATTGATTTTGTAATAATAAAAACTTTAAGAAGCACGGGTATAGGGTTATTACTACGCTCGTCCGCTAACTTCACGATGCCAGAATGGACTGCTAATTCCACGGATAGCCGAGGCCGCGGATTTATTCTAATCAGTGCTATAAAATATCGTACAGTACACGCGTAATAAGTCGTTCTTCATAGCACGACTCTAACCTAACTCGCTGCGCTCGTGTGCTTATACACATTGTGCCGTAAAGTACGACTTATTCCATTAATATCGTAATGTACTATTATTTGTTTGTATTTGGTAAACGGTTTCTCCGATGATCGAATGGATTGCACCATACGAAAGAGCGTCAAATTTTACATCGGAAATGATTTTTTACTCAATTTTAATGAGTGTGAATCTCTGAGATAATTAATGAAAAAAACATTAAGTTCACACAGAGCTTATGCCTCGGCGCCCCCCCCCCCCCACTACTTCTTTCCTTCACACTCGTAAAGGCAATATCATTTTCTTTGATTATCTCAAAAAATCAAACTCATAAAAATCGAGCAAAAATAATTTCCAATGTAAAATTTGACACTCTTTCGTTTGGTGCAATCCATTTGATTACTGGAGAAGCCGTATACAAGATATAAATAAATAAAACTTTTGATTTGAGGAATTGAGGAAGCTAAAACTATCATAATTGTTTTTAGCGACCTCGATTCACCTATTATCCAATGCTAGAATTTTTAATACCTTTAACCGATTTTACAACTACTCACTTTAAGCATCTTAACCCTATATCCGTGCTTCTTAAAGTTTTAATTACTACAAAATCAATAAACTGTTTAGTATTTTTTACTAGCGAAAAACGCTCGCTTCACTCGCGAATAATAAACTTTACGGGTACAATTAATTACATACACATTATACTATTGAAAATTTATGTTAAAATTTTTTTAAATAATAAAACACTATATATTTTAAAATGTTTATATTCAGTAAAGTAAATAACCTATCCTACCCTATGCCCGTTTTATGTTTGTGTAGATAATGATTTTTTCCATTTATTAAAAATTAGATTTAAAAAGATTGTTTAAAATATATTCAAAATTGAATTAATTATTTAAGTAAACAATAGAGTGAAATATCTTATCCTATCCTATTCTTTCAAAAATATAATCGATAATAATATTATTATGTAATCCAAATATCTATCTTCTTATATTATATAATTGTTTTGAGCTGAGGTGGAATTTAGCCCCCCTCGCCCCCCCCCCTCAGTCGCCCCATCAAATAGACCTAAAATTGTTTCGAAAGTTTGGTTATTTTTTAGAATTTTTAACCCCCCCCCCCCTACCTCTCCTCGCCACCCCCACACCCCCCTCAGCCCCCTTCATTATTTGCAATGATTATAAGAGTATGTATAAGTTATTTTATTCTGCTTATAATATTGAGATAAACAGAAAAGTAAGTACAAATAATATTAGTGGATCGTACAATATTATATTTGAATAGTTGAACCTCACTGCTCGCTCCGTAAAGTGCAGGTTAAATACTCTATTATTTCCACACCACCATATATATATATAGGAATACATTGTTGGAGATGATAGGTGGTGGCTCAAGGCCATATGTGAAGGTGATAGATAGAGGGCTACATGAGGTTACAACATGAGAAGGAAATAGTTGTAAGTGAAGAGTTTTTATTGAAGGCTGTAAGTGCAAGTTGAAGGGATCATGATTGGAGGCAACAAGTGGAGGATGTAGGTGATAGGAGAAGGTTAGAAACGATAGTGGGAGGGTGAAGCCGATAGATGGAGGCTGGAGGCCATAAGGAAATTGGAGGATACAATTAAAAGCGATTTGTGAAGGCTGTACATTATTGGAAGCGATAGGCAGAGGCTCGAGATCATGGGTCGCGGTGACAGGTCGAGTTTATTCGTGGAGGTTGAAGGACATAGGTATAGAGTGAAGAACTCGAATGGAAGCAATAGGTGGAGAGTGAAAGTGATTAGTAATTACTTGAGGGTGTTGACAGTATGCGGGGATAAAAGCTGTAACATGAAGAGATAATGATTGAAGACGATAAGTGGAGGGTGATGGCATTGTGATTGCAGGCGATAGATGGACAGTGAAGGTATTATGATTGAAGGCGGTAGGTGGTGGATTTGAGCGATAGCTGAAAGGTGGAGATGATCGATGGAACCTAAGGTATGTGATTGGAGATAATAGGTCAAGGGTGAGAGGCGTATCATGACATATGCAATAGGTGGATGTTGTATAGGAATTACGACATAGCTGGAGGGTGAAGGTCATGATTGGAAATATACGAGTTGCGTGAAATCGTTATGATTTGAAATGATAAGTTGAAGGTCTGCGAAAAATTAGAAATTGAAGCTATGGGGGTTGGCAAGCGGAGTGAACAGGGGGGTACCCACTTAGTATATATATATCTTACTATATTATATAGTTGTTTTGGGCTGAGGTGGAATTAGCCCCCCCCCTCCCCCCCTCATACCCCCCTCTACCCCCCCCCCTCAAAATGACCAAGAAACATTTCAAAAGTTTGGTTATTTTTACGGTCTCCCCCCCACCCCCCTCGCGACCCCCCCCCCCTCTATCCCCCCTCGCCGCCCTCA
Organism: Philotrypesis tridentata; assembly: GCA_018906965.1. NCBI lineage: Eukaryota > Metazoa > Arthropoda > Insecta > Hymenoptera > Pteromalidae > Philotrypesis > Philotrypesis tridentata. The sequence goes on from JACCIB010000109.1 coordinate 11,817, forward strand.
TTCCTTAGAATGTTAACATTTATAATAATTTAATAGAATGAATAGATTATTATTGGAGAAGAAAGACATCATTGGAGATAGGGACGTTAATTAATGGCGCGTTTTTTTAAAAGTGGTTTCCCCTGTAGGCCTAATCCACTGTATAGTTTTGTAGATTTATGATATTATAATGATATAAAATATAATATAAATATATGTGTGTATTTTATATACATCTTACTATATTATATAGTTGTTTTGAGCCGCGCTGGAATTTGGCCCCCCCCCCCTCGCCCCCCTCGCCCCTCCGCACCCCCTCAGCACCTGCTCCTGTAACAAGCTTACAGTTTTGAGAACATGTGCTTTGAGCTGTAGGACATGCTGGGCATGACAGTTACAAACCGTCATAATATAAAACTTTGTTTTTACCATATACTTAATTTATTTACGAATAAAAATAATATACTATTTCAAAAACAAATAAATAATATATTTTTAGAATGTTTATTTATAAGTTTGTTGTAATAATAAAAAATAAAATTACATTACTGAAGTTTATATTTTTAGTTATGTAACTCTTTTCTAGGTCCATTCTATTGGGGATTAAGGAATTAGACTACGGTACAAATAAATTTATATGTGATTTACAGAGTGATCACTACATAGTTGTACATATGTAGAGTTATTATATGTTAAATAATCGGAAATAATTATATTTTTAATGAATAATAAAAGAGTGGGGTAACCAGAAGGAAGGGAGAGTTATCTAAAAAAAAAGAGAAGGATGTCAAGAAAAAAGGGAAAGGTGACAAGTATGAAGGGAGGGGTATCTAGGATGAAGGGGAGGGCTGACACGTTATATGGGGCTGCACACAGATCGACAGCTATAAATGACCGCGCTCCGCGAGGGTAATGTTAAATCTAATAAGGTAAAATTGTAGAAAGTTTTATTGCCTTTCAAAATTTATGAAGAAAGTTAAGAAAACATTTGTTTACAATATGTACTACGATAGTGTACATATTATAGAGTGTTCTCCGTTGCCCAGATTTAACTAAAGTCTGCGGTGCATGAAAAAAATGGAATTCATGGATTTTGGCTTTCGAAGACATGTTGTACCTAGAATATGGCATATATAAACATTGTTTATGTTTATAACATAATATATAAGCTAATACCATTGTATAAAACATTATTTAAACAATTTCAAGTTATAAAATAATACAATTCAATTTTTCATTTTTTAACATTTGTGACGGGGATCCCGTCGATGGCTGCTCGCCTGGACATCACCCAGTCAAGATACGTAAATATTACACTCGGTGATGTTTTCAGAGCAGCAAGCGAGCAGTCAGCTGTTAGAGCCAGCAGGACGGCGCGGCGCCGAGAGCAGCCTGCCGCCCAGCAGCAGCAGCACGAGGCGAGAGCGAGAGAGTGGGGGAATACGGCGCGTAGCAGCGCGCGGCAGCCAAGGCGAGAGCAAGAGAGAGGACGAACGGCACAGCGCTGAAGCAGCGAGAGCGAGAGAGACAAGAAGATACGAGGCATGCGAGCGGCGGCCGCCATGTTGGCAAGCAACGGACTGTAGCATGAGTGCGAGAGTGACAGGAATAGCGAACGAATGAATGCATTAGAGACAGACAAGAGAGAGAGTGGAGGCAACACGTATTCGCTGTATGATATTGGGAAAAGGTGGAGGGCTACGGCTCGATCCACAGCGCGCGTGCGAGCGGCAAACACGAATGTAAGCATGCCGAAATGCGGAAAATGCGTAAAGACGATTAGTAGAGCCAGACAAGCGTGTAAACGCGGTTTTGAATGTCGCGCGCATTTTTGGAGTATTGTAAAAGAGGGCGTAAGCGTGCGAATGTGATATATGGTGCGAAAGCGTGGAAATGTATGATAGGCGCGAGAGAGCGATCTAACGGAAATGCGTGAGTGCGAGTGAGAGGGCGATAGACGCCGCGAACCGGCGTAGTTGCCGAGCGTGAGGAGAGTCAGTATCAAAAGGGGTATCGCAGAGTATCGAACGGTATCGCAAAGTATCGAGTACCACGAAGACTGAGAGACATCGAGTGAGCAAGCGAGACCAAGCAATCTTTTTACAAGGCGACTTCCAGTGACCAGTGACTTCCGATCGAATAATTAGTTCTATCGCGAGCGCTTCCACAGGGTACGAGGCAACACCAGTACGCGAAGACGCGGAGCAAAGGGAGTAGAGACAGGTAGGAGTGTTCCAGAGATACCTCCCCGCCGCGAGTCCCTAACCTAGAGCCAGCCCGCGTAAAGACGGTGAGCTCGCCCGAGGACGAGCACACGTCCGCGAGTCGTTACACAATTATTTTGATTTTTATAATAAAATACGAAGTGTTATTTTAAGTAAGCCGCGTGTACTCATTTTGTGCATTTCTCTCCCTGCACCTCTTCCCCCGTGACCTAGAGTATAAGGAGTTCTCAAGCCGGCAGCATAAGAGTACCAGATCGCGAGTTCGGGCGTCCAAATATTTAATAGAAACTGCGTTCTCTCGAAATTTCTTAGCACTGCATATTGTACATCACACTCTTTTCACTATTATAAATATACTGTATTTTACTCTTGTAATCGATTGAGTTATTCTTTAGATCCTTGAAGAAGAAACTCAATACTTTCCCTCTTTTTGCGTTTCCTATCGGTTACAGGCCATTATTTTGCTACACTGTGTCAATTGCTTATAGTATTTATGTTTAGGTTAAACTCTTCTCACTCGCATTTGTTATTGTGCTTTAGGTTAAACTTAGTTTTTAAGTTATACATGGCTACGAATTCTACATAAATTCGTAATTTTATGTTTAAACTCACATGCCGTAAGCCATTTCATGACTTTGTCGTAACTTTAAAATTCATACTGACAATAATAGTCATTCTCAGAAAACAACTGAATTTATAAAATATTTATTAAAGTCTTTTATCGTTGAGTATTTTTTATACATCTAATAACATACTTTTGTTACAGGTGGAGGTAACAAATTACTGTAATTCTCGAGGATGCATTCATCATTCTCATTAATATCGTTATTACGTAATGATTCTTTCACTAACAAATCGACGAGTTCACTATTTTGATTTTCTTCAAAGCTGTGAATTGAAGTTTCATTTTCTATAACAATTTTATGTGTTTTTTCGCCTCTGCTTCTTCCGCAGCTTCTTTATACAGCGTCTGAAATATATAAGGAGCATAATAATATCTTCAAGCACACATATACACGTTATGACGGTTTGCAACCCAGCATGTCCTCCAGCTCAAAGCACATGTACTCAAAACTGTACGCTTGTTACAGGAGCAGCATCGAGCAGCCCGGAGGACCACCGAATGGGTGAGTAAGTGGGGGGGGGGGGAGCGCTACTGGCACGCAACCGCGAATCGCACGATCGCATCAGATTGAATACCTGTAAGTGCCAGCTCTCTCTCTCTCTCTCTCTCTCTCTCCCTCTCTCTCTCTCTCTCTCTATCTCTCTCCCTCTCTCTCTCTCTCTCTCTCTCTCTCTCTCTCTCTCTCTCTCTCTCTCTCTCTCTCTCTCTCTCTTGGAGTACGGAAGTTCTCTGTGCTAGCTCCGGGTTTTTCACGCATTTCGCTGGTTTTAATATAATTTGTCGAGACGTGCTCTACTCATCGTGAAAGTTTTGCTCGCCTCTTCACTCTGTGTCAAAAAAATACGATCTTCTACAATCATCATTGGAGAAAATAGATATTTAAAGTTGCCGAGCCTTCGATCCTGCTACAGCCATATTTCGCACGCTTGTGACGGTCGTCCAGCCACGTGTTTGCGGATAATCCGCTCGCTACGGATTTCTCCACCAAGGCCTGACAAACAGCCAGCATTGACCAGCTCGACATCCACAAGCACCTCTTCATCTCGCCCATTGCTATTGTCGCTCAGAGATTTATTGCGAGTATTGTCGATTTTTATTTCTGTTAAAAATTGAGGTTAATAGTAAGTAATTTTGGTGAAAAGGTTAGGTCTGCGAAAATTTTTGCAAACTGCTCTGCTATCAGCGGCTGTTTCGCAAAGTTTATCATATCGATCGTCGGTAATATTGATAGCTGTGATCGTATATCGCGATTCTATACTTAATGATTGATCGACGATAGTATCGATCATGCAGAGCATGTCATTATCAAATCGCACAAAGTTAAACCGTAGTTGCTCTCACTGCCGCAATCAACTATCCGGCCACCATCTCTTGCACTGTAGGGAGTGTGCAAGTGGTGTGCACGAAAAATGTATAAATTGTAACGTGGAATTTTCCTGCCCGCACAGGGATTCCCGTTAGTGTACAAAACAATTTATTTATTACCGGCTGCCTCCTTCTCTCAGGTCCCAGATCCTGAAAAACGGAAAAACCGCGGGAAATTGGTAGCAATAAGATTTAGATTGTGTGACATACACATCTAAGAATACATTGGTAGCAATAAGGTAAGCAATAAATGAAAAAGAAACACAATAATTCCAGGTAGAACATAAAATCAACATATATTCTTTTACCCCCTTCCCTTATACAAATGTTTGGCAGACAATTATCAAATTAATATAATTCATGGGCCAGCGGCCATATTACTAGGTCCAGTGGCAGAAAACCTAAAATTTTTATGGGTTAAAAAGGAAGGTGAGCAGCTAATCTTCAACTGAAAACGCGAAATTAACAGACGGACCTGTAAAGGATAAGTTGCCGCTACCTAATACTCCCCAGATTACGAATCACCAAACAAAAATTATATGCAAATTTATATTAATATCTCACTACAATTTCACCAAGAAAAACAGAAACAAAACCAATAACTCCAACTCCTCAACACCTCTCCGAACTCCTTTCCAAATCCAAATAACCGCTGGAAATTCGGAAAACCTTCCAAGAAAAACTTCTTCAAAATCCACGAGAATTCCAAACCAAAATGGCGTCAGGCTTCGCACAGGAAAATATTCTGTCGGCTGCGGAGAGACCCTAAGGCTTAGAAATCCAGGAACAGAGTGGCCGAGGACGACGTTCCGCTCGAGGAAGAAGCCGCGATTTCCCCACCTCGCCTCCTTCTTCACGGAAGCGTCGTCCTAGCTGGCAAATTTCCATTGGTCCTGAAAATCTCCGAAATCCGCAATTGGCCTATTTAAATACTACCACTAACTCGTTATCCATCCATGAATTTTCCAGCGCCCTCTTTTTCTATTTTTAATTTTCCCATTGGCCAGTTAATCAATTATCGCCCTCTATATCATATACCGATACGCAAATTCCCCGCCCCCTTTATTGATCTTTATCAATCAATCGATAAAGATAGCCGTAAGGTGGCTCCTCCTACGGATAACTAACCAGGCGCGCGACATTTGAAAAACCCCAATCATCCTAATCAAATAATGCCTCTATATATCTTAATGACTTCCGGGAGTCAACATAAAGTCAACTCGACCGCGACACATCTGAAACATGCGCTCACAGTCTTTCTGAGTACCCCAAGCGCGGTCAACTTCGCACCGCTATGTTCCTCTCTCTCTCTTTCTCTCTCTCTCTCTCTCTCTCTTTTGCACACGCTTGACTCCCACTCTCGCTATATCTTCTCTCTCCCGCGCGCCGACTCTCTCTCTCTCTCTCTCTCTCTCTCACTCTATTACACGCGCCAACTCCCTCTCTCCCGCACATACGCACTCTCATGCATGTGACCGCGCGCTTGCCACTACCTCGCTTCTTGCCATGCCCCCTCCCGAGCGCCGACACGCTGCGCAGGTGTGACTCCGGATCTCACATCCTGCGCTTCGCACGCGGTCGGTCAGAGGCAACTCCTGCGAGCGCCACCGAGCGCTGGCTCCGCTCCACGAGCTGTCAACTCGCCAAGAATGAGTTAGCTGGCCGTGCAATAATGTTCACGTCGCAGCAATAATTATTGCTACGTCGCCAAGGAACTCGCAAAACTTAATAAGGAGGTAGCTTCGAACTCTAAAAGACTCGATGCCGTAGAGCCTGCGTTACGCTCCGCTATACAAGACCTTAATTTATTAAAGAATGCCGGCCGCGCGACTTGAAGGAGGCTCATAGAGCTACCCTTCGGCTTGAATTAAAAATCGGCGGCATCCCTCATGAGTGCGTCATAGAGCCCGGTGCCATAGTTAATTCACTATTAGATTTTCTTAATATGGGGGTGGTTAAGAAACAAATTGTGTCATCACGACTTCTTAGCTTAAACAACCGTGCAGTGAACGAAGAAGCTACTACATCTAACCAAGAAACGCCTGCATTACTCGAAGCGGATGGCCGGAACAATAAAAAACAGCTAAAATCAATAGCAGTTCGATTTTCGTCGCGCGACTTCGCTCTACAAGTACTAAAGGGGAAAAAAGAGTACGGTAAAATTCTCGCTAAGGAAATTCTGCCTGACGCTACTCAGGCTAACATCGAGATGACTGTATTCGAGATGCTCTCCTGGTATACTTACAAGCTTCATCGACAGGCACGCGAGAAAGCCAACGAGGCCGGATACCGGCATGTCTGGGTGAGCGAGGGTACAGTTTTAGTAAAAAAGGACGACAAATCTCCAACATTCTTCATTACAACGCCCAGTGATCTTGCCAATATAAAATGACTAGAGGTCATCACTACTCCCCCGCGTGCTCCAACTCGTGTAGGCGCCGCCCGGTTTGCGCATATGAATGTCAACTCTCTTCGCGACCATCTTGAACTTGTTCATGACTTTTTGTGCGAACGCCAAGTTGAGGTACTGGCCATCACTGAAACGTGGCTGACTCCCCTAGTGCTTGACGACATTGTCTTTGTGGACGGCTTTTCTTTCTATCGCAATGACCGTAAACTCAAATCTAGTAAAATTCCTGAATACCTGCTATTATTTTTTCCATTGATAGATAGCGAAACAAGACGGTCTGCACGAACACAGGAGTCAGCCCTCTATCAGCCTTTAGAATACCGACTGCCAGCATATCAACCTATAGAAATGGCTTTGCCATCCAAGCGATGCAACTATGGGACTCGCTTCCCTACGATGCAAAAATAAAACCTAGTCTGCCTAGCTTTAAAGATGCTCTGTATGATTTTCTACTAGGGAACGACGAATATCTCCCGTAATTGTAAATCGATAATTCATTAATTTTTAATTTATATTTATTTATTCGAGTTATGTATGCCTTTGTTAAAATCTCGGTATGCTGAAAATATTGTATTGTATATGTAAATTGATGTAGCTCTGAGAGAGAGAGAGAGAGAGAGAGAGAGAGAGAGAGAGAGAGAGAGAGAGAGAGAGAGAGAGAGAGAGAGAGAGAGCAAAACAGCAAAACAGCAAATAGACTAAATGTCAATTATTTTCATCAAATATATCCATTTTAAATATGTGTAAAAACCTACATATATCTCTCTAGGAAAACGCGTTTCCTAACACCATTTTTCCTAAAGCCTATTTTTCTGCCAGGTACTTTTCCTAAAATATGAAATATTGAATAAATTAATATAATATTCAGCAAAAAATAAAAATATATTTTATATTAAATATTACACAAAAAAGTTAAAATTTTATGAGGTATCCAACGGTGCGTAAGTACAACAATACATCATCATTGTTTACATATTCGTGATTCGGACGACAGAGTATAGTCGTTCTTCATATTGTCTCCGTTTTTGGGCTATCCCTTTCCTCATCCGTTGACCAAGCTGTAGTTGGCGCAACATTATCTCTGTATCAGCTTGCTCTTTTTGTAACTTTTTAAAAAACGCGTACAAACTTGGATGATTCCTTAACTGCGTCTTTTAACATTAAGCCGGCGGACATCATTAATTTCGAAGTAACCGATTATTGGGTCCAACTCTGTAGGCAATTCATCACGAATATCTCTAAAATGCTGCACAACTTTATCAGCCGGTACGAAAGCTAAAGCACAAAGCAAGTGTACTCCTTTTTTAATTCTTCGATCATCGCTATTATATACTGTTTGATGAAATTCATCTATGACGTGGCGGTACACAATTTGGCATAAGTGAAAAAAACAGCATTCGACTCTACCTTCACCGAAAATTTTATTAATAGAATTCATAATCCCCATCTCGAAGTCACTCATTATGATTGTGGGTATAGTAGGGTGACATATTTCGTAAGCTATCTTTAAAATGATTGTTGCCGAGATCCTAAACTGTTCGTTAGAAAAATCCACGCTCAACGCACTTTTCTTTTTTTTTGATTACTCAATTTTTCACCGAGGTACATCGACTAAAAAGATTTCTTAAATTTCGTTACCTAGTGTAGCGATGTAACTGAAAAAATTAACGAGCAGTCAAACAAAACAATATGCAGCATTTCCTCAGATTATTTCGGTATTGTAGCATTTATGGCAGGGTCAGCTGGAAGGATGAGCCTCAGTTGACCATGTGTCACGACCTCGGCCACGACACCAGGCCAAATTTCAAAGTTGTAGAAGTACTGGACCTTAAACGAAATTCAAACTCTAGTCTTTTTCGTCGAATTTGCAACTGTTAACTTCTTTAATTATTAATATTTTTCACCAAATCTTTTCTATTTTATTGTCCTTTGCATGAGAAACAAGAACCTGAAAGAAAATTCTCAATATCTTTCATAGTTTCGGAGTTATATTAAGATAAAAGTACTACCTCATATTCTCGTATAGTTTCTGATAAGAAATCTAAAATGCAATGTACTTGGTGAAAAATTGAGTAATCAAAAAAAGAAAAAGTGCGTTGGGCTTGGATTTTTCTAACGAATAGATTAGGACCCCGACAATAACTATTTTAAAGATAGCTTACGAGATATGTCACCCTAGAGTATAGTGATGAGTCGAAGTTTGCGACCAGCTCTCAATACCACTTCAAAAACTTTCGTATATGCAGACTGTTGTTTATTTTCGAGTACTGCATGGACAAACGGTATATCAACGGTTTGCTGTTTATTATTGATCCCAACTTGATTTACAGTTCCAAGTATGGAAAAGACTTGAAGAAAAAGAGAAGGTGAGGGCTTGAAGGTTCTATCGGCGAACCAAACGTCACACCTAAAAAGTTGAGTCAAATTTTCAGATGTGCTGAAAATCAGTATTCTCCCAAAGACCCCTTCCTCTTCATCTACTAGAGACTCGAATAAAAGGAATTTACTTCCGTTTAATATTATTGAATACTGCTGAGATATGTTCTCTAAGTCGGATAAACGGATAGGGTTCGAAGGCAAATTTCGTAGATGAGTGCGAGAAACTTGTTTACTTAAGTTTGTCCGATATGGCATTTCTGCTAGTATTTCTAAATCGTATAAATAAGAAAATATTACAAAACCTATTTCAAATATTAACGTACAAGTAAATTATTTATCAGATGGGATATCTCACAATTGCCGACGTAAAATACGAGCAGAGGGCATCTCTGGGTGCTCCTCAGCAGTTCTTTTTATCCCAGCGACCAATTTTGCAGCTTCTACTGCTTGGCGATTAGGTGCGTGGTTATGAGGAGACTCACACACACATGGATACACATGGATATGGTCTCGGTCTTTTACGGCTTCAGTAATAACTCGGGCTTCAAACTCGCCTTTATTGCGACAATTCCAATATACACGATTTTTTCCTGTTGCATTTTTGTAGTATAAAAAACCATCGATATGTAGAAGCTCGGATTTTCTTGAGTTCACAAGCTCGACTGTAGTCATTTTTACAAAATTTAGAAAGGAATTGACAGAATTGAATGAAATGAGACTGAACGAAAGATTTTGAATGACAATACTGAGATTCAACTGAACGAACGATTTTGAACAAAGACAGTTTATAACCACAATAACACTGACGTGCGTGAATATGTTTATAAACAAAAACATCATGTATGCTATAAATTGATAATTCATTCTGCTGTATATTATATTAATTCCTATAATTATATGCATACTTTATATTTTAGGAAAAATATTCATTAGGAAGAATGGGTTTTAGGAAAAATGGCGTTAGGAAACGGCGTATATATATGCTTCCGAGGGCTCTTAATGTACTTTTGCTTTCACTTTTATACTCTACAATCACTCTCTGAGGAGCAGGAGACTTCTGCGAGGTGGCACGGCGCGATCACACACTCTCTTTGACTATCGGCATCTCAACCGGTTCTTCCTCTCGTACTGGTGCATCTCATACTCTAAAATGCGAGTGATTAGCGTAAGCTGCTGCAGACTTTTCCGTTTAGACTTCGTCACATCACTCAGATTGATTTGGGTGCGGTGTGTAGGCTTTGGTCGCTTCTACGGTACTATTAGTCGCGGCGTGTCCTGGCCTATATGTGTCGCTTCACACATACATGCTCGGCTTTCGTTTGCGGCCTGATACACGAACCCCTCATATAGTGCATTTTTCCATGGCAAAGTTCGAATTCATATTACATTTTTCTTTTATCATATTTCTACTTTCTCGGCGACGGCTACTTAGAATTATTATTATGACTAATAATTACAATTATTTACACTAACTACAACCTAATTTATTTATCTATTAATATTCTTTTTCAACACTTTCACTCGGCTCCCAGCATACAATTCTACTTGCGTGTGCACACACGTTCGCCGTGTGGGCGGAGCCTGCTGGCCTCCACCGGCGCCAATATCACCTCCGTTCGAGTGGAGTTGCCGATGCAGTTCCCCTCCTTTTACACTCTTTGTACACGCACACGTATGCGTCGCTCTTTCTCTTTCTCCCTCATGCTTGTCTGCGCATGAGATGCCCGCATATTCTCTCGCCGGTTGCATATATCCCAAGCGCACGCACACATAAGCACCGCTCGCTCATATGCGCTTAGCTCGTTGCTGCGCCATAGACCGTATCCCAGCTGTGAGTATATGTATATATGTGTACGTATCTGGATGTATGTCGTAAAACGGTGTCATTTTAACCACGTAAGTGACGGTCATAAGGACGGTCGTCGGGATTCGGGAACATTTTTTTTTTCAGTAGTAAAGGTACAATTACAGATGATCTATAGCTGAAAGTTTAAAAGATACTGATAATCTAAAAATAGAAACTGAAGGTTATATCCTTGCAACTCGACTGTGTTCCCATGTGAAGGAAGCTAATGAAATCAGTGAATCACAATAAACAGGATAAATTAAACTCAGTTCAAGATTCAGATCAATCTATGACCAAAGCTCTAGATAAACAATCACCTGTACCAAACAAACTTGTTCTAAAAGTGGAAGCACAAGTTATGTTATTAAGAAATCTTAGCATAAGTGTAGGACTTGTAAATGGAGCAAGACGAGTTCTAGTTAAATTTGAAGAGGATATGCCAGAGTACACATTAGCAGTGGAATCAATTATAAAGTAAAAATAGAAACATAGAGCATAAAATCTGCTGGAGGAGGGATTACTCACAGGAAACAATAATCATTGAAACTAATTATGTTTAAAGACAATGATCAAAAAAAATTTTCCCGAATCCCGACGACCGTCCTTATGATCGTTACTTACGAGGTTGAAATGACCCTACTTACGACATACATCCACATACTTCTACATACATACATACACATACTCGGCGCGGTGTCATGGCGGCTATAGCTGCCCGTCAGCCATCGGCGGCGTATATTAGACTGCGGAGCTCCCTCTCCTTGCGTCTCACGACAATTCGTGCTGGTGCGTCGCGGCGTCCGCCCGGTTGTGCGATTTTTCTCTCTCTCTCTCTCTCTCTCTCTCTCTCTCTCTCTCTCTCTCTCTCTCTCTCTGCCGGTAAGTGCGAACGCAATACAGCTTTCTAGCTGCTCCACTCACTTAACCGTATATTAATATATATGTCACTATTTTGAGTGGCTCTTTGCAGCGGAGGGGATCCTCTACTCGGCTCTTACGCTCACGCCAAATAAGCACACAGTTTTTGTGCTTATTATGAGCCCAGAGGCATCTTTCTCTGCGGAAAGCTGATAACATAACCTCACTTCAATCGCTTCACCGGCGACTAACTAAAGAGTCGTTGAGATACGTTGCCGCAGCGAATTATCGCTCCACCATAAAACAACAGCAGGTGGAGATACTGTAAGAAGAAAGAGGCTGGAAAATTTTTCTTTTTTTTTTATACGAAAGTGAGGGTTTCACGTACAGCTATTTTGGAGGTTAGAAAATTTTCTATATTTCTATCTCTCTCACTCAGTGCGCGAATCCACAGCGCTGGTATCCGAGCGCGTGAGTTTTTTGAAACTACCGGCAGAGGGCGACACTAGTATTTTTTCTATACGAAGAAGACTAGCTTACACACGTGCAAATTAATATGACATCCGCCAAGTGCATTGTATGCAGCGGTATTTGCTCAAGAACATCGAATATTTGTCCACTATGCAAATAGCCATACCATTCTAAATGTGCCGGAAAGAAGCTAAACTCAGTACGGAAGCTTGTAGAGGCCACCGCACGCGCACGGCGCTAGTGAAGCACAAGGCACATGCGACTCGCGGGCACAAAGCACATGTGCCATGCAATTTTCGCTTTTTTCTCCGAAAGTTAGAAGAAGCCTCTGATCTCCTTTCTTTTTTTCTATTATTTGCAACTTATTATATGCAAGTGTTTTATTAAGTAGTGTAAAGTATGGAAGAAATGGAAATTTCATGTGACGGGAAACCGTCCATGAACTTGTTAATTGAAAATAAAACGATTGATTTTTCAATAGTGAAAAAAATGTACCCAAACGCGTCGGGTTTAACCTACAAAAAAAATGAAAAAGTATATTTTTTAACTTCCGAAACAGAAACTAACAAATTTAAGGTAATTGAAGGGATCACGAAGTATGAAGTTTGGTGCACAAAAGGTAAGGGTTTATTAAATATTTAATAGCAAAAATTTTGAATAATAATTTATAAATAAAATTGTAGAAGAGACGAAGCCTTTAAGCTTATCCAAAAAACAAAAATACCAGTTCAAAGAAGTTTTGGATACTATAAAGGAATGCAGTGGCGAAAATAAGCATAAGGATTTTAATGTTTCTCCCAAAATTGGAAATAAAAAGAGAAACCTGAAAATAATGTGGCTCCACCGAGATAGTATAGATAAAAGTTTTTACAGAATGCCTAATAGTAAAGATCTAAAATTAGATAGTTCAAAAATCTATTTAGTAGAAAATATCAAAGATCTTGCTATTGCTGCTTTTAAAACAAAATTAAATTCACCATACTTCGATGCAACTCGAACCATGATAGAAATAGGAAATAAGGATGGTACGCCTATCACAAGATTCATAAACAATGATGGTGACATTGGTCTATGAAAGTATTTCAAAAAAATTGCAGATAAAGCTCATCGAGCTAGCTTGTATCTTTTAACAACGGATATAACAGTCACAGTTCCTAACAAAGTTCATCAGGCGATAGCGAACCAGGTAGTTTTTGTACGATAACTAAAAAATATTATTTTATAAATTATTCAATTTAATAAATGTTTATTTACAGAATAATATGAAGGATTCTTATGATATGCAATTAGAGAAATGGAATTTCTTTGGAAAGAAGCCCTCAAAAAACAGGACTCTACAAAGTAATGGAACTCCTACTTGTGCTACTAATGAACCAGGTCCTATTAGTGCTACTAATGAACCAGGAACGTTAACATTTCTACGGCAGTTTCCTAATTGCGAAGATCTTCTTCAACCTCCTGCTAGTGCAGCTAACCGCTTGAAGGACTCAAGTTCCCTGTATGAATTGGAGGTAATTCTTAAATTAATATGCATATATTTTTTTTATGTAAGTAATATAAAATAATTTAATATTTTTCAGGATTCTGTCATTCCAAAAGTACCGATTAATACAAATATCTTGAAAAAAAGATCATTTGTAATTTTCAAAAATGATAGAGTACCACAGAAAAAATCTTTAAAATTAGAAGAAATGAATCTATTAAAAATGCCCTTAGTGGTTGAGATTCCATTAAAAGATTTGATCATTTATGATGAAGTTCTGGGAAAAGGCTCATTCGGTACAGTAAAAAAAGGATTGTGGTCAGAGAGCGAAGTCGCTATCAAGTGTATTGAAACAGTATATCAAGAGCCGAAAGATATAATAAAAGAAGTTGCAATACTTCGACAAATTAACCATCCAAATATCGTATCAATTATGGGAGTGTGTAAGGACACCAGAGAATTTTATATAGTTATGGAGATAGTAAATGGGCATTCATTAAACAATATTATATTCAAAGAAAAAATCAGACAGACATTTTCTTTAAATGGAAAAGATAAGCATCAAATAGCAATTAGTATTTGTCGTGCAATCACTTTTCTACATCAACATCCTCTGAAGATAATTCATAGAGACATAAAGCCAGGTAATATAATGTTAAATATGAATAAAGACGTAAAAGTTTGCGATCTTGGCCTCGCCAAATTTAACAAACTGCACACAATGTTGATGTCTACTAGATGCAAAAGAATGACTCCTGGACCGCCATTATTTATGGCTCCTGAATTGTACTTAACCTTCTGTGAAAGCAATCAGTACACAGATGTATGGTCCATGGCTTGTACGCTAGTGGAATTTTTTTCAGAAATTCCACTATGGTGTAAAAATAACCCTCAACATACATTTCAGTTACAAAATCTATTTCAACAAAAAGAGATAACCTCTCTTGAAAATGTGCCACATGATTTGAAGCAAATATTAATTCAATGCTTTGATTATGTCGACAGAAAACGACCAACGCCAAAAGAACTATTAAACAATTTACTTAGCTTGCAATAAAGTCTGGAAGGTGCAAAAATTAGTTGTAATCGTTTAAATGCTGTGACGTGTAAATGAAGGCTGAACTAAAACTTAAGTAGATGAGAGTATATCACCAAAAAATAACTGCAATATTTAGTTATAAGTAACTAAGACTGTTACCATTACATTAATTATATTTCAGAAAGTTACATATTATTTGAGAGTGTATACTGTATACAGTATATAATAGCTACTGATTATTAACAAATGTGCTATTTAAGACTTTAATGATTACAGCATTATTTAATAATGTGTAAATCGAGTCTAGATTTAAGTCATCTATTTATATAATTATAATTTAACAACAATTGTAATACTCATAACAATATAATTTCGTCAACTTTTCACTACAAACTGTATAATATTTTTTTATTCGATTTATGATAATTATAAAAAAGCTATGTACATGGAAATCAAAATAAATAAATCTATTTAGACTAGCATTTAAGCCTTCTAATTATACCAACGTATACTTTACTAAAACTAAATAATTGACGTTTAACAGTAGAGTCAAATGTTTTCACATAGTGATATATATGTAGCTATTTAAATTTTAAAAAATATACGCACTTATAAATAATATATACTCTGAAGGGAAGACACGGTAATCTTTTGCAAAAGAAAGTAAATAAAATCAAATGTTGTAGTATATTTAATACAGAATGTAACAAGCTCTTTGCTTTACAATATTTATATAATCATCTGTAATAATCGTATCTTATAGGACATATTCTTACAGAACTTTAAGTAGTTGTATAAAAGCTTTTGTTATTATAATTTTATGAGGATCGCTACATTGATATAATAGAACTTTATTACTATATATGAATATTGCATATATATGAATACTATATAAGTATCTACATTTAAACATTGTAATTGTACCATTACAATTATATATTTTATTCAATAACTCTTTGATGCTCCATTAGTGTGCGTGTGAGTGAAGAATCTGTGAATTTTTAAGTACGGCTATTAATAGATTGAAAGTAATACAGATTCATGTACCAATTTTTGGCTTACCGTTTACATTGTTGATAATTTCAATTATTTTCAAAAATGAAATAAAGGCTTCTTGTACTGTAGAAGGAATGTGAAAATCTGGTACCAATAATTTTATCAGTTTTTCTGTGTTTGTACTGTACAATTTTGGCTCGATTGTAAAGCGATCAATAAGCTTGTTGATATTATTTGTATTTATAGCTAGTTTACAATCTTGAGCATTATATTTTTCAGGCCAATAATACATGATATTGGGATTCCAGAAGGAGCACGAATATTTTTCTGTTTCCTAACTCTGTGCTCATTCCATTCATCAGTAGCACACTTTAATTCGTATTGTAGTAATGGGCCAAAACAAAATCTTAAGCATTCAATATGAACAGGGTTCCCTGTATACAGTAAGTTTTTTTGTACCATTGTTTTGAATAAATTTATGTAAAATTCAGTGACTTGACTACGTAATTGCCTCCAGTACTTTTCCACTCTCTCATTTGCTGTACTTTTACCCTTTAAAAAACAATAAGCACCTGCATATTTATCTTGATGATCGTGCCTCAATGCTCTTTGCAAAACTTCAATTAAAGTATTTTCTGTACCACAATCTGTTCGTACAATCTTTGGTAAACAATTATGTTTTAATAAAGATTGAAGGTAATAATAGCCAACAATTTCAAGTTTTTTATTAGTATTAGATACTTCCAGCCAGATAACTTTTCTTGAAAATCCGTCCACACATCCACTAATTGCAAAACCAAATGGTTTAAGCTTGTCCATGCCATCAATATGCCAAATATGATTTGGGCCAGGAACTACGTATTGCCTTCGTTTAAGTCGGTATCGAGATCTAGCTTCTATTCCATCTGCATCAATTATCCTTAATAATTCTAGAACAGTGCTTTGTTTCACTGTAAAACCATATTTTTTTCTTAACCGTAGCCAATGTGCTCGATACCCAAGATTAGCTCCAGAACTGTTTACTTCTACTATTAGTGCAGCACTTATATACTCCAATGGACTTTCAACCATGTTTTTTCTCTTTAATTCCAATATCCTCAAAGTGCGCTTTAATGTACGAAGGGATATCTGAATGTTATCATTTGCTAATAGAAGTTGGCAAATTTCCTTATACGTATAACATAACTGGAAATATTTATGGATCTTTTCATGTATATTAGCGTCAACTTGCTCTAAAATGTAATACAATATTAATTAATTAATTTTCATGTTTTCTTATTCTAATTTTATACACATACAAAAACCTATATACATACCTGCTTGATATAATACTTCATAAATACTGATATTTTCATCTAGTTCTAAATTGTTATTGTTAGGAAGAATGTTAAATAATTTTCCATTTTTACGAAAACTTATTCCTTTTGCACTTGGAATGTACATCTGTAGATGACTTAACAATAAGCATCCTTTAACTCTAAAATAATAACATTCTTCACCATTCTGAACTCCGATTTCTCGTTCCGTGAAATTTACCATTTCATCAATCACAGTTTCACTTTAACTAAAATTTGATTTTGCAGCAGAGCACCCTAAAACCACAAGCAATTCTCGTTTTATTTCACTATTGAAAATTAAACAAACAAACAAATTTTTTCGCAACAAGTTCAAATCTAAATTCGCAAAAGTTGGAGGTTATCGCATGGCACATGTGCTTTGTGCCTGCGAGTCGCATGTGCCTTGTGCTTCACTAGCGCCGTGCGCGTGCGGTGCCCTCTACAAGCTTCCGTAACTCAGCTTGTAATAGATGCCGGAGTCTCAAACCAGCGAGACTAAGTAAACAAGAAGAGAGCTCGTCTAATTTAACTCCTCGCAGTGCGCCATCTGGAAGCGTATTTATGCCAAAGGAAAACAGCAGGTCGAAAGGTGGGGTAGCGCTAGAGTATCGTCGTCCGGCTTAGAGCGTGCCTGGAGGGCAACCAGTCGTCAGGCGCCCATTGATAAGATCATCAAATCTGCGAGTACGACGGGCAACCTAACATCAGGCGAAGTGGTCTCTAAATTAGTGAGTAAGGCGGATCACTCATCATCAGGCGTCAGTAGCCCAATCGAGCGGGTCACCAACTCGCAGGCGCCAAACAACCGAGCGAGCAGAATGTCGAGACTAGAAGTGGATAACCAGGTCAACGCTACAACACATGAAGATGCAGCCCTTGGCGATACAAGTCTGCTAGGTAAATCGCATATTTTGATTCCTATAACCACCATGGAGCTCTTATTCACACGCTTTGACATGCTCCAGAAACCGCTGAATGAGCGGAAATCTCTTAGGAGTAAGGACCCTGTATCATGCAATGCGACTCTTCCAACTCAGGATGGGAGTGTGACTGCCCATGTGTTGAAATTAATTGACAGGGTCACTACTCTTGAGGAGAAATTGGCTGAACACTTAGGTGTCATTGACGATTCCATCATCAGTTCAAGGTTGCTAACTGAAGCTGTTGTTGGCCTTAAGGACGACCTCAAACGGGTCCACGTTGTGTCTGAGGGAGTCCATGGTGGGCATAGCAGAAATACTAATAGTAACAGAAATACTAATAATAATAATAAGAATAAAAATAAAAACAGTAACAATAATAATAACAAAAATAAAGGAAAAGTGAGTAAGACTAACGGCGATTTATCTAGCAATTTACAAGATGAAATTGATTTGTCCATGGGCGGTGGTCCAGCTATTATTAATTATCAAACTAATAGTATAGAAGCTTGTGACGAACATCCGGAGGGGAGTGGTGAGGAGTCCAGAGAGTTGATGATAGGTGGAGTTCTGAAGGGCGAAGTTGAGCATAATGATGCGACGCTCAGTACTGTTACCTTTGCAGTAATCCACACCATTCTTCCGACTCTGCACAAAAACGAAATAGTAGGGTTTCGATTGATATGCTCTCGTGAGATGAATAGAAGTAAAGGAGAGCGAGTTTTTATTAAGGGCTCTAGCCCGTCGATATTAGTGAGACTTGCAAATAGAAGAGTGGGTAGTCAAATTATGAGAGCTAAACGGAGGCTTGCGAATAATTACCTCTCTACTGCAAGCATTGACGATGCCTTGCTGGGTAGGGAATCTGACTCCTGCATTCCCAGACATAAAATCTTTATTAATGAGGTATTATCCAAGAAGAAGTTCTTGTGGTTTAAAAGTTTGAGGTCCATTTCCCAGGGATTGGGTTTTAAATATATCTGACACACGGGGGGTAGATTCCTGGTGGGGTTTAAAGGAAAGAAGCGTGCCTATGTTTTTTCTTCGGCTACCGATCTGTAGGCCATTCTCACGGCGTGTCAGGCGGAGACCGATACTAACATCACCGGAGTAAGGTGTACAGACAAAGACATTGACAGCATGACGGCACAGGATGGACATAGGGTTGGCCTGACGATCAGCTCGGAGCTGGGATCTTCAGCGTGACTGTTGAAGGATAGTGAGTAGAGGGGGAGGCCTTCCTTAAGGGGTTACGACAGTGTTAAAATTTTGAAAATACCCATTTTTTTTTTATTCACTTTTTTCATAGTTAATAGTCTGTAGAATATGGTCCTGAAAGCCGTTTTTGGCTAAAAAAATTTTTCTCGAAGATATTAACAAAAAACTAACAAATCTGTTTCAAGTAAATTTTTGAAAAATCGTGATTTTTAAATATTTTAATTAGGCCAAACTTGTGGAAAGGATTGTTCTAACCCACTTTTTACAGAGTAATTTCATGAGAAATCTTACTGAAAATATGACTTAAAAACCGTTTTACAAACCGTTTTTTTCTCAAGAGTTATTAATTTATTTCCGTAAAATAAATAAAATCTGTAAAATTAATTTTTCTATGTGTGATTTTATGTTACTAAACTCAATGTGTTCAAGTAAAGGCATTCAACAAATTTGAATTTGCCACTCGAATAGCTTCTGCCTCACAGCGTCTGGTCGAGAATGAAGATTTCTGTTTGATCGGTATAGTAGAATTTTCTGTAAAGCAGCAGAAAGCAGCCAAACAGCTGTTTTTCATCCAAGACACTAGATCAGTGCAGTTAGTCTGCTAGCTGCTGTAGCAATGCTTATAACCTTAGTGGTGTTGCAAAAGTGCAAGAGCTTCTGCAGAGTAGAAAAATTATTCAGATAAGTATTGGAAACTAATTAGTAATAACAGTGTTCATAATGAGCTTTTTCTTTGTTGAGGTATACGGGTGCAAGCCAGCAAAATGGGAGCTTATATTGACTGCCTGAAGTATTATTTTGCATACTTTTTAAGAACTTGAAGTGTATTTAATAATGGTAAGTATTGTATGTAACTGTAATTCATAAACATAACTTGATTATGAATAGCTAACGATAATTTTTATTTTATTTTCATCTTCTAAATGCTATTATCACACAGCATGACAAGCGCGAACCATCAAATATACTTTATTGTATGTATATTTGAGTACCAAAAGCAAATCAAGGTATGCCGGATATTTTCTGTAAGTATAGCTGAGTTCATTTGTATGATTTACATTATAAACTTTAAATGCCTTCTACTCAAATTTAGTTTTTTCATGCTTTTGATGTACTTGCCGCAGCTTTCTGAAGGAACCGTAACATCAATCCGGATGAACCAAAGTGGAAAACCTTTCTAATGAGTACGGTCACAAACTGAGTGGAGCAGAATTGGCAAAAATAAGTTCAAAGTGAATGTTACATATGTTTACATATGTAACATTCACTATAATTATTAATATTGTCAATATATGTTTAATTAATTATATTAATTTTGTGTTTTTCAGGAATCTGTTCCACTTAGTCTGAGACCAGACTCATAATGAAGATTTGGCACTTTGATTCAACAGGATTGATGGTACGGTTCCATCAGAAACATGCGGCAAGTAAATAAAAGTGATGAAAATCATGATTTTTGGTAAGCAAATACCTTTAATTGTTTTTAAATGTTACACTCACTTTATGCATATTATTTACGCATAAAAGTGATGTATAATACTTGTATTTGAAAGCAAAAATATAGTTTTTAGAGCACCTATATATCTATTAATTTTTTACAACACTAACAATTTTTCTTTTTTTTCAGGTTTTAACACTGTCATAACCCCTTAAAGAGCTCGTATTCAGGAAGTTCGTCTTTTCCTACATCAAAATCCCTCTTGACATGACCCTCTTGACTCTCCAATGTGGTCGATTTGCGCATTGCTCAAGAGCGAAAGTCCTTCATTTAGAGTCACTTATCTGATGCTCTTGATGATAACAAGGGTATATGGAAGGAAATGCGCAATCTCTGCCTCTTATCAAGGCGTAACGAGGAGGAACTTTATGGTTTTAAGCCGGATGAGCTGAACAGGCACTTTGCCGGGGTATCTACTTCTCTCCTTGAAGATATAAATGATGCAGATGACTTTATTCTGACTGCGAGTGAGGAGGGTTTTTCCTTCAAACCTATTGTTCTGGCAGATGTTGTTCTTGCAATATCGCATTTTACCTCGCAGGCAAGGGTAGTCGATGGGATCCCCCATAGTGTTATCGTGAAGGCAATTCCAATCATTAGCGATTTCATAGTTAAGATATTTAACTCCTCCTCCGCTATGGGGGTCTTTCCGGGTATCTAGAAACAGGCGCAGCTTATTGCCTTAAGAAAGGTCAGTGCCCCATCCACCGTTAAGGACTTTCGTCCTATAGCACTGTTCTGCTTCCTGTCCAAGGTGCTTGAGAAGGTTGCCCATACCCAAATCACGGAATATCTTAATAAAAATAGTATCTTAGATTCTTTCCAGGCAGGGTTCAGAAAAAACCACAGTATACAGACGGCGTTAGTTAAACTGACGGATGACATACGCATGGCCATTGACGACAGAAAAGTAACGCTCTTGCTGTTGTTTGACTTCAGCAAGGCGTTTGACACAGTATCGCCATCTAAACTGTTGTGCAAGCTGAAGGGACTAGGTTTCTCAAGAATGGCTCTTCGATGGGTTAAATCCTATTTATAATGCCGCACCCAGATGGTGATCTCGGGTAACAGCGTAAATTCTGACTGGTTAGAGACTAACCTGGGAGTACCTCAGGGCTCTATTCTGGGGCCTCTACTCTTCAGCTTGTACGTTAATGATCTACAAAACGTACTGGAAAGCAAACAGACTAAACACCTTTTTACGCTGACGATCTCCAGATCTACCTTCACTCAACGAAGAACAGATTTCTGGAAGGTTTGGCTCGACTGTCTGAAGCGGCACGACTGGTCTCCGATTGGGCGGGGAGCTGCGGTCTGCACCTCAATTCAACAGGTCCTGGAACTTGCCTGGGGTTGGGCTGCCGGACGGAGTAATTGTCCCTTTTAAAGACTCGGTCGTGAGTCTCAGAGTTACTCTTGACAGTAAACTCACGTGGAAACCGCAAGTTGATTCCGTTACAAAGAAAGTTAATAAAGCCCTGTATAGCTTGCGGTTTATCAGGGATAGTACCACTGAGACCCTAGGCAGAAGACTAGTCGAGTCACTAGTCCAACCACATCTGGACTACTGTACTGTGGCATACCTCGACGCGTCGGACGAATTAAGAACACGTATACAGAGATTGAGTAACTCCTGTGTGAGATATGTTTTTGGAGTGAGGAGGGATGTACACATTTCCCCCTATCGGAGACGTCTGGGCTGGATGCTTACAGATTCGCGCCACCTTTATTTTGAAGGTTACCAGGTTGTGCGAGCCTGAGTACCTTTTCTCCATGTTTAAAAAGCATGTGCCCAGATCCAAAGTTAAAGTAGCCTTGAGACGCTACCTAGTAAACCTCGACCACTAGAGTAGCATTATGACGAGCAGGTACTCAACTATGTAACATTGTGAGTATTTGTATAGGTGTGTAAAATTGTAAAATTATAAATGCATAAGTGTGTAAATTGTTTATTTGTTTAATAATTATCTAGTCTGACTGAACAATACAGTTCTATAATGTATAGTTATACTAGAAAAAGAAATGAAAAGTCTGTGATAAACGATAGTGGTTATAATAATATTTTATACTACTTCATGCTGCGATAATTACTATTAAGGCCTTGACCGATCAGTATTATTTTTACTTGTATTATTTGTAATGTTTTTTGTTCTTCTTTTATTCGCAGCATTAGTATTAGTATTTATTTATTTATTTAATATACCACAGATATTATGTATTTTTAAATTTTTGCTACATTCTCGCAAATAAAGGCTCCCTCTCTCTCTTCTCTCTCTCTCTGTCTTCTCTCTCTCTCTCTTCTCTCTCTCTCCTCTCTCTCTCTCTGTCTTCTCTCTGTCTCTCTCTCTTCTCTCTTTCTTCTCTCTCTTTCAGATTCAGTACACCCAAAAACGGCTTCAGTAAATAAGCGACTTCTTTCGCCATAGTTGCCTTCCGTTACTCGTCCGAGAAAAAAGTCTCACGATTACTCCTCCATTTCTGGGAGTATCCCTGCTGTTTCAATGCCAAGCACCTCGACTAGCTGCACAATGTCAAACCTAAACCAGGATTCCGTAGCCCCGCTATGGTTCCAAGATTACCTCAAGGATTTTAATGAATTTAAATCAGGCGTGTTATCTAGAGTGACAAATCTTGAGGTTGTTACGGCAAAGTTAGACGCGCATAGTCAAATACTCGATTCTCACACCCAGGAGTTAGCGGACATTCGTTCTAAATTAAATAATACGCCGAGTGTTGGTTCATATGATAAAGGAGAATTCATGATTGCAGGCATCCCTTCAACAGTTCAGGCATCTCCACATGACATTGTACAAAAAATTCTGACTGTAATGAACCTTCTCGCATTAACTTCAGTTGTTCTAGTCACCCGTGAAATGCGCAAGCCTTCCAATCCAAATGCAATGGAAGTAGCATCATCTAGTGATGAAATTCAGGAGTCAGTGACTGCTGAAACTAATAATAGTACTAAAACTAGAAAATTTCGATCCATCGCAGTCCAAATGATCTCGCCTGTAGCGCGTGATATAGTTTTATCTAAAAAGGGAGCTCTCTCGGAAATAAAGGCTCAACAACTATTCGGAACTGGCGGATCGACATTTATATTCGTTAGATTAATCGGGCCGAAACAGGTTTATGAATCATGGCTCAAAGCACGTCTAGTGAAGGAAAATCTCAACTATGTCCGTGCTTACGTGTACAGAAATACTGTACATCTTTTACCTATCGAGGGTAAGTAGCCTATCATTATTGAAAATGAAGCGCAACTTTGAGGCCTCCAAGCACTACCTACACCTGAGGGAAAGAATAATAAGAAGAGAAAAGAGAAGGAAAGTTGACTCCGTAGTGATCCCATAGGTCAAGGCGCGCGTTTAGTTTCTAAGACGCCAGTTCAGTTAAATCCCAACGATACATCAAATGTGCAGACAAGTAAGCTTCTACGTATTGCTCAGTTAAATGCAAACTCTCTTAAGGCTCACTTAGATGAAATCGAGGCTCTCCTACTCAGAAAAAACATAGATATTCTCTCCGTTGCTGAGACCTGGCTTACACCTCGGATTGAATCAGATATCGTTCATATTTCTGGCTATAATTTTGTCCGCAACGACCGTGGTTTAACAAGTAGAGGTGATACTTCAGGTAATTCATGTATATATCATGATCGCTCTATGCAGGGTGGAGGAGTTGCCTGTTATATTCGTAAAGATTTGCGCTATACGGTTTTCATTAGAATATTTTAAGAGTGTTTTCCTGTCGATTGCCCCCTTTTTCACCACGTTCTTTAATTTATCAATAACATCCGGTATCTATCCTGATATTTGGAAACAGTCGCAGATAATTTCTCTTAGCAAGGTTGCGATTCCGATCGATTCATCGCAAACGAGACCGGTAGCGAATCTCCCTTATTTTGCTAAGGTATTTGACAATATTGTTACCAAGCAAGTGACAAATTTTCTTGAAAGCAACTCTCTTACCTCTAAGCATCAACTGGGTTTTCCGTCGGGGTACAGCACGGAAACAGCCTTTCCTAAAGTCATTAAAGATATCCGCTTTGGCGCCGATAAAGGGCTAGTAACTATTTTGTTACTTTTCGACTTTAGGAGAGCCTTCGATTCGTTGAGCCATGAGATTGTACTGAAGAAATTCAATAAGCTAAATTTTTCAAATGATACTATTAAGTGGCACAAGCGGTTGTTGATCTTGATGGATCTGTTTCGCCCTTTTTGCCTAATACTTCTCGAGTTCCGCAGGGTTCCTCTCCAGGACCGGTTCTCTTTTTAATCTACATTAATGAAATACTTTCGGTTCTTAAGCACTGCAAATCATCATGTATGCTTTTTGCTGATGATTTGAAAATATATATACAGTGTCACCCCCGTGACTTTGAAAGTACGATCTCTAACCTAAATGAAGACGCAAATAACGTAGTAAATTGGGCGAGAGAAAATGGCCTGCTGCTAAATGTCTTGAAAACGAAGGCTATTATTATGGGCACTGGTCAGCACCATCTGCGTATAGATTCAGGGTTATTGCCGCAAATTATAGTCGATAACACTGTTCTACCTTTAGTGGATTCAGTTAAGAATCTAGGCGTAATTTTTTCAAAGAATTTATCGTGGAACGATCATGTCTCGCGAGTCTGCGCAAATGCGCATTTTGCTCTATATAGATTGCGATACAAATCGTCAAAATTGTCGACTAAGCTAAAAGTGCAGTTAGTAAATTCGTTAGTTCTTCCGTATTTTAATTATGGTTGTTTGATTTTCTTAAATTTGCCGGATTATTTTGCGTTAAAATTGCAGCGACTTTGCAATATGGCAGTCAGGTATATATTTAACTTGCGTCGGAAAGCTAGACTTAAACCGTACTATGAAAAATTAACATGGATTTCCCTTAGGAATCAGAGGAATTACTTTCTGGGTATCATAATGTACAAAATTTTTAGTCGGAATAAGCCAAGTTACCTAGCTGACCTTTTTCCTAAGTTACCGATTGATGTGCGGCGGTCAGCCAGACAAATATCGTCTGATTTTTTAGTGCCGTTTGCGAAAACCGAAACCTATCGCAGTTCGTTTACGGTCCAGGGCTTGCGTTTCTGGGAAACTATCCCGGTAAAAATCCGCCTTAGTACTTCCGTAGAATTATTTAAGCGTCGTTTTTTCGATTTAAGTAGGCTTGAACAAAATTATGTTATTTAAATTTTGTGTATAACTTTAAATTATTATCATTGAATTTATGGAATATTATACCTGCATTTTCTGTATTAGTTCTTATCTCTTGTTCTTTGCGTATTTTATAACTTAATGCGTTACTTTCTTTATTTAATTGTATTTTTCCTGTATATTTTGGCTTTGGTTGAGCAAAACTATTATGTTGAAATTTTTCTGTATAGATTGCCACGTCATATGGTCTAGTTGACCGTGACGTAATAAATTATCATATCATATCATATCTCTCTCCCCTCTCCTCTCTTCCCCCCCTCTCTCTCTCTCCTATGGCTGATCTACGTGGCTCTCTGCCGGCGCTCAGTTGTCGTCTCTTTCGTCTGAAAAAAAAAACAGAGACTTTAGTACGTATTTTTACACTTACTCGGTCTCAGCTGCCTGCAGAAGAGTACCTGCGTACAGTGGATTCCCCGTCGCAAATTACATAAATAACCCACATTGATCAGAGATTTCGCGTTGCTTAGAAAGATATTTTTTGTTGCCATAGCGTATTTTATTTCTTTTTGTTCCATATACCTGAGGCAGTTCCTGTCTACAACCAAATACCTTCCTTTGAAATTGATGCACTTTTGTGCTAAAGTGCAGTTCGAAGATTTGGAGGAGTGTTTCTCTGAGCAAATGAGACATCATTTTTTTCTTGAGCAATTTAATTCCATGTGTCCGAAGCCAAAACAACGCTTGTATTGTAAGACATTATTGACATTATTGACAAAACAACGCTTGTATTGTAAGACTATTTGGAATCAGCATTTCTCCGTCACCTTTGATATTACTATTTCTATGGTGTACTCTTTATAGGTGCTTTCAATGGCAATTTTTAATTTTTCTATCGAATATGCTAGGTCTATGCCATGTATTAAAATCCAATTAAGAGGGAGATCAGACGTATTTTCAAACGATTTGTTCCCTTTTTCTAGGGGGCGGGGGGGTATGTAATTTCAATTTTTTTCGGTCCTTTTACGAACGTTGTCAAAATCTATTGGTGCTTGTAATATTTTGCCTAGTTTTAACGGATCAATATTTCCTAAATTAGATTTGACCTTATCTTTTTTTGGTTCTATATAGACTATGAAAGGAGCTTGTGTGTGAGAGAAATATCTGTTAGATGAAAAGAATGACATTTCGGAGTGGTAGATTTCAATGTTATAGGGATTTTAATTCGAAAGAAATTATGTGACTAAGTCTCTACTGATAATTTTGTATAATAAAATTGAAAGTTGACTATTTGATTGTAATACAGGGTTTGTCTATTTCTGTTACACTCTGATTATCATAAGCGCAAATTTTGAATCGAATTCGAAAAGCTTCCGTTACAGTCAAATTTTTCTGTTATTGTTAAATTGGAATGCGGCATTTATGAATCAAACAAAGCACGTACCTTGTAGTAGTCATATTTTTCTTTTTAGTTTAATAATTTATACATATTTTATTTTTGATTTTAGGGCGACGGTGAGCCGCCTGGTCAAAAGATTCCAGATTGTTGGTTTAGCTGCAGTCGGAATCGGCATCTATTGTTACTATGACCCGACTATGACCTGGCTAATCCATCTTCTGGCTACGGCGACTGGCTCTGGCTATGCTTGACCCCTGGAAACACCACCGAGTATAAATACTCATGAACCTTCTCTGTGGTTCAAGTGGTGTCTCCAGATGAACATTATTATTGACGGGCTATCTATCTTTTATTAAATATCAAAACTAACAATGACAACTTCACGTTTTATCGAAAAATGGCATTGTTAATTCGGCTTCAAACTATTATTTCGACTTATATTAGTCTACTCCACGCGATGATTTCCTAAATTCAAATATTATTCCAAAAACAATATAAAAAATGCACCCCAACCATAGAAAAAATAATGATTACTCATTTTACACTTAATTTATGGATACAGTTTGAACAATCATATCATATTTTCAAGATTTCACCTATGACATAATTTCAGGGACTCAAAACGTGCTTTGGTCGCGCGCTTCGGGCCGAAGACTCCGCAATCACACGCCACCATTCGCTTACGCGGCTTACGCTTCATCGAATGCTACGTATGCATACAGATAGACTTGTTATACTAATCTTTAAGACAGACAGCGGCGAAATTCGAGTACCCATTATAATAGACAACTAGACATCACGCACATAATTAGTGTACTATTGAAGTAATAAATAAATCATGAAGTGTAGTATTTCTCAGTGCTTGCCAGAACTCTCGTCTCGATAGTGCACCTATTATATACTGGAACGGGGATCCCGTCGATGGCTGCTCGCCTGGACACCACCCAGTCAAGATACGAAAATCTTACACTCGGTGGTGTTTTCAGAGCAGCAAGCGAGCAGTCAGCTGTTAGAGCCAGCAGGACAGCGCGGCGCCGAGAGCAGCCTGCCGCCGAGCAGCAGCAGCACGAGGCGAGAGTGAGAGAGTGGGAGAATACAGCGCGTAGCAGCGCGCGGCAGCCAAGGCGAGAGCAAGAGAGAGGGACGAACGGCGCAGCGCTGAAGCAGCGAGAGCGAGAGAGACAAGAAGATACGAGGCATGCGAGCCACGAGGCGTACGCGCGCGAGCGGCGGCCGCCATATTGGCGAGCAACGGACTGTAGCATGAGTGCGAGAGTGACAGGAATAGCGAACGTCAAAATCAAATCGATTGACTCGTGTAGCCGGCAAACCTCAACGTTATTTGGCGAATCACATGACTTTATTTTGACTAGTGACGGAGAATTAAATAATTTTTAGAGACAAGCCAAATTACTACACTATCGTTTCCGAGAAAAATTATACTTTTCCCAACGAATTTTTTTTTTTACGCGACAGCGCTTCAACAGCGAAGAAAATTAAAAATTTACCCTGCCCGACATTCGGAAAATTTTTGCATGACCATAATTTACATTATATAAATTATTTATATTTACTGTAAATCATATTTCTCTATATATTATATTTGATACCCCACTAACACAGTGCCCCACCAAATTACTCTGACGGTTAACAGTTTGTACGTCGAAAATTATTTAATAACTTTCAACGACTTAAGGACAGATGTGGGAAAAATTTATTTTTTCTTTCAGGAAGATTTATACAGACAGATACTAGATTCCACCGATTACAGTCAGACAGAAAATTTTTTAGTATTACTAGTGGTTAGAGCGAACAAATTTTTTTTTGAAGACAGTAATCACAAATCCGGTTAAGTATGAATAAATTACCAGAAGACCACAAAATGTCCAACGCCGACCATCAAGAGGTAATGACGGCACTCCGTAAAAACAGGGAAGTCAGAGCAATATTCAGAGAAATTGGATCGACGAGAATTGCGAGATTATTTAGAAGAACTAAATGTGGATACTAATGGTAGTAAAGCAATACTGCAAGACAGATTACTTAGAGCAAGAATACTAACGGAAACAAATATAGCAGCACCTTGGTACGAATGGGACGGTCAGCCGATAATCCCACGACAAATACAAGCGAATAACGATGAAGTTGAAACTAATAGAAGAAAGGTCACAGAATTAACGACACAGTTAAAGCCGATAATAACACCAGAGTTTATTCAACCGAGTACGTCAACGAGTATACAATATTCCGAACACGTGAAACATTTACTGACTGAAGCTGCGAATAAGTCATTACCCAGTAACAAATGGTATGTGAGCCAGCATACTTCAACTCTGCTGCACTCCTCACCAGGAAAAAAGCATATACCTGTAAGCGACTCATTCGCCAAAAATTTTCCGGAAATTGAAGCAATAGCAAATGATACAGGAACAAAAAAGAAATCGAAAAATACTGATGAGAAATTACAGGTTAGCCCAAACTCGAGCGAGGAGTCAGAGCATGAAGATTCACTCGAGGCACAGAGAAAATAACTGGAAAAGACAATACATGAAATGCAGATTACATCGACAGAAGCGGAAACTGACAGCACTATAAGAACTAAAGTCAGTCATAAAAACAGACGCGACTCCGGACCGAAATCAACACCGAAGATTGGCAAATCGAAAACAGAAAAGAGAAGTAAACTACACAAAAAGTCAAGATCGCCATCTACAAGTAGCAGCTCTTCAGAAGAAACGTCCGACACTTCGTCAGACAGCAGCTCTTCAGAAGAGGACACGTCGTATAGAAACAGACATAGACGACACAGAAGGGAAAGAAGTAGTAGCCGCAACCGTATGTCGGCTAAAGACCATGTCAGTCATTTACAACTAATCAAGAATCTAAAGATAGAGTATTCAGGCTCACCTAAAGATGACCCAGAAGATTACAACAGAAAATTGACAGGCATTAAAGACAGTCTAGAGATACCAGGAAAAGCCATGCTAAAGCTAGTACCGTACACTTTGACAGGAAGAGCACAAATGTGGTATCAAACAGAAAAAACAGACATTCACTAATGGAAAGACTTCTTGCAGCCTTCAAAGAGCAATTCTATACATCTGCCAACACGAACGATGTAATGGACGAACTGTTACGACGAACACAAGGCAACGGGGAAAAGATATCGACATACATTGTGAATTTCAGACATATTGCCGATCATCTACAAAAACCAATGTCAGTTAAGAAACAGTTAAGTTTACTCATCGACAGATTAAGGCCAGTCTACAGAAAAGCCCTAAAGCACAAGAAGATTAAAACATTTCATGACGTAAAAAAGTACTGTAAAGAACTCGAAGACGAACTAGAACATGATGCCAGATATGTTCCACCACCACCTGCAGAAAAATCCAAGTTCCCAGCGGCAGCATGGTCGGCTACTCCAAAACCAAAGGTGGCTGCGACAGAAGAGATAGCAGAAACGAGCGAAATTGCAACGAAAGCAAAGAAGAAAAAAAATAAAAAGAAAAAGGCTGAAACAACCGAGACAACTCCCGAGCAGAAAGAAACTACGACACATGAAGCTTGTGCAGCCAGTCAGCAAGTGCAAGCCCCGCAACAACAACCGGCGCAAGTACAGCAGAAGCCTCAGCAACCCTTTACACCAGCACTGAGCCAACAACTGAATCAAACGCAACCACAAGTTCAATATTATGGACCGTGCCACGTTTGCGAGACAGTGGGACATAGGGCAGCGAATTGTCAGAAAACGCAATGTTATAATTGCAGGCAATTCGGTCACAGGAAGAACGCCTGCCCTTACCCGATAAAATTGTCCGGGAAATGTCAGTGGTGTGGTCAAGTTGGAGCACAGTTCAAAAACTGCAAAAACTGTGCTAAAGCAAGAGAACTTCTACAGACGTTGCAGCCGAAGACTGAGCCAGAAACCTCATGTCAAGTATGCGGACTGAAAGGCGCGACGCTGCGAGACTGCACAAACTTTGTTCACGTCAGAAAGCTTCTGGGAAACGACTCGACGGAGGCCGCCAAGGGCCAGCCGACCTCCGTGTTCACGCCTTGGGCCCTCAACTAGCGAACAAAATTGACAAGCGTACCCCTGCAGTTTGCAGGAGTATGTCAATTTTGGGAGGGGGAGGAAGTGGCAGCAAGCCACGAGAAACAGTGCGAAGTCAGGATATAGCGGTCAAAGCTGTAAGTAACAGCCAGACCAGCTATTTAAAGACAGGCGCACAATCAGAAGAGACAAAAGAGATAAAGAGAAATTCGACGCCTGAAAGAAACGCTGACGCAACCCGTGGGCAAACGCTGCAGGCCGAGAAGGAAGTAAACGCGAATGTGAAAAGAGGAGACGCCATTGCAAAACAACGGCCAGACTCTGTCACAGAGATGAAGAAACTAGTGGTTAATTCAGGGTCAAACAGAGGAAATCACGTTAGAGCCAGTATCGCTAGAGACACGGAATCTAAGCCAGACGGGACGCCGGCTCCGCCAATGGAAAGCAGTGACGAGGATACGAGGTTAAACGAAGAAATCCAGCTGTGCAAAAAGCGAGGCTTTAGGGTAGAGAAAGACATGATTCAAGGTCGAGGACTAGAGGACATCGTGGAATTTTCAAAAAAGAGCCTGGCAAAGGTAAAAGAGTTAGCAGAATTCAGGAAAGCTGAAAAAATCATGAGAGCTGAAGCCAACTTAAACTTGGAGCCGAAATCCACTGTGGAGCCAGAAAATAACGGCGAGCAGAGGAAGTCAGCTCAGAGGTTAGCACAGGCTTTAGATTTCGGAGAAACTCGAGTAACCGCCCTGGAGGGAGACAATAAGTGGGATGAAATTGAGGAAATTGACAAAGAGGTAACTACAGATGATGATGATAATAGCATGAGTGAAGAAGAAATGCTAATTGAGGCAAACGAATTATTAGAGGAAGACTTAGAGGAAGACCAAAGAATAAAAACGAAAGTGAAAGATTTGCTCGATGAAGAGACAGATTACATGAAGCTAAGACAAATCGAGATAGCTGTGGACACTCTGATCAACGAAACGATGTCAGACCTTAGCACCCCTGTATAATTAGAGGAAGCCGGAGTCGACAAAGAGTCTAAAGAAACGGAGGTGCACGCAGCCACGACCACGGTAGATAATAGAGACTACATTAAAGTCAGTCTAGGCGGAAAGGAGTACAGAGCCTTGTTCGATCCCGGAGCCATGATAACCATCGTAGGCCCAGAGATTGCTAGGAGATACAAGACTCGACTTAAAGCTAGTGAAGCTCTGATACGAACGGTGACAGGAGGAACGTCGCCCGTATTAGGATTTCTACCAATCCGAATAGACTTAGATGGAATAGACAAGACGATTATGGCAAGAGCAGTAGCAGAAGTAACACATGAACTGATTTTGGGCAAAGACTTTGGAAGACTATTCAAAGTAGACACAAGTCACAAAGGCCTATGGCGAGCCAATCTGGGAGAGTGGAGAGAGTTCGACCGGCCAGATGCTAGGTATCCGGCAATCATCATCGCAGAGAGCGCGGGTATCTCCGAGCTCAGCGACGAGGAGAGACGGGAAATCGAGGAACTGGTGGCCGAGATACTACCAAACAATCCCGGAAAGGAACTGGGGTACACGGACTTAACTGAGCACCACATAGTAGTGACAGACCCCACCCCTATACGCTGTAAAGCCAGAAGACGTTCACCGAAGAAGATAGAAGAAATAGAGAGAAGCAACCGCACTTTGAAAACGATGATTTCCGCATTCGCGAAAAATCACAGTGATTGGGATAAGCATTTGCACGAGTTACGACATGCGATAAATACAGCTAAGCAAGCGACGCTAAAAACATCGCCAGCTTTCTTAAATTACGGCAGACACCCTACCCCGGTGAAAAGCTTACGTGTGAAATGGGAGGGGGTGACGAAAAAGACTAAACTTGAGCCCGAAGTTTGGAAAGACAGACAGAAGAGACTAGACGCACTACGAGACTTGGTAGCGAAATACATAGACGACGAACGAACGAGACAAGGTAAGCGATATAACAAAGGCCGTAGAGTCGGAGAATTCCAAGTGGGGGACTTAGTGATGAGAAAATCTCACCCCTTGTCCAAAGGAACTGAGAAATTCTCAGCCAAGTTAGCCCCCAAGTATGACGGTCCGTTTAAAGTCACCGAGAAAAGATCGCCAGTCGTGTACATACTAGAGCCAGTCGAAGGGAAGAGTAGGAAAGTGGCTAAGGTCCACGTAAGCGACCTCAAACGATACGTATCCCCTAGAAACAATCCTACTAACAAGCCTTCTTCCCAACCTGTAGTACTGTCCGACAGTGGTGCATGTGGTTACATTGCGACGCTCCCAAAGTCTGCAGTAAGTAACCAGGTGGCGGGTGTACCCCGTCAATCCACCATAAAACATATTTCTAATTCATTGACAATTTCAGCGAGCACTTTTCGCCTTCTAAAACCTCTTCATAGTAATATGAAAGGTTTGGGAGGGGGAATGTGACGGGGATCCCGTCGATGGCTGCTCGCCTGGACACCACCCAGTTAAGATACGAAAATCTTACACTCGGTGGTGTTTTCAGAGCAGCAAGCGAGCAGTCAGCTGTTAGAGCCAGCAGGACAGCGCGGCGCCGAGAGCAGCCTGCCGCCGAGCAGCAGCAGCACGAGGCGAGAGCGAGAGAGCGGGCGAATACAGCGCGTAGCAGCGCGCGGCAGCCAAGGCGAGAGCAAGAGAGAGGGACGAACGGCGCAGCGCTGAAGCAGCGAGAGCGAGAGAGACAAGAAGATACGAGGCATGCAAGCCACGAGGCGTACGTGTGCGAGCGGTGGCCGCCATATTGGCGAGCAACGGACTGTAGCATGAGTGCGAGAGTGATAGGAATAGCGAACGAATGAATGCATTAGAGAAAGACAAGAGAGAGAGTGTGGAGGCAACGCGTATGCGCTGTATGATATTGGGAAAATTTGGAGGGCTACGGCTCGATCCACAGCGTGCGTGCGAGCGGCAAACACGAGTGTAAGCGTGCCGAAATGCGGAAAATGTGTAAATACGATTAGTAGAGCCAGACATGCGTGTAAACGCATTTCGAATGTCGCGCGCATTTTAGAATATTGTAAAAGAGGGCGTAAGCATGCGAATGTGATATATGGTGCGAAAGCGTGTAAATGTGTGATAGGCGCGAAAGAGCGATCTAACGGAAATGCGTGAGTGCGAGTGAGAGAGCGATAGACGCCGCGAACCGGCGTAGTTGCCGAACGCGAATAGAGTCAGTATCGTGGAGTATCCAGCGAACGCAGTATCGAAAAGTATCGAGTACCACTAGGACCGAGAGACATCGAGTGAGCAAGCGAGACCAAGCAATCTTTTCTAAGGCGACTTCCAGTGTCCAGGATTAACCCCCCGTGTGCATCTTCCGATCGGACAATTAGTTTCTTTCGTGAGCGCTTTCACAGGGTACGAGGCAACGCCAGTACGCGAGGACGAGGAGCAAAAGGAGTAGAGACAGGTAGGAGTGTTCGAGAGATACCTTCCCGCCGCGAGTCCCTAACCTAGAGCCAGCCCGCGTAGAGACGGTGAGCTCGCTTGAGGACGAGCACACGCCCGCGAGCCAATACATAATTGTTTAATCTTGATAATAAATTTCGAAGTGTTATTTTAAGTCAGTCGCGTTTATTCATTTTGCGTACTTCTCTCCCTGCACCTCTCCCCCCGTGACCTAGAGTATAAGGAGTTCTCAAGCCGGTAGTATAAGAGTACCAGATCGCGAGTTCGGGCGTCCAAATATTTAATAAAATACGAGCTCGCGGTAAACCTGAACAGGTGTTATTACGTGGTGCTACGCCTCCCCAAGGACGGAAAAAGCACAACGTCACAATACTTAGCATGCAATGCTACCATTTTACTTTGAACATTCGTGCAATTGAGCAAATATCACGCTGGCCCTGCTACATATCAGACATTCATGTAAGAAGTCTCCGCCAAGACTCATCATCTGCGTTCGACGCCTTACGATACACGTACGGAATTGTACGCTCTGGGTCAGGCTTACTTATTGTTTTTGCGCTGGCTGATTTACTTTCTCTCCTTATTCTTTTTACCTCTTCGTCGACTGAGACTTGAAAAGAAACATTTAAGAAAGAATCAACAAACCCTGTTAGGCACATTTGCTCGATCACGTTCATTTCACGTGAAGACGCTCTGCCCCACCACCCTGGACCATCGTGTGACGTTGTCAAATTTCACACTATCTGGACCTGTCACAATATCTGGACGAATTAAAAATACTGAAATACATTTAAAAATCTTCTAAATTATATTATTCAACAAATTATTTTGGTTTTTAAACTTAATAAACAAAAAATTGAAGGTAAATAAAAAATATTCCATTGTATTTTTTGTTAAAATTTGATAAATGTTGTATCTATTTATTACAGTATTGAAATTATTTTTTAAGTAATTTTAAAAGAATTATGTTACTGATATACTTAAATAACTTGTTAATCCATGTATGCGTCAAATGTATTTTATTTTGTTTGATTTACACGGATAGGATCATTGTATCATTATTGGTACCTGATAGCCGAGTATCTTATTTATAATTCGTATTGAATTATATATATATATATATATATATATATATATATATATATATAATTCCCGATCTTTGTCATCTTTCAAATATTTTATAAAAATGCTCTGCAAATTATCTGCACTTGAATATATAACATTTAATTTTTTGGTGTTTCCTTTTAGGCAGCAATTTCATTGACTGGTACTTTCTTTGCTGACTCTTTCCTAAATGAAAATAAAATATTGATGAATGTAGAAAAACTACTTATACCGATAAAGTGAATAACATACAATTGAAAAGTAGTAGTAAACATTTCATAATAAGTATTATTTATTTACTAATAATTGTTATCATAATTTAAAAAATAAAATCGCTTCCTTTGTTGGAAATTGAAATGTGTCATATGTTATAGGTTATATATGTTAATTATTGTAACGAGAGGTTAGGCGTGCTATTTGAATAGCGCGCGCTCGTTGTGTCGCACGATGCGAACTTAGTAGTAAGCGACGCTACTGTACTGTGGCAAGGGACGCGCGGGGAAAAGTAGGAGAAGGCCCGCGCGCCACGCTGATCAGATTCGATTTGACCACGCCGGTGTGCGCTTCGCGTTATATATTCGACCTTCTACAAAGCCACCATCGTGCCCGAGGTGTGTTATAGCCGATACGGAGACAAGCTAGAGGTGATTTGGAATACTCGTCATCTGCGTGCTGGAGAAGGGACGCCTTCTCCGTGCCATCCGAATCGACCCAGGCAGGGATCCCGTAGAGGAGATAGCGGCTCGAGAATGTGTATCGAGGAAGCAACGCGTACCTCGTACCGACTGTAAGTCGAATTTCGTTAAGAATCATTTTCCTCATTAAGATCGCCGAAGGCGAGTGTTCTCTGCCACAGAACACTCGTCTCTTCCTTGTCAGTGTGTGCGCGCGAATCTCTCCGCTGTCGCGCGTGCGACGACCTATGAAGCGGACATATTATATATCTCTTTTTGATTTCAATACACGAGTCTCCGACTCATTTTATTAGTTTAACCGTTGAGTGATTATTTTCCCGGATTGCTCGGGCGCATCACACATTTGTACACAGAGTAAGTGGCCGGATATACGCGCATAGTCGTTCGCCGAGAAGCTACGCCGGGGAGCGTAAGAGCTTGTACGCAGGTAAGACTCGGTGACGCGGCGGCGATCCGTAGCCGCCGTGCTAAAGCCATTTGCCCCGTTACATTATATATTAATTTATATGTTAATCATATGTTACAAAAATATTTATTTTGTTATTTATTTATTTATGTATTGATAATCAGTGCATGAAATTCGATTTCCCATAAGAGTCCAACACATACTAACACTTGATTTTTACACTTAAATGATTTTGGAAATGCTATGCGCTAAAACGAATTACTTAATTTCGCCAACTTTATGTGAAAAAAACTGAAAATATAGTTTCTTCTAGTGATAAAATAAACTGTAGGGAATTTAGTCTAAACTGCAAGTAGAGGTTAAAAATTAAAATTTTTATCTTAATTTTATGGCAAGTGTATGCATCCCTTTTCCTATGCCTTACTCAGTTTTCTATTTCCATGAAATTTGTCTTTACAAGGTAATATGATATAAGACCAAGCAGGTCCAGAAAAAGTCACGCACGTAGTAACTTACTATTTTTCTGGAAAAACTTCTGGATATTTCTGTACTTCTTCAAATTTTACAAATTCATCAAATAATATAGATTTAAATATTGCTCAGAAAAATAAAATACATTTTTATTTTATGCATATTTAACATTATAAAGATCAAAATAGTATATTATTCAACAGATACAGAAATAGTTTATTTACGAAACGAGAGATTACGGTACGAGCCGAAGGCGACTAACGAAGTTCGTAAAGTACCCTTTACGTACCAGTTCCATAACGTATTTTGAGTCATGAGAGTCTAAAAACAAGTATCGAAATTGCAATTTTTATGTTAGAGTGGCATAAATTAATTTTTGAGTTCCCACTCCTATTTTCGATTATTTTAGAATTTTTAATTTTTAGTAGTTTCTAGTAATTTAGAATTTTTAATTTTTAGTTAGAGAGTAACCTCCTGCACATGAGTTTTGATTTAGACTTGTAAGGGCTTAAGAATAATATTAAAATTGTAATGATAGGAGGAATTTTTTAATCAATATCTTATTAAGGTAAAAGATATTCTGGATTAGCTCATTTCGTGATAGAAATTTAACGTTCGATAATTAATCGATACACACGTTGACTGAGTGGAAAAACTTACATTGAAAGTACGGAATTGCAAATGAAAGTTAATGTTGTATTTTTGCAGACAATTACTATTTCTTTTACCCGTGGTAATATATATATCTTACTATATTATATAGTTGTTTTGAGCCTGGACGCAATTTGGCCCCCCCTCTCCCCCCCTCGGCCCCCCTTGGCCCCCCTCGCCCCCCCTCATTAGCCCCCTCAGCACCCCCTCAAAATAACCAAGAAACGTTTCAAAAGTTTGGTTATTTTTGGGCGTTTTTGCCCCCCCTCACGCCCCCTCACCCCCCCCCCCCTCGCCACCCCTCACGCCCCCTCGGCCCCCCTCACCCCCCCTCGTCGCCCCTCATTAGCCCCCCCTCCGCCCCCCCCTCTGCGCCCCCTCAAGAGAAGTTGGTAGGTAGGTTGTCATGGGTCGAAGAATAATTGAAAAGTAGTGGTTATCCATAAGTATCATAAGCAGAATATGTAGCTTTCTCTCATTATTACATATCTGTTGTTCATATATGTAAGCATGTAGTAATGAGAGCGTTGTTTGTTAGTATATAAAGATGAAAGTTCTATTATTAATACACTATTATTAAAGTAAATATATATATTTTAAGAAGATAAAAGTTCTATTATTTCCACACCACCATTGAGGTAAATAGATATGGCGCGTTTTTTTTTGAGTGGTTTTCCCCTTTTAATAAAAAAAATACATTTTTATAACTAACAATTCCATTCATAAAATACACTCATACAAATTTGAAATAGACTCTATACCGTATTATACATTTACGAATAAAATACAATAGACTAGTTAAAATTTATATGAGATGCTATTTCATATTTCATATATTACTATATAAATTATAATTTTTTACAATATTTATATCATTCAATACAAAATCAATGCAAAATTTACAACATAAATAACATAATAATATAACAGTGGAATATGCCTACAGGGGAAACCACTTTAAAAAAAACGCGCCTATTCATTTACCTCCATGGTGGTGTGGAAATAATGTCTTCTACTATTCCTTTTCAAACCTAAAATACACTTATTATTTCACATACTCTTAGTACAACACTTTTTGTAGTATAATAGGCATTTTTGTCTTATTAATCTTGATTATAATTTTTCTGTTTAAAATCAAAAAGTTTGAACAAGTCCTCGTTTATTTACATATGCTTCATAATGTTTAAGTGTATAATGCACACATACCCAGTGATATTCTTTTGGTTCTTTGTTTTTACTAATAAGCATTTTTGCTTATCCATACATGATTTTCTACGTGAAATCTATTTTTGTAATCAATATAATTTCTTATTTCGATCTCCATACATTTGGGTCGTCGCAAGACGTATGAGCGAGTCGCAAGATATTTTTACTGGAAGCGAATGTATAAAGATGTTCAGAAATTTGTGAAGTCATGCACTGTGTGCCAACAGTGTAAAGTGGAACAGCTGTTACCTGCTGGTACTCTGAAAGAGAAGAAACTCGTTGGTCCATGGGAAGTTGTAGCTGGTGATATGATGGGTCCATTTCCTAGATCTAAGAATGGATATACTTATTTGTTGATCCTGTTAGATGTTTTTACTCGGTGGATTGAGGTGATACCTTTGCGTAAAGGTGATGGTATTAGTATTAAAAATGCTTTGAAGGAGCGTGTGTTTTTAAGATTTGGTACTCCTGAAGTATTTCTGTCGGATAATGGTACGGAATTCCGTAATAAGGTTATGAAGAAATTTCTGGCAGAAAGCAGTGTTGAGCATCAGATGATATCGCCATATCACGCACAGGCGAATCCGGTTGAGCGTGTAAATCGAACGTTCAAGACGATGATCACTGCTTTTATTGAGGAGGAACATAAGCTCTGGGATAAGTATTTGCCCGAGTTAACCTTTGCATATAATACTTCTGTGCAAGAGTCTACAGGAGTTAGTCCAGCTTTCCTAAACATGGGAAGAAACCCTGCGCCACCGCTTAGTACCAGGCGGAAGGAAGAAAAAGCTGCTAGAGAGGAAGCTCAGAAGATCGCAGTGAAGAACTGGGAAGAGCGAATGTGTAGATTATTTGATTTGCAGTTAGATGTTGAGAAGAATATCGAACGTGCATCGCAAAAGCAGGCACGATATTACAACGCGAAACGCAGGCAAGTTACATTTAATATCGGTGACTTGGTCTGGAAGCGTAATCGCATTTTATCGTCTGCAATTCAAGGCATTAATGCTAAACTTGCACCGAAATTTGCTGGTCCGTTCAAGATTACTGCTAGAATTGGACGAGATGTTTATTCAATGATTAATGAGCAAGGAGAATGCTTTGAGAAGATACATGTTGTCGACATCAAACCGTATGTTCAAGGAGAAGATCCTGCGTTCGCTGAAGATCAAGATGAAGATGAAAACTCTATTAATGCTTCTGATGAAGAAGACGATGATCCTGTAGAAGAAGACGTTCTAAATACCAAGGAAGCGATCGTCAGCGAAGAGAATGAATGTGAGGGGCGAAATATTGCGCTGAGTGAAAACGTGGATGTTCCACGTAAGCGTGGTAGGCCGCGTAAAACCCGAATCGTCGTTTCTCGCGATACGAGGGCTCCTGGGGGGGAGGAAGCGACTCTCGCAGAGTCTGACGCGTCTGAAACTGAAAATAGAGGTTCACCGGTACTTCATGTGAAACGCGGTCGACCGAAAGGTTCTAGTAAACAGCGAGGACCGCAGGTTGAGTTGTCTCCAAGACGTACGCGATCAAATAGGGCGAATGTTTAGGATAGAGTAGGGTATTAGGTAGAAGAATCCCGGAATTTTGCTGACAACAACCATCGTTTATTCAGGACCATGAGTTACAGCAACAACTCGATAGCCTCGGTAGGTTAGAAGGGCGAGTTCGCTAACCTTAGGGTTTACGTTTTTTTGAATATATTTTTGTAAAAAAAGAAAGCTGATAGTGTTTTTATTTATTTAGCCCTTATGAAAAGTTTGATTTGTTTTTTTTTCTTGCAATGAAGTTTGGTTTTTTTTTGCATGTGTTTGAGTTGAAACGCTTTATTTTAAAATTTTATTTTCTTTTGTTTTTATTTCGCAAAGAAATGCTTTATTATTTTATTATTTTATCATCTCGGTCGTTTTTGCATGCTGGTGAGAGCATTGGAGAGCTGGTACGCTGTAAAAGCTACCCAGCGTCTGGAAGGGGGGCATGTGACGAGTATCGTCACGCCGCATGCATATTTTATTGTAATACCTATGTTTTTATGTATTTGCATGTGAGTTGACTTTTCAGATGTTCCCGCGCACCAGAGCTGTACGAGAGTTGATGTATTGCTGAACGCGTCGCCTGGTGAGAGAGCGCGCGTGAGAGAGAAGCTTTTAGCGTAACGTTAGGTTAGACGTTAGATTCGATTCGAGCATCGAGCGCGCGAGCCGTGAAGCGAAGGAGCGATCTTCTCGAAATTAATAACATTGTTGCTTGGCATTTATTGTATAAAGATTGCGATCACGTGTGTGAGTGCCACTGTTTTTCGTCGAGAGAGCGTACCGCATACGAGATAGCTGGACCGAAGCGAGACCGCAGTTTACGGCTAATTATTGTAGTAGCGTCCTTCGTATTACTGTAAGTATCAGCTTCTCTTTCTCACTCTCACCAGCGCGTTCAACAATATCAGCTTCCGATTGACCGCGAGATTGTGCACTAACAAAGCACATTTGTACTTTTACTCTGTTACAATTCTTAGATAATATAAGCAGTAGCCTTTTACCTAACATCACGTGTGTATTTCATTTGCAAGCTTATGGTTTTCCCTGTTCCCCTTTATCTAAAACTCACGGAGAATTTAAGTAGAGTAAATCTACATTTAACGTGGACAAACCCCGTTACAATTTAAATAAATAAATAAATTTGTGTATAAAATTTGAATGTTGTTAATAAAATACATTCAACTTCATCAAAAATTTTATAACGATTGCACGATTATAATTTTTTTTAATTCATTAAAACGAAATTGACAAAAATTATATAAATTTGTCTAAAAAAATAGATAAAAAAATTTTTATGAAAGAAGTGCTCCATTTATATTGTAGAGAAGAATGTAAGGAGTAAAATGAAAGGTTAAACACTTAATTTCGTCAACTCAAACGCTTAGAATAGTACACGCCGCAAAAAGCTTCAGTAAAAAACATGTCCCAATGGTAATAGACTTGTGAGACGAAAAATCGATATTTTGAAGTTTTCAATAGATTATAATAAATATTTGAACGAATACTATGAAATAAAAAAAGTTTCGTTTTGATTGCTTGCACAGAAAATCATCTACAGTTTTTTAAATAAAATTTCTTTTTTTCAGCAGTTAACCCAAGCCTGACCTCTTAAATGTGCGGTAATATGAATGATGAAATAAACTAAAGTACATCAGTTTAAGGTATAGTATGTGGTTAATTTAAAAGGTATTAAGAAAAATAGAAAATAGTGTTCAGTAGACTGGGTTAGTGTTGATTTAAGATACTGAATACAATCTAAATCTAACTTTTAACTCAGCGGACTGTCTTTAGGGTTATAGAAGAGTGGATGAATCTGGCTGATTCTTTCTGAATGAGTGAAAAAGTTTAGACCTAAGTATATTTTTGAAAAATAAACCAGCTAAACTTGAAACTGGACTATTTTTTATGTTATAAAAATGCTTTTGACTTATTTAAATTGAAATTCTTTAATTGATATTGAAATGACATTCGTTAAAAATAATTTCCAAAAAGAATCATTTGAGTTGATCATCCACAGGATTTTCTTAAATCCTGCGGATAGTCAAGAAATTAAAGAAAAACCTAATCGTGCAACTATCTATAAGAGGGTCAAAAAATGGAGTTAACAGGATGATAAAAAAGGTGAAAGTCTGTACTTCCAAAAGAAAAATATGATTTTTTTCATTATACTTTTCAGGTTGCAGAACTGTCTTGTCTTCTTAAATATGTATAGTTTGTAACGAGAGGTTAT
The DNA here is from genome assembly GCA_018906965.1 of Philotrypesis tridentata. NCBI lineage: Eukaryota > Metazoa > Arthropoda > Insecta > Hymenoptera > Pteromalidae > Philotrypesis > Philotrypesis tridentata. The sequence goes on from JACCIB010000109.1 coordinate 54,822, forward strand.
AAGGCGATATTTGAATATCGCGCGCTCGTTATGTCGCACGATGCGAACGCGACACAGCATGACAGCAGGTTGCTGCTGTGTTGTGGTGAGGGACGTGCGGGGGAAGAGTGGGAGAAGGCCAGCGCGCCGTACAAGCGAGGTTCGATTTGCCCGCGCCGCTATGCACTTCGTGCGTCAAATCTATACCTTTTGCAAGGCCACCCTTGTGCCCGAGAATCACTGATTCAAGTACGGAGACGTTCTGCGGTATTTGCGACTTCACGAACTGCGTTGCGGGAGAAGGAACCCCTTCGCCTTGTTATCTGACATCAACCAGGCGAGAAACCTGTACGAGAAGTAGCGACTCGAAAAAGTACTGAGGAAGCGACGCGTACCTCGTACAGATATTAGTAGTTCGAATTTCTCTAAGAACATTTTCCTCGGCAAGGTCACCGACAGGCGAGTATTCTCTGCCTCAGAATACTCGTCTCTTCCTTGTCAGTGTGTGCGCGCGAATCTCTCCGCTGTCGCGCGTGCGACGACCTATGAAGCGAACATATTATATATCTCTTTTTGATTTCAATACACGAGTCTCCGACTCATTTTATTAGTTTAACCGTTGAGTGATTATTTTCCCGTTCCTACGCTTCGCCCTCTTGTTCGAATCCGAAGAAATAATCTTTTACACGGAAAGTGTGATATGCTCGGGCGCATCACACATTTGTAGACTCGACATTTGGCCGCGTGGAACTTTCATACGCTGATCATCGAGGAGCTACGCCGCGGTAGCGTCTTTCGGCAATATAAGTAAGACTCGGAGACGCGGTGACTATCCGTGGTCGCCGTGCTAAGGCCATTTTCCGCGATACAAGTTATAACATGAGATTATTAAAATTTAAATCAGTTAGAAGTTATAGTTTAAGAATAATATTTGATATATTTCAACTAATTTTTGTATGAATTTTTATTATTTTCAAATCCCCGTATTCATGACACATCTATGTTTATTTGAAGTAGGTCTAAAAAGTCAAGGTGCTCTTTGATCATCAGATTCAATGGAAATCTGAATTTGCTAAATTGAAAATGATGGATTTTGGTCTTTGAAGATTACTTTAACCGGATGTATACCAAACACAAAAATTGTTTTATGACCACTACGTTATTTCTGAATGTATACCATTGTTTAATAAAATATTTAAATAAATTGAAATCAATATAAAAATTAAAGTAATCTTTAGCTTTTTAAATTTTTAATAAAGTGTATCTTCCCCCTCAATAATTTTGAGAACCATATTACCCATTAAGAGCAAGTGTAAATGTTAACATTTTTAAAAATCATCATAATTTTAAGAGTTATTTTAGAAATATAAGGAAGGGAATTTTTTTTCAGCTAGTTTAAAGATTTTCAAGAAACTCAAGTTTGCGTTCATTTTGCAACTGATGGAAAAGATTCTTTTTCTTTAAACATGTGGAAAAAAATTTTTCACGTAATAACGAGATGATCGAAGTACTTATTTTCACGTATGTAAGAATGATAATATAATGCAGATAAATAGTTTTCATACCTCAGCAGATTTTCGGTCTTTTGGGAAAATTGGCCTCTCATCTAAATATAGCAGACCTTGACATTTTAATATTAAATTCCTTCGATAGGCTTTCATAATTTTGAGAACAGGATTACCAACTAATTTAAGAACTTTTAACGATTTCATCATACCCAAAAACTGGTAAATAGGTAAATATTAATATAATATTGTTATAAACACCTTCTCTATAACTTCATAAAACAAACAACGCTATACTATAAGTTTTAACAGTAAACTTACGTCAATGACTTCTGTATTTTCGATGTTGTTATGTGATAAATCCAATACAGAAACACTATCTAACAGACATATATGCTTTATATCTTCTGTAGTTTTTAAACAATTATGTGATAAATTTAAGGTGTTAAGTTTTTGTAGAGATTCTGAAGAAAATATTACATTTTTTAAATTACATTGTACATTTAAATATAAGGTAAAGACACGAATAGCTGACCATGCCCCTCCCCCTATCCCTCCCAGTAGTCAACCACTACTTTTGTGACTTAAGTAAATAGTAAGGGAAGAAATAGTTTAAAATCCATCTACGTATTATTGATTTTTTTACATTTAAACTTCCAAACTCCAAAAATTACTTGAAAAATTGTAACTAAAATGGGGTGATCGATTCCTATAGAATTGCAGATATTTTTATTTGAGTTCCAGCCAAATTTTATCTGAGATCAATAACAAAAAAAGAAAAGAAAATTGGAACGTAAAGATGAATAAATTTAGAATATATAGACTCTTTTTCTTTTTGTTATCAATAAAACTTACATACTTTTTTAATTGTTAGAGTGTGAATAAAATTTTAAGATGATCAACTATTGATGCCTCTACTCTACTGTAATATTGTAATACATACCTAGATTTTCAATTCTGCTTATGAGATTATATGAAAGATCGAGAGTATCCAAATTTTTTAAGTGTTCAATATTTTCAATTTTCTTTATCAGATTATGATGTAGATAAAGACATCTGAGCTCTGTCTGATTTTCTAAGTTACTAATTTGCTCAATACAATTATTCTCTAGCCAAAGACATTTTAAATTGGTATAATTATCTAAGTTTTCAATAACAGAAAATCCTGAAAATGAAAATCAAAAAATTAAAGATCAAACCAATATTGCTGTAAATATTGTAATATCGTAGTCTAAAAAACTTTCAGTATAATATTTAATGATCTGCTAATTCATAAACGAATTTATTAGTATATTATTGTCAATTTAAATATTGAAACTGTATTTTTTTAATTTGGTAAGCATGTATTATAGTATTACATGACACAGATATGATTTTAAAAGTATTTTTCTTTAATTTGGAAAATATTGGAAAAACAGTGTTTCATGTATTTTTTTGTTGTGAAAAATGCTTTCCTAACCAATTAAAATTTTTTTCAATTATCAAAATAGGCAAAAATGTAACTTAAACTTATATAAAACTCGAAGTAAAAACGCGGAAAAAATCCATAATCTTTCATGGAGTACATATGTAGTTAGATGAAAAAAAAAACAAATTTTTATTGGTCATTTACTCAGAAAATATTTATATATATATATATATGGATGATATATATGTATATACTTTGAGATCGAGAGGCATAAAAATAAATATTACTACATTCTTAGAATATGTCAAATTTATTTCACGATGTCCTATGAGCTTTTTCAGATTTTTTTTTTCATTAAATGTCTTCAAGTTAGAAATTTCAAAGTTTCAAATTTAAACCAAAAATGTTCGATGTGTCTATAATAAAAACAAGTCCCTCAAAAGCTATGTATTGATGAAAAACAAGCAAAAAATTAAAAAATTTACAGGTTTGACTTTTGACATACATGCTGTTATTCAAATGTTTAAAATTTATATTTTTTAAAAATTGCAATGATTTTAAAAAATGCGATTTAAGGAAAATGCCTCAATGACAATTTCATATTGTATAATATGATGAATTACCTTTAAAATGTAAATACAATACGTCGTTAAGAGAAGGAGTGTTGTAGAGTTTATTTTTTCTGCAATTTTCTCTAATTAATTCTTCGGTCATTCTATGTTGAAATAACATGTAAAGTAAAAAACATCAATCTTAAATTTTATTCACGATCCATGTATAATTATACGCAGGTTAAGTAAGTTTTTAATTTACCTCACTTCATTACTTTTTTTATAAAATCTGGGAGTTTTATTCTGAATTTTTTGGCATCTATTGGAATCATCCACCTTTTCCAATTGCATGTTATTTACTCGATCAAATGATTCTGCACTTGATGAATACTCATTTTGTTCAATTTCGTACATGGCTTTTTGAAAGTTGAAGTATTTTAATTCAAGTATTCGTTAATGCAAACAAAATTTATTGTCACTTTTATCCCTTTTCACTTTTATATTCTGAAACGGTTCTTAGTAATAGCTCAATAATACGTGTGATGGTGATCAAGATAAGCTGTTACATTTCAGCTGGTTCGAAATTATGTTTCGTTTCCATAGAGACGCTCGAAAATATACTCGATTTCATTGCTGAAAAAGAATACATTTTTTACCACAATATTTTATACTGAGAAAAAGGATTAGTCAAATAAATTAAATAATTAATCATTTCGCACTTATACATATATATATATATATATATATATATATATATATACACATACATACATACACATATGCATAGGACAATCCTGCGAATTGCGATACAAATTGGCGCAGAGAGAAGGGGTCGCTCGATTAGGCTGGCAATTTTTTCTTTGAATGTATATGAGAAAAAATTCACACTGAGAAAAATAATTATTGCTCACCATTAGATTTTCTTTGAATACACAATAACATGAATATGAAATTTTTCTTGTATTATGTTTAATTATATTTAATTGCTTCAAGAATATAATTAATTATTTTTTGCATTAAGATATCAACGAAACATATACTTTAATTAAAATTCATTCTTTATTATATACAATATTTTGTATTACGTACAAAAAAATTTTGTATATCTATTAATGCAAACATGTCGTTCATAGACAACACAGAATAAAATTAATTGCAAAAATGTTTGTTTGAACGAATTCAGAAGTATTAATTTACAAAATGATATCACTGGTCTCGCAATGAAAGGTTGATGAATGTTAATTAATTATTTAACTGATATAATATAAAAAATAAATTAAAGTAATACCCCATGCAAGAATTGCCAACACTGACAATACGGCCCAATACTGGCCCTGTACTGTCGGTCAGTATACCGTCTATCAGTACTGGCAGACTAATGTTCCGGTACTGGTTTGATAAGAACGGGCCAATATTGTAAAAATGTACTGGCCCAATAAATTTAGGAAGTACTGACTCAGTATTGTGCTGAAGTACTGGGCCAGTAATGTTCAAATGTACTGGCCCAGTATAATTTGCCTGATTTAAGTCGGAGTCCTAAATTCCGCTTCATTTCCACTCCATCTAACGTGAGTTTAATGTACAATCACAAAAAAAACGTTGCGCTTCAAGTACAGACACATTTCGACCGCGGTCACTGTATCATCAAAATGTTTTCAAAGACTTCGTATACATATTTAAGGAAAACAAGAGCTCTTAAAAGAGCACGTATTAAATCACGTTCCACCAGCGGTGCTAGTGAAAATTTGAGTGCAAGTGACACAACGGAGATATCAAAAGCGGCCGAAATAATTGTTACACAAGAAAAAGATACCATATTTGTTGATGAACAAGTAAACGTTGATACAAATAATAGGTATACATTTTAATTTTAAATTAAAATAATTAAAGATTATTGAATATGATTTGATTTGTTAATAATTGTATACACATCTATTTTTACAGTGAAATTCTCAGCGGCAGTACTCAGCGGTACTCGATTGGCAAATGGAGAGAGTACCTTCAAAACGGCAACTGCCAAAATATTGAAGAATGTTATAACTAAAAATGTGCAAATGCAATATTCTGGATGTGGTCGTCAAATAAACGGCACAGGAAAAGAAAAATTAAGTGTTACTCAGATCTACACATATATGACTGGTAAATATTTTATAGAAGCCTAATAATTATATTTGAATATTGTATATATTATTATATTTTGTTTTCAGAATTATTGATGGCTAAGTTTGATGAAACTAAAGATAGCATCCGGTCTTATGTGTCTAGGTGGTTCTCCGGCTCAGGAGATAGAGAAGGAGGCAAAAAAACCGAAACTAAAAGCTTTTTTGTAATAAAAATTTATAATATAATATAATTATATACATATATATTTTTTCATTTTCCTTATCCTTCATTAACGGCACACTACGGGTTTCCAGTAATTTGCCAGTAAATTACTGCAGTACTGGGCCTTTATTATCGGCACAGTACTGTACTCTAGTAATTTGCCAGTAAATTACTGCAGTATTGGGCCGTTCTTATCATTTCGATACTGGTCCAATAATGGGCAAATACCGGCTGTCAATACTGCTGTACAGTCTACCATTATTGGGCCAGTATTGGGCCGTAGGTAAATTCTTGCATGGGACATGATATACCTGTATAATTATAAATATGTTAAAAAATCAGAATTCTTATAATATTTTAAATAAATAAAGATAATAGTACATTTTCATATGGGTGTAGAAGATGTTCCAATAATAAGTTTATTTTTCAATATAAGTTTATTTTGCTTACGCACTTATTTTTCACACGCGCAAAGCGAGTGAAAAAAGTATGAGCTCAAAATTTTCTAACTCATCAGTATCTAACTGTATTTTAGATTAGAGTGACATCAAAGAAAATAACATATTTCTGTTTCTCAGATCATTAAAAGGTTTACATAAATTTGTATTTAAATTCGATATTTAAATCAATTTAAAATTTAAAATCAAAGAAGTAATTGGAAATACAATAAATCATATATTAAATGTTTAAAACACTTCAAAGAGATTCTATACTAGAACACCTAGAATTATTCTCTATTCTACAGATAAATATTTATGAAAATAAAATTTTTTAAAATAACTTTTAGAAAAAAGTTTAAATATAATTTATATTTAATAATTTTAGAAGATGAATCTTTCTTTTTTACTATTTAAAGCACACTGATATACCAAGGTAAAATTTTGTTAATTATAAGTATACATCTCTGATAAGTTTTTTAATACAATCTGACTAGTAATAGAATACAATTCATTCACTAATAGTATACATAAATTAAATCCGATGTCAGTTTATCGATATACAGCTTCATAAAAAATAATATATTATTCTTATGTATATTCTATTTTAAAGTACAAAATTTATTGATATGCATATTTTATAAAGCTGTGATTATTCCCCGAAGAGGAAGCTTTGTAACTGTGAAATTTTAATTTTCGTTAAATCGCTCTTAGATTTTTTGATTTTTGAAAATATTGATTCTTCATCATCAGTTTCTCTGTAGATTCTATATTTTTACATATTCAATAACAGTTTCTTTAGAACTGTATAAATAGTGAAATTGTAAATTCTGTCAATAACCCATAAAAGACTGATTAGATACAAATATATTATGAAAGTTAAAATTTTTATTCAAAAATTTTTGAAATATGAACATCCTTATAAAAGGTCGCTCTTTTTTAATGGCTGATTTTCTTTCGATATTAATATTCTTTTGTTGACTTATATCGATCTCTCCGAGGCAGTGGTTATGGAAGGGTTTAAGAAAACAAAATCTCTTTCTTAAAAAACGACGTTTCGGCGATCATTGTCGCCCTGCTCAGGAAAATATTGGAGCAGATATGATATGTGTACATCTCGATAATCCTTTCCCCCGGCTAGTTAACAGTGGGGGAAGAGAGAGGCCGAGTAACACAGCTATTGTTTATGCGGCTTTGTCAGCTACTGTCTCGGAAGTCACTCGTTTCTTAAGAAAGGGATTTTGTTTTCTTAAACCCTTTCATAACCACTGCCTCGGAGAGATCGATATAAGTCAACAAAAGAATATTAACAAACTACCGAGGGATAAAATCATATTAGATAGTGTACACACACTTATCTAAATACATTTCTTTCGATATTCTTCGATTTTCTTCGAATATAAAACAAAAATTACGAAAATACGATTTTTTATATTATAGAATATATATAGGTATGATATATTAATTTTCAAGACACAATGTGCCAATGAATAAGCAGCGGTTTGTTTTTTAAATTCTTTAAACGTACATTGTTATGGTGTGTAAATTTAGAAGTGAGGTAGCAATAACGTTCGAATCGCCAATTTTCAGGCGCATTTGAGAAAGAAAGAAGCACTAATTAAACTAAACGTTTATAGCTGAAAAGTGGGTCTCTAATAATTTTTTTTTTATTATCTGGAGGTTGCTATAATAAAATTTCAGGCTTTCTATAGCTATTATTTAATTATTTATTTATTTAGTATAAAAATAGGCTCTCACCAAAGATACAATGTAATAAAGGAATTGTAGAGATAATCGATAGCGAGGGAAAATGCGCTTCTGAGTTGCTTGGGTTTTCCAAGATACTCTTGAGTTACGGGGTTCTCCAAGCAACTCCCGAGTTACGGGATTCTTCGAGCAACTTCCGAGTTACGGGGGGTTGTTCCACTCAGCCATCGATAGTCTTTATTTTATGTATGCTCTTATACCTATATAGTAATTCTATTTAAATTCATGTACGACGTTTCACATCTGCAGATAACTCTATACATACTCTTATTTAATTCCCTGTATAATTAATATACTAATGAATTTATCTGTCTCTTCGAGCCAAAAAAAATGTATAATTCTCTGTATATTTTACTACAAAATTTAAATTTTGTAGTAAAATTTCTGCATATTATTTCCATACGGGAAGGCAGGCCATTTTACAAACAATTTACTACTGTGGATCTTGCTATAGGGTATCAAATGCTATGCTGACAAGTATATTGAAGAAATAGCTCTGCAAAAGTAGTTTAAGAACTATTGTAAGCATCTGAATATTTTGTATCAAAATACTTAATTTGCATTTCACAAAGATATTTTGTTTTTTACTGTTAACAATTAATCACAATAAATTACAAGTTTTTAAATAACAATATGTTAGCCTTGATTCTGCGTAAATACGTATGCCTACTAATATTATAATATCAAAATGTGAACATTGTAAAGATGGACAACAAATTTCCTATAATGATAACATTTTTTGCTAGATAAAATGCGAGACTTTCGGACAGACTAATTCTGTCTGTACGATTGGTCTCGCAGAAATATGGCATCACATAATAATAATAATAATAATAACAATAATAATAGTAGTAATCATAATAATAATAATAATAATAGTAATAATAACAATAATAATAGTAATAGTAATAACAACAACAATAATAATAGTAATAATAACAATAATAATAATGAATTTTATTATGTGTGCAAAAAAGTAGCTTTAATTATTTTTATCTGCTACTATACATGGGTGATTTGCAGAAAGATGGCAAATTTGACTGTCCAAATTTTTCATTTTTTTATCATTTGAGGTATAACAAAACATGGTTTATTCAGAAAAAGCTACAACTGTTACTAAAATTTTTCCCACAAGATTAGCTTAGAGAAATTTCGCGGGTAGCTAAGGAGGTGACATCTACGGAGGTATGACATTTTCTCATATTTCGCTGCCGTCGAAAAAAGCCGGCACACCTCTGATTTGGTTTTTTAACTAATCAATTATTCGTGCTTATTTAACCGTGTACTTCATGGTGGTTCGGATCCCACTTTAAGGCTGGAATTCATAGTCGACCCTCACCCTCACCCTCACCGTCCAACTCTTGAGGAATCGTTCACATGCACACCTGCATTTAAGAATAGATAGCGCAAAGATTCAATTTTTTCAATTTTTGTTAATAATGTTACTAAAATAAAAAACCAAGTATACAATAATTATTTACAAATAAATAAGATACCAATTGTTACAAATAAATAATTTTTTTACGTGAACATCAGCATCACTTGTAGAGTCCCATTGTATCATAACAGCAAACATTGTATATAATGCGTCACTGCGCTTCATATGCAAAGTTCTGAATCTGATTCGATTACCTATGCCACTTTTTAATATGTTATATCTATATATCCAGAGTACGTACTTTTTATAAATTTAATACTCATTTCAAAACTCGATTTACCTACTACTATTAATCAAACGAACAACAAAATTTTGTTTCGTATGACGTGATGACGGTCACTCAGAGTCAGATAGGAGTACAAGCTCTTACAATGACAGACTGTCATTCTTAAATGCGGACTTCCATGTGAACGCTCCCTCAAGAGTTTAAGGGTGAGGGTGAGGGTCGACTATGAATTCTAGCCTGTAGGTCTCTTTCGTTGGAGTGGTGGCGTCCTCTGACTATCGGTAGGTAGGTTCCGCCAAAAAATTAAATCACAAAATCCCAAACATGTAGGGTAGCGCATCGGTGTCGCAGTCCATAATGGAACAGCGACGCACAACCAAAAAATCAAAAAGAAACACAGACATTTTCTTACTAATTGTTATGGAGTGAAGAGCTATTACAAAATAAACATATTCCCTTCTTAATACTTATTTAGTTTTATATTAACAACATTTTTACCACATTTAAGTAATGAATAAATTTACTTATCTCCGCAATATACCTAGTGCTATGGAGGTGACATTGTTTCTTATTACAACAAATTAGTGCCAAAAAAAACTATTATAACAATAGGTATTGCAACATTTAACTCGTATGGAAAATCCGTCACGCTGGTTTCGACATCCTCTTAATAAGTTATTTAATTGAATATGTGCATTAAGCGGGGATGCTGGAGTTAGGGTGATCGGTTATGACTCCGGTTGCAGTTCTTATTTTTGGTTCAGCACATGTTTTACATCATCAAAAATCAAATTGATAATTGTTTGTAATCATACAGGTTACCTCAGACCATAGAGCTTTTCTCATTCAATAACTAAACATTTTTAAATTATGGGCGACTGTTCTCATTTTTTGCAAAAATTAGGAATTGGGACAGAAATCTGAGACTCAGAAAATATAAAAAAAAGTGAGCTGTCTCGGGACAGCTGACAGATGTGAAACATCGACTTTGATAATGATTGAAAGAAGTTTATCGTAAATGAAGAATATTAAACAGAAATAAATGTTGTTTTACATCAACCTAAAAATTACATGTAATTGTCTATAAACTTTATTAATTTTGATGTTTCTCATCTTCGAGGCGTTCCGCGACGACTCCATTTTTTTTTTTTTTTTTTTTTTGTTGCAAAATTTTTGATTTATGACAATTAAATTGCGTCAACTAGACGAATGAAACACAAGAAAAGTTGATCACATTAACTTTTCGAAATACACGACGCGTCTACTAGTCACATAATATAAGAAAATTTTGAAGATGCTATGTCAGTCCGGCCAGAGGTCCGACGCTTGGGTCCTGTAGGTGCATTTCGAGTGCGTTTGCGAATTCATTGCTCTATCCTTCTCTCAATTAGCAGAACATTTTTTCCGCTTTCTATTTGTATAGTATACGCGCTAAACCTGGCACACACACACACAGACATACACAAATGCATTCTCACTCTCTCAGAGAAAAGCCCTAAAGAGAGCGAGTAGAGGGGGAAGAGAGCTCTAGTTGCCGCCGAGATGGGCCTGCATCGCGCATCTTAGAGAGTTTCCACACTGAGTGCTATATGCAACATCTATTCGTGCAGTAAGAGTATATCTATATACGTGTACTCCCTTGTATATTGTGCTCCCCGTGTGGAACCTCCCTTAGAAAGTGGAGGGGGAAGCCTGCTAGCAGTCCTAGTCGTGAAGAGAAGACTCGGTACGCGACAAGCATGCTGTATGCGTAGGCGGAGTGGGGGGGTTAGAACGTTTCGCCAGATGTTAGGATTTTTTTGGTCGGAATTTTCTTTTGTTTTCAAGTACGGTTTCACTCCTCGAGGTGCGCCTATAGATGTTTCACATCAATAATTATAATGGCTACCTCAAAAGACTACGCTTTAGTGCAATAAATGAGAGTAAATACAGCAGTGTCGGGGGTGGCGGTATTATGCCACATATATGCGACTTTTCTGCAATAGTATATTACGCACCTAGGGAGGAAAAAACTTGGACATTCCATATCTCGTGTAAATTGCCTCACGAACCGAAGGCGAGGGTGGTAAACACGAGATATGGGCTGTTCAAGTTTCCACTTCTCTCCCCAGGCGCCCGGGAGAGAATGTGGTACTTTTGGCGCAGTGTGAGGAAAAACACCCATGTATGTTACGACTTAAAATTTAAATTATTAATGAGCTTTTACATATTTTTAAAATGGAAATTACAAAAAACTAAATTGCGAAGCATAAATAAAAAATTATTCAAATAATTTAAAGTAAAATAACGTAACGATCAGGATAAAGACGTCATAACCTATATTTGGTTACACACGTAATGATATGGTACTATTAGTAATGCTGATAAAGATAATTTAAAGTACAACAACATCCGATAAAACTCATGAAGGCGAATAATAACAATTTCTAATACTTATTTTTAGTTAGAATTTAAACAAATTTGAAATCTTAAATAATATTTTAGTTTGGCTACATTAAAAAATCCCTAAAATTTTCTAGTGCCTTTTGTGAACACATTTGGAAACAAACGGAAGTTGGAAACAAACCGACAAAGCTACTCTAAATGTGGGAGTGGGGAAGGGCATTTGAGAACAACTGTTAACTTCGTATTTGTGTCATGCGCGTTAGTATTTGCACTCGTTCTCTTTCTTTCTTATTTCCCATTCTCAATGCTGTTCGTTCTACAGAATTCGAAGCTAACTTCATGTGGTTCTATCCATCAGTGTTCTCTTTTGGGTGTGGTCTAGTTAATAATCTTAATAAGCAGAAGCCATCCTCGTACTTTCTGTTAAATAAGCTGCATTTCTGAAAATTTATCAGTGCAGAATTTCGAGTCTTGTGATACTATGTTATGCTTTTAAAAGTTTATTCATATTTAGTACTGTCCCCGTTATGTCGAGCAAAACTCGTTTGCTCTCGTTTGCTATCAACAGACGTCTGCAATCAATTCCATTTTCATTCTGCTTATACTTTTACGGCTGTCAGTAATATTTGTTGCTTAAAATTATAAAGTAACCATAAGCAAATTTTTTTCAAGTGGATTGCAATCGTTAGCAACTTCTAGCAGCCACCCGCGTTCGTGCGCGCGTGCGCGCGTATTAAGTATACCCGTGTATAGAGCGCAAGAACATAGAATTAAGTGTTACACCCTATGTGATTTTCAGGCGTGGTAGCAGTCAAGTACATTGAAGATTAATAAAGCATCATACTTTTTTATAAAAAAAGAAATGAGTTAATAAGAGGGAGAAAGCATTGAAGAATTGATTGCTACATATAAGAAGAAAAGCATAGTATAAAAGAATCAAATAGTTTTTTCGTTGTGTAAAAATCACAATCTTTTACTTGAGAAAAGAAAATATAGCAGAAAGAGAGAAAGAGAGAGGGAAAGGCCGAGAGAGAGAGAGACAAACCGAGACAAGCAAACAGACAGAGAGAGAGAGAGAGAGAGAGAAAGAGAGAGAGAGAGAGAGAGAGAGGTAGAGAGAGTGAGAAAGAGAGAGAGGTGTCAACAGCCCTATCTCGAGTGAATATGGAAGAGGTGCTGAATATTGTCATTGTATTAACGTTTTTACGGAGCTAATGCAAAAGCTTATTGGAAGTAAATATTCGCTATTAAAAGACGCTCTTGATTTTTTCATAACACTGACTGGGAGTTTAAAATTAAAGATATTGATCGATGCTCTCGTTCAGAGAGGAACAAACACAGAAATCTGGATTATTTCGTATTTGTTTACGAGAATGCCGATGATAATCTGACATTAGCTGGACCGACATCCTTACGAAAAAAAAACATCACTTCGAAAATAGAGTGAGTAAAAAGTTATTGTACCTTTGATTACAGGTCTAAGTTTAATTTTGTAATGTTTACAATTTTTTCTATTGTTCAATTTTTCAATTATTATTTCTCGAATTTTAGCAATTAATGATTAATTAGTGCCAAGACTCCATGCATGCAACTATTTTATTATGTATGAAAAAAGGAAATACATTAAATTCACACACACACACACATAAATATATATGTGTGTGTGTGTGTGTGTGTGTATATATATATATATATATATGGACATTCATACTTGGGTGGTTCCTTCGCAAATCAAATGGATATTTTTGTTCTAAAAATCTTTTAAATTACATCTAAATATTCTGTCAACTCTCGAAAACATTTTTGACTTTAGATAAAGATAAAGCTTTTTTCAGCAATTTATTCTGCTGTTCTTTTTTTATTGAACATCTTCAAATCTTCATTTTAAAATGTCCAATCGTCTGGATCAACAACTAAAAGTTCATGAAAATGTCTTTTTCACTTGCAGAAGCACCCAGAATGAGTCATGCAATGTATTTGTAGTCGGAAGTAGAAAAAGAGAAGTAATGCAGATAATACTGTTCAAAATTCAGAGTGAAATCGTAGAGTAATTAATAACTACTTGGATCTGCACTAAAAAATTTATAGAAGTAGTTTACTAACAATGCAAATCATGCCAACGAGTATTTAAGAAATATTTATTTATGATATTGATCTAAGTGGTTTGGATAATTATCAAAAAAATTGTTGAATTAGCTTCTAATTGTTATAAACATGTGCACAATTTGGAAAAGCTTACACCATTAATATTTTTTACAAAAAAAAAGATTTTTACAAGAAAAGATGCTATAAATTTTATTTACAATAAAAATGAATTAGGAGTGTAATTTTTAAAATAATTTTTGTACATCATGCAAGTGGATTGTGCTTTTCCAAATTATGTGTATGTTTATGATAGAATATATCCTTGGTCTTTATAAAGACTAGCACAGCTCAGAAAAGGCTAATTTTTATCCTTTAAGTAAACCATCTATGACTATATATGTTTACCAAGACTTTTTTAAGCTTGAAATTTGTTTTATATACTTAACACTTATTATGAATTTATTTATTTATTTATTTATTGTACGGGCAAGTTGCCCTTAACAATACAGAACTATCTGATGATAGGTAGCGCATTTGATTATAAATCTAAGTAACAAATTGGTTTAGTTAAGTACAAAATAAGCTTTTACATTTACTTTTAAACGAATCCAAACTCAACTCTTTATTCTCTTTTAAAAATTTATCCCAGACTCGTGGCAGTCTGTGAAGTGGAGAAAAATATGTAAAATTATTACGACAAGTCTGTTCCGTTACTGCATTAGGGAATCTTAGATTATAATTTAATTGTCTAGGAATCAATATATAATTTTCATCAGTGAGATCAATTAAACCATTAGCCAATCTATACAATAGAAGGGCATCATGGTAATTGAATAGAGAAATAATAGAGTTGACTCTAAATGTACTTTACCAGTTTATCTTATTTTAAAGCTCAAAATTAATGATCAAAGACATAGCTTTTCTGAACTGTGATCATCTTTGTATAGACTGACAATATCGGCTAGCTTTGTAATGTTTTAGATGATTATCAGTCACTTGGAACACTAAATACATATGCATTTTAAATGTTTTTTGGCACTATTTAAACTTTTATTCTGCAATACACCTTTCATGACAACACAGCGACAAGTATAATTGCATTCGTTTTATTAATACTAATAATAATGATAATTCAATTCCCAAAGGGATTAATGTAATAGAAAAGCAAAAAAGTCAGAAGTAGCATTGATATTTCTATTTTGATAAATGTATTATGAGTTTTTTCTCTTTTATCTTTAGTAGTATGTCTTTCATCAAAAGAATGTTTATTGCACAGTTTAAGTCATTATTATACTTTTCTTTAACTGTATTATTTATGTCACATTTAATGCCGTTCTATTTTTTTGCGCTTATAATTTTATTAGTTTTACAACACTCTACCAACTCTGGTATATTTAACATGAAAAAGCGTTCTCATTCACATAAATCATAAAAACCATAGAAACTAAAAACTAAAAGGAATAGAGATAATAAATTCTTGCTTTTTATAATTTACTACAGATTATAATACTACAGATGTCTTATTCTTTATTAAATAGGTTGTAAAGGCTTATAATTTACGAATTAACGAATAATTTTTTACTTTAATAAAGTTAAATAATATATTGATCATGTAATAATACATAATTACTTTGAAAATAAGGTCAAGCGATTAAAAATTTAATAGATAGTATTATAACTTTTGATGGGCCTAATCCATTTCAGTGAATTGTAGAAAAATGATTTTTCCTTTAAGTAAAACAGTTATAAACAAAATGAATAAAATCCCTGGTGAATTGAAACAGTCTTACAGTAAAATTGCAATAAAATTATGTAATTTTATTGTAAAATGTTAAGGTTTCCATTTAATATATAGCACTTTTATCATTGTTAATAACTTTTAACTTTAGAAAAATTGAGTTTATTTATTTTGTTTGTCAAATTGTAATGATAATAATAGGTATAATAGTTAAAATTTAAGTTTCATTTTAGTTTTAATAGTTTTTCATTACATGACGCTGTCATCATATATACATGTTATGTATACAGTATTTTTAATAATGGTTACGAGATAATATATAGTGAATGTACAGACTGGTTATGACTGGGTATCCACTTTGAAAAATACTTTTACTATAAAATTATACCCATGAGTACATAGGAGAAACCTATGATTTAATTATCGTCTACAATTAATTAAAGCTTTGAGTACCTAATGTCTCACAATAATTTTTTCAGTAAGTTTAATAATCTATATTTTTGTTATTATATATAATCAATAAGTGTTATTCATGAGTACAATATTGATTAATAGTTAGGAAAGTGTAATAATTATTTTTTTTATTGCATAATTAATAATATAGCTTTTTTTAACAAGTTCAGCACGGGATGATATAAGTAAAATTAATTTGATGTTAAGTGAATGGTGTAATAATTAAATTAACTTTAATTTTTAGCTTCTTTAGTTACAGAATATTTTATAAATTTATTAATCGAAATTTGTATGAAATGGCTTAGCAGTTAGTAAATTCAAAAGGCATACAATACATTTTTTAACCAAGTTTGTCGTTAAAACTATTAAAAAACCATATATTTTATTGCATGCTTATAACTAGTGAAGAAGTCAGTCCTTTGATGTGCAAATAGTGGTTTATTAAATACTATGTGCAGTATTTACTGATTAATGGCATCTATATAAAGTTGACTAAAAGTCAGATGTGATATTACTTATAGTTGAAGTCTATTTCACTGCGGATTGCAGCAATGAACACAGATTGTAAAAAATAATACAGTAACACTGTCATTTGAAAAAAATGATATATTTTATAATACTATATACTATAGATAAGATTAGTTTGAATCAAAACAAAATAATATCAGTAACAATATTGTTTTAATTTTCATTGAAAATGTATCAGTCCGAGAAATCATGGCATTTCAATAATAGAACTATTTAAATATGAACAAATCATACGTGCCATGCATATAAAAGTTATGCATTACTTTTCTTATAAATTAATATGTAAGTGCTAAGATTTTACACTGAAAATTAAAAGTATAATAATTGTAACAACCAACTTTATTTCTAATATATTTCATTTGATCCCTACTAATATAAATTTACCTAAGAACTTTAGATTCTTACTTATGATTTTTTTAAATGAAAGTAGCATCGTATTTTCAATAAATACAATATTATGATGTATATTTTTCTTCCTATTTGGCTTGAATATTTTTGTAAGTAAATTTTCTATCTATGGTTAAAGCAATATTTTTAAATGAATTGAAGGGGATCCATCATCTTTAAAATCTAAAATTAAACATGATTTTTTTAAACTTTTTGTATCTTTTTGTTTCAATGCATCATTTAAACTGAACTAGATTCTAGTGTAAAGTAATTCTACATTCAAATAAAAAAAATTAATCTGTGATCTGTAAAATAGATGTCACTTTCCGTACTCATTTGCGTGGTGCGCATGCGCAGATGCATTGTAATACTATTTTTTCTTGATATCTTTTATATTTGAACGGAAACATATATTTCTTTTGTTCCCAACGTTATCTTTATTAAAAATATTTATTTATTTTTAATAAAGATTTATCATTGAGTCCCATAAGAGCCCGTGTATAATTTTAATATTTTTTCATACTTTCTTCTCAAAATTTGATCAGAAAGCCACCTTCAATTGGACATGCAATTGTTGAGATGTTATGTATATGGGTAATTTTCTGTGAGATCGATTGGTTAAAAGTTTTTCTGTATTCAAACTTTCCTAAATCTAAAATCTCTTCTAAATTTTTCTAAATTTTTTCCATCAAGGCCTTTTTGAGCTGCAGAGAGTCAAAACTTTTGAAATCAGCATTTTTTTGATTTTTTGCAAATTTTCAAAAATTCATGGCTCCCGAGGGAAGCGTTTTTCGTCAAAAATGAATAGAATACTTTTGCAAGGAAATTTATTCTATATATATATATATATATATCACATATCGAGAAAATTTTCATTTGGAGAATTTTGATGATTTTGTGGCGGAACATATTTTAAGGTTATAAACCTCACATAGTTTAAAAAGTGTCCAAATTGAGAGTTTTGAATTTTAAGGGGTGTCATAAATGAGAATTTAAAGGGTTTCCAAAGGAAGACTGAGAGGGAGGAGAAGAAAGTGAAAAAGAAGTGAGGGGAAATGAGAGGGTGGTGAGGGGAAGTAAGAATGAGGAAAGGGGAAGTGAGTAGGAGAAGAGGCGAAGTGAAGAGAGGGGGCTCTTGAAATGATGGCGGTGGCCGCAGCGACATATCTTTATAAGATCCCTAGTGGAAATCTATATGATTTAAAAGCTAGTAAAAACCTTGGTTTTTTTAGAAGTGGGCGCGCCCAGCAAAACAACTGCTCTCCACGAGGTGCAATGAAACGCTTTTTGGAACCTTTCTAAGCCATTTTTTAGAATCAAAATCGATGAAAATATTATTATACCATATTACGAGGTATTTTCGCTTGCAAACATAGATTACACTACATAAAGTAGCCTATAAAAAATGGCCAGTCAATAGCTATGAAAACGATTCAACATGGAATCGATCGAAACATTGAAAAATTAAGTAAATTATAAATATTTTAATAATCGACGTATTTACAGTTTTGAACGTCTGTTTATTCCATACATTGCATCGAAACTGACTAAAATACGTACACCTTCCTATATTTAGCGTACAATATAAAATTAGTGAAATGATTTGGAGGTTATGGGTATTCCATGAAATACTCAAATAATAGGAAGAAAAGCGTTTCATCGCAAGTTAGGAACCAATTATTGCTTATAGCCATTTTCTAGTTTACAGGCCATTTTAGATATTTGAATCCCTTGCTGGAAAATTGAGCATAAAATATGGGCTCGGGAACACCGTCTGTCCAGAATTGTAGAACATTATCTGTTATGATAAGTGTCCACATTCGGTCCAGATTCTGTTGAGGGCTTCATGTCCTGAGTTATCTCATAACATAACCTCAACTTCACGAACTCAATCGTAGCAGTTATCGACCTTTTATATTAATGTAACATGGTACAATACAGTGCGCGATTATCGTAGTTTAATTATTATTTTATTCGGATCCTTCCGCACTGCAATTATGCCTGTATAAACTACACTTTGAGTATAGTGTATGAAGGCTCTAGAGTATAGCTATATATACTGAGCAGCTGTACACACGCATATGTGCGCCGCGCGTGCGCATAAGCTTTCGCTCTCTGTCTCTCTCTCTTTCTCTTTCTCTCTCTTTCTCTCTCTCTCTTTCTCTCTGTCTCCCTCTCTCTTATAGGTTGTAATCTCAAATTAATAGATAAACAGAATTTTTAACAGATTCTGTTCTGGGTTACCGTCACGTCACAGCCGCTAAATCTGGGCACGGTCTGGTACAGGTTCTGCCCACTCAACAGTAATTTTAACAGATTCTAGGTAGAAGTGCCTCTATTTTCCAACAGGGTTTCTACCAGGGATATATATATATATATATATAGGTAATTCTCTGTAAGATCGATCGGCTAAATCTCTTCTACTCGGAGAAATACAACTCCCCAAATTTTTTTAGATTTTTTCCATCAAGCCCCTTAGAGCCCCTTTGAACTACACAGGGTCAAAATTGGTAAAATCAGCATTTCTGCCATTTTTTGCAAATTTTCAAAAATTCTTGATTCCTGAGGGAAGCGTTTTTCGTCAAAAATGAATACAATACTTTTGTAAGGAAATTTTCTCTAGTTTCTACGAAAAATACTTCCAGTGTGATAAATATATATACGTTTCAGAAGTTTTATGTGCAATTTCGACCTGTAAATTAAAAATTTTCAAGGTTTGATCCTACGGATTGAGATAAAAAAAATCGTAAAGATAGCCTTTTTTCAATACAAAAGAATCTGAATATGTGCCAATACGTGAATAAAAGTTTAAGACCACTTAAAAAATCAAAATATTACTTGTCAAAAGCAAAGAAATGGATTTCCTACACTTAGAAAAATCCTCCATTAATTGAAATACCCTCACAGTTAACTCAACAGCGAAACAGTAAATTTACCAGAGAATTTGTTGTTTTGACGAACCTATCGTTACGTTAACAGCAATAACGTTGTTTTGACGAACACTTCGTCATGTGAACAATAGTCGTAGCTACTTCTACTACAGATTTGTAGTTATCCTGGAAAAGATCAAAACTGTTAAATCAATGCTCTAGCAAGTTAATTCAACAAAGAAGCTGTTGTTTTGATGAAGCTATCGTCACATTAAGAGTGTTAAAGGGGTCTGTAGCCTATAGTGACCGATCAGTAACGACACGACAGAGAAATACTTAAATCTCAAATAATATAAGGAATTAGATGTAAATGAATGAATGCATCTCTTCGAACCAACAAGTTTTTTTATTAAGCCAACGTTTCGACCATATATAGGTCCTCTTCAGGGCTTCGAACACAAAACTTAATGCTTAAGGTATACTACAACCGCCGTGCTTCCAGTTGTCGGCATTTTTTTCCTGGACAATGACTAGATTTGCAGAGCGCCGGTGCTGCCAGATGGTGATGCGACACCGGTGGAGACCAACGAACGACTCTTGTTCGTAATATAATCTCTCTACCCCATAAGCGTGGTTTCATACCCCTTAAAATTGTTTTGACGATGACGAAATTCAATCCCGCGCCCTGAGATCTCTAGACGCATGCTCTAATACTGAGCTACCAACGTCCTGTCGTATACCACACACCGACTATAGCTCAATCGGGCGCATATATAGTGCCTCATGGAGAGCAGTTGTTTTGGTGGGCGCGGGGCAGAGTCAGAGCACGGAACCAAATAGCTAGACTCAAAATTAAACTGACGCTAGAGGGCTACGCTATTGAAAGCATTCTCGTAAGTGTACAAACTTCTTCTTGATTACCATATAAGAGAAGAAGTTCAAGCGTAAAATGCGATCGAAGCGAAATAATAGGGTTTGTGTAATCAATATTATGAATGCGCGCGAATACGAAATATTCAGATTAACAGAGTAACAAGTTGCAACACTAGAAATGTTTTTTTCATTAGTTGGTTTATAATTTAATCACTTACGTTAAAATAACAAATACCATCGTTCCTTTAACTTTGAAAAGGTGTAGATTTTACATGAGATACGTTAAAACAAGAGAACAATCGTTTGTTTAACTTTAATGGTGTAGATTTTACATCAGATACGTTAAAACAACAGAACCATTGTTCGTTTATCTTTGATGGTGTGGATTTTACATCAGATACATTAAAATAGCAGAACCATCGTTCGCTTATCTTTGATGGTGAAGATTTTACATCAGATTTTGACGGACACAGTTTAACCGCAAATGTCCGTTGTTACAACTGCGGATTTTTCTCAGTATATCTGAAAAAATACATTTAAAAAGTAACAAAATTCTATATAAAGGAGGTCGAAGTTGCATATAAAGCTTCTGAAATGTATACATATCGCATTGGAAGTATTTTTCGTAGAAACTAGAGCAAATTTCCTTGCAAAAGTATTCTATTCATTTTGGACGAAAAACGCTTCCCCCAGGAGCCATGAATTTTTGAAAATTTGCAAAAAATGAAAAAATTATGATTTCACCAATTTTGACCCTCTGTAGCTCAAAGTAGTTTGATGGAAAAAATCTAAAATAATTTGGGGAGTTATATTTCTCCGAGTAGAAGAGATTTAGAATAGTTTGAATTAAAAAAAGATTTTAGCCGTTTGATCTCACAGAGAATCATTCATATCTTCCCATATTATAATATCGCATATATGATTTCGGAGGCGGAGCCCTTCCGTGCCCCTCCGCATACCTCCTGCACATACCCGTCCACTTTTAAACCAAGGATCATCTTAAAATTTAGGTTTATTCGGTTAACCAAAAGCCCCATTCGATTTTTGTCATTCAAATTCTGTTGAATTCGGCAGTTTCTGTAGAATCAAGTGCCTGTTCATAAAATATTAATTTTTCAAATTTTAAATTACTTGAATGCAGCATTTTTTTCTGTGAAACACATGGGTTGCACACGTTCAGTAGCTGAGGTCACCTTTCACCCTATAACCCATAAATTTTTTCACCATATTTTTTGGTGCTGAAATTTTTTCCACCCACACTTCCAGCATGGGCAGTTTCACCTGGGACACACGGTATATATACATACAGGGTTTTTTTTACAATCACGTTAAAGCCTTGGTGTATATCTATATATTAGATTAATGTATCGTATATAGATACTCTTTAAAAAAAGAAATTTTAAAAGGTAAAGTCTAGGCACGTATAAGTTTCCATTTTTTAAAATAAAATTTGTAAAAGATATGCAGGTTATGCATATATCAGTGAATCAATGAATATATTAATAAATTAAATTGCATTACTAAAAACATTAATAAAAATAAGAGGTTACGTCAAATTCACAAATTTAAAGTATTGAAAGTTGTGACATCAGAAAAAAATTTGTTAAGTATTTATTATTTTAGTAAAGTGTTTAAGTGTATACTTAACTTGTGTTTAAGTATATACTTAAAAACAAATGCGAAATAAATTCTAATGAAAGTAGAGAAATCAATAAAATATGGCCAAGTATTAAAATTTAAAATAGAATAAAGCATATAAATTATTTGCAAGCAGGTTAGAAATTATGCTAAGTAATAGAAAGTCTTAAACTTAGTGATGATAGTGGGAGATTGGAGGATATAATTGGAGTCGATAGATGTAGCTTGGAGATAATAGCTAGGTTGTGAAGGCTATGGATGGAGGTAATAGGTGGAGGCTGAAAGTTGTGGATGGAGGTGATAGTTTGAGGTTGTATGTGGAGGACTGAGGTCATGTTTGGAGTTATAAATGAAGCGTGAAGGAACAATAGATGGATGGTGCAGGTGATAGGTCAAGGGTTAAGGAGTCAAGGTCGGTGTTGATAAGTGAAGGCTGTAGGTTACAGATGGAGAACATAATATGTAGAGAATGAAGGTCATACTCGAAGACCATAGGAGAAGAGTGGAGGTTATGATTGGAGGCGATATGTGAAGGGTGAAAGTGATAGGTAGACAGCGGCTCAAGGCCTGATCCCTTAAGGAACTAAAACTGGTGGTGATCAGTGAAGGGTGTAGTTGATATGTGGGGGTTTAGAGAGTCAAGATTGGTAGTGATAAGTGGAGGGTGTAGCTTATAGGTGAAGTTGATAGGCAGGTTGTAGAAATCATAAGTGACGGACATAGGTGGAGGTTTCAGGTCATGATTGAAGTAATAAGTGGAGGTTGAAGGTACTAGGTAGACGGCTGACTTCACGGTTGGACATGATCCTTTAGGTGACAGGTGGATGGTGAAGGTCATGGCTTAAGGTGGTAGGTGAGGCTGGAAATCATGTCAGAAGCTGATAGGTGGAGGTCGTGTGTGAAAGGTGAAGGTCATGATAAAGGTCACACGGTAGGTCACCTAAGTTTTGGTGTGCTACTGTGCGAGACGTATAATACGATCGCTACCCAAAACAAAGCAGCGCTGCTTCCAGATGACGATCGTACAATTTTTGAGCAATAGCGCGATAAAACTATTTTACGTTTACGTACTCGACTTTTGTGTTCTTACTGCTCTAGGCAGAGCAGTTCTCGCTGAAAATTCTCTCACTATAGGTATAGGATGAATGTGCTAGGTGGATTTCAAGGGTAGTAAGAGGTGTTAGGCAAAGATTTGAGGTCATAGGTGGAGTTGACATGTAGAGGTTGTATGTAGAGTCTAGAGTACATAATTGAACGATGGGTGTGGATGATAGGTGGTGGATAGGAGTTGATAATAGAAGGTAATAAGTAGATTGTGAAGGTCATGGTTGCAAATAATAGGTGGAGAGTGCAAGATATGATTTTATGTAGTAGATAGAGATTGCAGGTGATAAATGGAGGTTTAAGGATTCAAGGTTGGTGGTAATAAGTGGATGTTGTAGGTCATAAATTGGCGGTAGATGTTATGATTCGTGATGATAGGTGCCGGCTGGATGTCATGGATGAAAGTAATAGGTCGAGATCGTTTGCGGAAAATAATGGTTACAGGTGAAGTTCGTAGGTAAAGGTTGGAAGTCATGAACAAGATACGTGGAGGTTAAAGATACTAGGTAGTTGGTAGACTTCTTAGTTGGAGATGATCGTAGAAGTGACAGGTAGGTAGTGAAGGTCATGAGTCACGGTGATAGGTGGAGGCTGGAGGTCACGTGTGAAGTCAATAGGTGGAGCTCGTGTGTGAAAAGTGGAGATCTTAAGTGGACGGTGTAAGTAATAAGTGTAGATGATGAATGGTGGAGGTCATGATTGGTGCCGATAGATGGAAGCTTAAGAACATACAATCGGTTTGAATCACATAGGCCTCTCTGTTTCGAAGCGTAGAACTCAGTCAAAAAAAATCGCATTAAAAATCGAAATATGAGGTGTGATAAGAAAATTAATTGCGCGTCGATTCATATAAGTTTCGTTGCATAAAATTGATAAGGCGATGAACAGCAGCGAGTAGAAGCTAAAAAATGCAGATTTTTGGTCACTTTCCAGAAAGGTCAACTTTGCAGGTCTGTCATTCGCTCAAAAATAAAGCCACTGCCTAGCAAAAAATCAGGCGCGTAGCCCAAAGGTTCGAGAACGCATATGCGTGAGAATTTTTCAGCAATGTTAAATAGTATCGCTAAAACATTGACAAATGTGAAAAAAGTGTATCTCGAAGATGAAAAGTCGTACAAAGATGAGACAGGGCTCAAAAAATCGGAAAAAATTACAGCTTTCTAAAACTACTAAAATATTTTTCGCAAAATTATAAACTTCCGCTTAAATATTTGCAAGAAGAGAAAATTTCTAGATGACATCCATTAAACTAAAAACACAATAATTAACTGAGATGATGCAAGGGGACTCAACCCCAACACCAATACTTTTATGACCCAACACTTTTAAGACCCCAACAATTTTAAGACCAGATAAATAAAATTATAAAAAATTATTAAATTAAATGCTAAGTTAGCGAAACTTTATAGTTATAATAGATGTACTTATTTTCAATTTAAGACCTTAAAATCCAAATTTGAACCTACCTATACGTATTGACACAGCGTAGACTGGTTTCCACAGTGCGTAAGATTCCAAGTACCATATGCTTCAACTGAGCTTTAATTTTGTGAGTATGTTATATGTTAGTGTAATTTTTGAGTAAATAGGAGGATTTGGATTTAAATACTTAAAATGTATTCTAAAAATGAGGCATAAAAATTTTAAAAGTGAAAAAATTGAATTTTTTCATAATTAAAATTTTTCTACGCTTTGAAATAAAAATCCTCGTGTTGACCCTAAAACTATAATTACACAAAACATACCTACAAAATTCGAACTCAATTGAAGTATATGGTCACTTTGAATCTTATGCACTGTGAAAAGCAGTCTACGGAGTGCCACTACGTATAGGTAGGTCCAAATTTAGATTTTGAGGTCTTAAATTGAAGTTAAGTATACCCATTATAACTATAAAAAGTTTGTCTAATTTAGCATTTAATTTAATGTTAATTTTTTATAATTTTATTTTTCAGGTTTTAAAAGTGTTGGACCGTTTAATCAAATGTCATTGCCTTGAAGTAAAAATATATGGCCGCGTCGAATACTATACCATGCAATAAACAAAAAAAGTTACGACTATACGAACGCCTCAAAATAATATCAATAATACACTGCATAAAAGTTCTCGAAAATACGCACTATTAAAGCACATCTGTAAAATGCAGTACTTAACCATAACGAACTCATGCAGCAGCGAAGCTGCTTCAATTTTAGAAGCCTGGAGCAGCATTATTTGGTAAGCCCTGTTTGTCAAAGTACTTGCGATATTCGGCGATGGTAAAATGAGTTGATTAGACTTTGTGGTCTGATGTTCAGAACACCTTTTATGTCACAGTATGGCAATGAGGCATAGTCATTGATGGGGAAAAGTAACGTTGAGATTAAATGTTTCCACAGCATAGAAATTAAACCTGTACCAAAAGAGTGTATGCATGTTTGCAGAAATAGTCTACGTACGCCGACCAGTCTAACCTGACACCGAGCATGATTCCAAGACTGCGGACTTCGGATTCAAAGCCAATTCGAACAACCCCCACATAAATGGAACTATTTGTATAATTACTATGATTTTTTAAATAGTCGGAGGTACCAAAAACAATGGCCTTGGTCTTACTGACATTTAAACTCAATTCGCTATTGTCTGAGGTCCAACCTATAATGCAGGCAGCATTGGTCATATATTTGCAGGTTATACGAGAATTTTCGGGGTCTAGACAATAAGACAAAAGTTAGAAAGGTTTCCTTTCGCCATCGATAGCCTGCTTTCTACGAGTAAGGTAGAGAGGGGGGGAGGGAGGGGAGAGAGAGGGAGGGGAGAGAGAGAGAGATTGACTCTTTATTTAAAAGCTAAGGACTCCATGTCCTATCTAGCTTTCGAAAATTGTTTACAACGACGTTTACAATAAGCATTAAAAAATATTTGTAGGGCTGAGTGCCCTTTACAAAAAAAGTCTAATGAATTTAAATAACTAAGTAACATAAATAAAGTAAATAAAATAAATATTAATATATACAAAACAAAACAAAAATAATAATAACTAAGCATCCTACAATCAAATATACATATTAACGCTGCATGTAATTAGGCGTCAAACGGCCAAGCAAACAGATAAACTAGTTAATACAATAAAATCATCTTGCAATCTTGTATTGCCAGTTGATATTTAACTAAGATTACGCATAAAGACCTCTGGTTTTATCGGTCTCACATTTCTCATTTCAGCCGCGCCTATAAAAAACGAGTTGCGAAGGAATTCGGTTAAAAATTCCGTAATTATTAAATTGAGCTCCGACTTCCTACTGTTGTCTGGTTTGCTGACGTTGATAAATCAGAATTCTTTGTTTAAATAGGTTAATGTTTTCAATTTTTAAAATTTTCGATAAAAAACAAAGAGTCTTAAATTTCCTTTTCCGAGTGTATTGCAATATCTTAAGTTGACGGTATATCGGTGAGATAGGTTTAAAAATTTGAATGTCTGTCAAGAATTGGAGGGTCGCATTCTGATATTTACGATACCAACTTTACCTCTGATACCAACTTTAAAGAAAGTTCCTCAGAAAGATCAAGAAAAGCATTGGAGTAGTCATCAAAGTATCGAAAGATAAGCGCCTTGTCTAATAGGAGCCTCGTATCATTTGTCAGATGCGTACTGCATTTCCTGAGGCGACATAGAGCTGCAAAACATTTTTTCGACGTAATATTGCATTGAATTCTCCAGGAGAGTGCACTGTATATCAGTACCCCTAGAATCTTTATTGGTTAATTCAGGAATGTCGGTGAATTTCACTTTTATAATAAGCTTTATTTAAATCTGAAATGCACTGCGTGAATAATACGAGATACAATAATATGTGTAATAGAACAATAATGTGATGCGATGTAGCTACTGGTGCTGTCGCTCTCATATTATTCACGCAGTGCATTTCAGATTTAAATAAAGCTTATTATTAAAGTGAAATACACCCACATTCCTGAATTAACCAATAGGTTATGGGCCCAGGATACGGTACGCGATGAGAGACATTAAAAACTATTGACAATGAAGTGCAAGTGCAAGTTAAAGTACATAATCATCGAAAAAAAAATGGCAGAAAGCTCTGGTTATCGCTGCTCTTTCAATAAGCTGAACGGCAAAAACTATGCTGTTTGGAGCTACAAAATGGAGCTTCTGTTAAGATAAAAACTTGTGGGAAGTGCTTAACGAAGAGAAGCCTGCGGCCTCAGAGACTACGAAACTAGCTACGTGGAAAAAGAACAACGACAAGGCACGCGTGAGAATCAATCTCTCAGTCAAAGATGACCAGTTAATCCACATCAGGAGTGCCAATTCAGCAAAAGAAGCTTGGAACGCGCTAAAAAGTTATAACCAAAGGAAACGTTAACGACAAAAGTCTTAACGTCTATGTCGTACAGTACTCGAAGATAATGGTGATATGGAGGCGCATATAACAAATTTCTCCGTTACCGTAAATCAATTAGCGGCCCTCGGCACTGAACTAGACGACGCTCTACTAGTGGCAATGCTACTCGGAAGCCTTCCCGAATCATACGATATGCTCGTAACGGCATTAGAGAGCAGACCCGAAACGGACATTACGTCACAATCTATGAAAAGTAAATTAATTGGCGAATATAAAAGATGTAAAGGGCAAAAAGACGTGAAAACAGTTTTTCAGTGAAGGAAACAGCTATGAAATCCACGCAAAGTAATCAAAGTGGACATAATAATAATAGCAACAACAAATCGAAGATAATAAGTTGTCTCTTCTGTAAAAAAATAGGACACGTGAAGAAAGAGTACAGAAATTTTATTGCCTGGAAAGCTAAAAAGAAAAAACAAGCAAAAGCAGTGAAAGAAGAAGAAACTCCTAAAGAAAAATTGTAAATGGCAAAAGAATGCATGTCGACACAGCCATTATGGACAATTATCGAGTACGCACGATTTAGCGCAAAAGGTGAAAAAGTTTATCAAAATGCGTGGTTTGTCGATTCCGGAGCAACGAGCCACATGACGAATTCGAAAAATTTTTTCCAAGATTTCGACCCAGCCTATAACGGTATTGTAAAGCTAGCCGATGCGGAGAAAGTGAGTGCAATAAAAGGCAGAGGTTCTGGAATAATAAAATGCATTGTCGAAGGAAAACAAACACAGCTGAAGCTCAAAAACGTACTCTACGTGCCATCGTTCGAGTCTAATCTCATTTCTGTAAAGAAACTCACGCAGCAAGTGTACAATATAAGTTTCGAGAACAGTGCTTGCAAAATCATTAAGGGTGAAGAAATCCACGCAATAGCTATTTACGGCTCGGGCGTGCAAGATCTATACCAGGTACAAATAACTGCAGAAAAATGCCACGCAGCAATAAACATCGAGCACGGGACAAACTGTCAACATGCGTAGCACCGTGGCGTAAGATCATGAGCCTCGAGACGTTGCCGTATACTTCTCTTTAAGAGTTTCGATGGTTCAAGAAGGAGACAGATAGGTCTCGTGTCCGATATAGATGATAAAGATTTCATTTTCGCGTGGGACTATGAGAACCTCCTTCCAGTCGGTCAGAAAAGTGGTAGACTTTATAGAAATATTTATAATTACCTCCTTGACGGTAATCATTAATGCCTTTAATTTCATCCTCAGAGACTGGCGATAGGAAGAAAAATTGGTGCGATAGGCAAAGAGGCATGGAGCAAGCAGCTTCAAAGTAAGCTTCGTGAAGTGGTGGACTAGCACTGAATATTTTCGCAGTATGCATTGGAGGCACAAAACGAGAGAGTGAGCCGAGTATATTGAAGTGAGATCTGCCGCCGTTATTGACAGCCGAGACAGCCGCTCTACGTGAGCCCTGTAAGTGCGCTGAGTTGACGACGCTACTCGACAGCCGTGTAGCCGCCGCCAGTGCAAAAAGAAAATCTGACAAGCAACCGCGAGTGTCCGTGTTAATTTATTTCTTTGTCTTTTCATCATCTTACCTTGAGTGTAGAGTTATCGCGTAACATCAGCCAACAGATCACGAAGAGAACCAGAAGGACCTCAGTCGTCCCCTAACAATCCACTACGTCAAATCGTACAAATGCTAGCAGGTATACGCCGTTTAATAGTACGCTCGATTCGATAATCTATAGCAGTTAACCCACAGGTAACTCTATCTCTAGCTACTGAGCAAAACAATACAAGCTGAGTTGAAAACCGCTTGTTACCGGCGGTAACGATTCAACATCCAGTAAAGAAATCGCAATATGCGAAAATCTCTCGATACAGAATACATTGAATTACACGCAGGAGCGGCGTTATCAAGCAAATGATCAATGAAAACAGTATCATGACCGTTTATAAATATGGCCTTATCTAGTCGACTACAAAGGCATCTAGTCAAGTATCACTGTGATTACAACGATGTGATACATTACTGGATACCAGACGAGCACATGTTCCGTGATTGACCGATAACACAGCCACACAAACAAAAATTTTTGTTCTGATCTGGGGATAAGACACTTGTATCCGATAGTATTTTCACCCGCTGAGTCCAAATCCGCGGTCAGTTTGACTCCATCGGGTCAGGATCAAGGTGATTCCAAGGTTAAATGAAAAAAAAGTTATTTAGGCGGAATAATTCACCATACTTACAGGTTTTACGGGTGCCTGAATCGAAATCCACTGTCAGTTTAACTCCATTAGGACATCATCAAGGTTATTTCAAGGCCATCTTGAAAAAAAGATTATTTAGGCTGAGAGAATCGCCATATATATATAGGTTTTACGGGTTGCTGAATCTAAATATACGGTCAGTTTTACTCCATCAGTTCAGAATAAGTGTGATTTTAAGGTTGAATTGAGAGTGTAGGAAATGCAATTTTAAATTCACTAAACATCCCAATTTCTGAAAGTCCTTCACCATTTTAGCAACAATTTTCTTATACTGTGGGCTTTTCTTGTTTCCCAAAAAATGTTGTGCCACTGCTTGAAAACTAAGCCAAGCTGCTTTTTCAACTTTATTCATTTTAGTTATAAAAACATTATCCCTGAACATAGTTTGAATTTGCGGTCCATCAAACATTCCTTCTTTCATTTTAGCATCTGAAATCTTCGGGAATTTTTGTTGTAAATACAAATAACATTGGCCTGTTTTATCCAGAGCTTTGACGAACTGTTTCATGAGGCCAAGCTTGATGTGAAGAGGAGGGATCAGGATCTTCGTTGGATCTACTAAGGATTCGTGGATGATATTTCGGGAACCAGGATTAAATGAAAATCTTATTGGCCATTCTACATTTTTATAGTGATTTTCTCGATCTCTACTATCCCATAAGCACAGGTAGCAAGGGTGTTTGGTGAAGCCAGATTGTTGTCCAAGAAGCAACGTTATAATTTTCAGATCTCCACAAATCTGCCATTGATGGTTCTTGTAATCGATTTTTTTCAGCAGGACTTGCATATTTTCATACTTTTCCTCCATGACCGTTGAGTGAGCTATTGGAACTGGAGCATATACATTTGTATTGTGAAGTAAGACGGCCTTTATACTTCGTTTTGAAGAATCGATAAAAAGTCTCCAATCTTCTGCTTTGTAACAATTTTTCTTTAATTCATCCATAAGTCCTTTGATATCAGTGCAATTAACGAGCGCTGAACTGTTGTCTTTTGTGAAATATTAACGAAATTCTTTGCTTTAAAAATGAAGCTAAATATTCTGCACCATCTTTTGGTAAGCCCAAATCTCGAACGAGATCATTTAATTCCAACTGAGAGACAAGCGAAGGAACTTTCGATTTTTCGGTGTGCGGAGCATATTCTTCATCACTAATGTGGCGATCATCTAAATCAGAATTATATGCTTCAGAAGTATATTCGTCAACTTGCATTCTCTCATCATCTGCATGTGTATTAGTATCCATTTGAATAACATCTGTTTTATCCTTGTTTGAATCATCTATAACTGGTTTTGTTACTGACGTAACATGTATATAATCAATTTTTTCCTTGTTTTTTACAGTTATACCTTTTATATCATTCACACAAAAGTAACAATCATTTATACTGCTAGGTTCTTTCCATGTAGCTGGGCTAGTATATTTGATAAATTTTTCATTTTTCTCTGTTTTCCAACGATACAGCATCAATCTGCAGGAGTTACAAATGATGTGTGGAACCCAGTTGCTATGCTGATCTACCTCCCAACTAAATAGTTCATATGTATATATTTTTTATGTCATTGTCAATTTTTTTTCGTAGAGAACTAACTTCAAATTTACAGCAAATATAACAAAAAATATCGCGATTCTTTTCGCAGTTGTGAGATTTCAATTCATCTACAGATTGCTTTCTTGTAGTATTATACTGTGCATAAGCCAAGTCACCAACAAATGCAAAGCTGCTTGATGACGACGCCTGCGGGCCCGCTTTCTCACCCTGACCAGACGCCGATACTGTCTTACTTGTATCTGCCATGACGGCATGGACGCCGCAATCCAGGGACTTAGCCGGATAACGGATTTCTCCGTTGCCCGCTGTCACCGCGTGGAGGTGCCCTAGATGCAGACACAAGCAAGGTCCCTATTGTCATAAATAGAACTGACATAATAGATTTTGTTAATTCTTGAGGAGAAATGATCAATGAGTGCGCTAGCATCTATTCATCGAAAAAAATTTGAGGTGCTTATCACCTTTGATTGAGGTGCACTTCCACCGAACACTTAAAATAAATTAAAAAAAAGTCTGTAGGGAATTTTTAAATCTTGCGAAGGAATGATCAATGAGTGCCCTAGAATCTATTTACCAAAAAAAATTTGTGGTGCTAGTCACCTTGGATTCAAATCCACTTCGAGCGCACCGTGTGACCGTATGAGGTCAATCAGACCCCTGATTTTGATTCAGTAATCTCAGAAACATACAGAATTAGAGGTTTTCTCCGCCTAAATGGTTCTTTTTCAATTCAACTTTAAAATCACACTTATTCCGAACTGATGGAGTAAAACTGAACACGGATTTGGATTCAGCGAGCCCCAAAACCTATACGTATAGTGTTTTATTCCGCCTCGACTGTTTTTCTTCGATTTGACCTTGGAATGACCTAGATCCTGACCCGATGAAATCAAACCGATCGCGGATTCGAATTCAGCGACCCCTAAAACCTATATGTATAGTGATGTATTCTATCTCAAATGTTGTTCCTTAATTTGACCTTGGAATCACCTTGATCCTGACCCGATGGAATCAAACTGACCGTGGATTTGGACTCAGCGGGTGAAAATACTATCGGATACAAGTGACTTATCCCCAGATCAGAACAAACATTTTTGTTTGTGTGGCTGTGTAATCATTAAAATCACCGGCGATTATTAAATGCTTAAAACTTAAAATGCGCAAGCAAACAGACAAAGCTTCAAAGAACTCATTTAGCACTCTACCGGATACAACACGTGCTGCTTATCAGTTACAATCAAGTCAACGAGAATGTACTCAGTCAGATTAATATCGGTAATCTATGGGGAGCTAAGGTCACAATAGCGGATACTTGTTCTGATACATGCGACTCCGCCCCCTTGAATAATTTCCCTGATGGAAATGCGCACCGACGCTATAGTACTCCCCTGCGTCGTTCCGTCAGTGCTTAGTCACAATATTTTGTCTAAATCATCCTTCGTTATAATTGTGATCTTTTCTGATTCGTCGCCCTTTTTGATGTAAATTATTTCGTTGCGATTCCAGACGTATTTATACTTTAACTCTTTTCCACGTTCCTTCGCGGACAAAAAAAGCCTATGCATCAAGTTGGGTAGCATTTTATATAACCCAGTAATGCAGTCCTCCTTAGGGTCTATAACAGGAGCAATAAGCGATGATCGTAATTCATCGAAAGTACATCTAACTCTTAGCACACAAGCACGAGTGGCAGTTTGCTTAAAAGTGACTTCGAACGAAAAAGTCGGGTACTCGCACATCTCGTCGTTATTTAATTTTTGATTACCCTGCTTTTGCTGCGACTTTAATTTTTTGTTCAGTTTATCTAAAAGTTTCTTCTTTGAAGTTTTGGCATTTTTAAGAAGCGAGGTAGGTGCAGGAACATCATCGCGACATTGTCACGAAGGGTAATTGAGAATATTGCCCTGTAAATGCCGCATTTTTAAAATGTCCAACAGACTTTCCATAATCAAGGGTAATGACTTTGGATAAACTCACTATGCGCTCCTTTAATTGTTCGATTTCGGTAGCAATCCGTACATTATGCTCGTCTAGTTCATGGATTTGTTTGACGTGCCTCTCACATCAAACAAATCAGCGAATGAATCAAATCGAGAATTCATATGCATACTAATGTATTGTGAACACTTGAAAAGCGTTTGCACAGAGGCAAGAGAAGTGTCTAAATTTAGCGGCATTTGAAGTAGGCCGTATTGTATAGTATCTCTCTATATTATAAAGATATGTTGCCGCTGCCGCCGCCGTTTCAAGAAGCACCACCCCTCACCCCTTCTCATTTCCCCTCACCTCCTTCTCACTTCCCCTCACCTCCTTCTCGCTTCCTCTCACTTCCTTTTCACCTCCCCCTCTCCTCCCTCTCACTCACCCTTTGGACACCCCTGAAATCCTGATTTAGGATACCCTTTGAACTCTCATTTTGGATACTCTTTAATCTATGCGAGGTTTATAGTCTTAAAATATGTTCCTCCATAAAATCATCAAAATTCTCAGTATGAAAATGTTCTCGATATGAAATTCTTTTTGTATATATTGAAATTTTTTAAGTTGCTTTTATGAAATAAATATTAAATTTTAATTTTAATTAAATTGAAATTTTTTAAATATCTTTTCTCAAAAGAAGTTCTGGTTTATTGCAGGACAATAACCGGTACTTATTATAACCATTTTTTTATTAATATTAATAAATGCCCTGTTTAATCTTTTGAAAGACGGTAATTTTCATATTTATTAATCTTTTAAAGTCAAAGGAATAGTTTCCAGTTAATTTCTATTTGTCATGGAACCAATTCAAGTAGTTTTCAATATGATTGGAAACGGAATTAGTGAGATTGGCGAGCGGAGCGAACAGAGGGGCGAAGCTCCACAGTTTATATATATATATATATATATATATAATATAAATATTTACTGGTGACTCATCCATCTGTGTATCAAAACTCATTGCTTTTTCACTCGATTGGGCCGAGTTAATCCTACGTCGACGATCAAACTCATCGTCCCGCTGATTAGGTGTATCTAGCTTTCTGTTAACGGCTCGACGATCCACGTTGTGAAGCTGCCGAACAAACAGAGCAATTGTCAGCTGGTTTGTTTTGTAAATTGTACAATACATAGGCCATGTTGGACTGCGAGAAATAGAGATAGAGATAGATAGATAGAAAGAGAGAGAGAGAGAGAGAGAGAGAGAGAGAGAGAGAGAGAGAGAGAGAGAGAGATCAGCTGCTATGCCACAGTAACAAACGAGGCTGCTCCACAACTCAATACAGTTTTGCAGAGCCCTCTTAATACATCGTCTTACTTTTCAAACTATTATTTTCAAGTTTCTCTAATTCAAATTTTAAAAAGTATTTAAATATTAAAAATACTTTAATTTTAAAGTATAATAATTATTTAAGTTTTTAGTAGTATGTTTGGAAATTTTAATCTTTAGTCCACACCTGTGCCATTTTATCAGTGCCTAAGTACTCCGTTATCTTTCGATTGAAATCTGATTGAAATCGTCAAACCTATGAAAGTAAAACGGTTTAACTAAAAAATCACTAATTTTTTAAAAAAGTTGTATAAATGAAAAAATGCTTAGAATCACTCAAAAATGAAGTATGAATTTTATCAGAATTTTTAAATGTTTTCGGTTTTTTTGAATTTGGCTGATTTTCCAAAAACTTAAATTTGTCTTCAAAACTTCTGACAAAATTCATTCATATTCTTTGATCAATTGTAAACACTTTTGATTCTATCAAATTTTTTCCTAAAATCTATCGTATGCAAGTTAAAATATAATCAATGTTTTTCCTGACAACTAATTTTTCGGACGCTATCTTGTAACCGTTCCATTTCATTTTGTGTATAAAGAATAGGTAATTCGATGTAAAAATAGCGTTTCAAAAGAAAAAATTATAGAAAAAATTGTTTTTCAAAATAAATCTAAAAATTAAGTGGTTTTTTGAAGTTTTCAGATTTCTAGCTTATCTCAATCGAAAGAGCATACCCAAAAATAGTCGGATATGTATTTTGCATTAGCTTTCTCTAAGTTTACATTCTCTGATAGGGCATTGACCTTAGTCTACCAAAAATTGCAATTGTATCGTTAAAGGATATGGTTAAACTTCAAAGCCTAATAAAATTTTGATAATCAAATAAAATAATAAAAATTTCTACAACTCTGTAAAGAAGAAAACGAGCGCTCTTATTTATTAAATATTTATATTTTGTATGTACATAAATAAGCTCTTATAATCTTAAAATTTTATGTTTAAGGTGCTGTGCTGGATTGACATAGAGTGGCATTGAAGTATATGAAGAGTGAATGCTGAATCGATATAGATGCTTACAGATTAAGTATAATTTTGTGTTTGTGTTGCATCAATGAAATATTGAATCCAGATAAGTAGGTGGCATTGTAACGCAAAAAGAAAGTTTAGAGAAAAGTTATAAAGGAGCCAATTAATTTAAGAATTAGATTTATCATTCCCATTTTCTAAAACAAGGAAAACTTAGCATTTGCTGTCCTATAATTTATTATTCTACGTACAACACCTCATTTATTACAATGAATGAACTAGATACTCTTCGCCAAGAGGCAGAAACTTTGAAAAATGCAATTAGGGTAAGTATTAATCTATATTTTAAAAAAAATTTGTGGAATATTTTATTACATTTAGAGCTAATATACATAATATGATATCATATGATATAATCATTGAAATCGTGATATACAAAGTCTTTCAATTATCAAAAACGATTCTGCGATAGTGTACACAAATAGGAAAGAAAGTTTAATTTTTCAAGTTAGGATGATGATTCAGTATGATATATAGTCGAAGGCGCGTGCAAATGTGTATTCAAAAATATATAATAAGCACGTAGAAAAAATTTGAACCCATTACTTATATTCCTACACTTGGAATCTAACACATTTAATTTCACAGCTTTTTAGATATCTTTTTAGATAAAAAATGTTAAAGTTAAATTCAAATTGACGGTGAAATTTTAAAAACCATTTTTAGTTTTAGATTTTATAAGTGACAGGTCCCCTTAAGGAATACTATAAATGATTCTTTCTAAATATCTAGATAGATGCATGAGCTCAGTGATAAATTATAGAGCTTAGTAAAAAATGGCACTAATCGTGGAAGAATGAGTTTAAAATACTGCAATGATTACCTATCACAGCTGCAACCCTTCGCCCTTGGAATACATGACAATATAACCTTATAAACAACTGACTCATGAACTAGAGGGAATGAGAATTTATTTTTATTCAATTCTGAGGACTCGAAAAGAATGAATCAATGCTGCAGGATGAGAGTTAGTGATCGAAAAGTAGTAATTGATAAGATCTAGTTTTGAAAAAGTGTATAAAGGTGACTTAGAATTTTGTTGACAAAAACGAAACTTGTGCCGTGAAGTCCAAGCTTCGTCTTTGTCTGAAAAGAATTACTGTTTATATCAACAGCACTGCTACTGAACCAGATAAGGATACGAAGAAAGCTGAATGGACCACCTGGAAGAAGCTTCAGATAAACTGCAGCTCCGTGGAAAGAGCGTTGTAGGTGTTGCACGTGAATCTTCAGAGCTGCGAAACTGCCAAAGTAATGTGGGATAAGTTAAAATCATTGTACGATGCATTAAGTGTAAATGCGAAACACAGTGCACTAGAGGAGTTTTTTAACTTCTGTATCAAAGACAGACAATCCATCGCACTTCAAGTAGAGCAATACGAGTCAATCTGTAAACGTCTCGTAGAAGCAGGAGAAGCTCAAATGGAGGACTTTATGGTGATTTGACTACTACATGCACTTCCGCCAAGATTCTCGCCATTCAGTATGGCATGGGAGTGCACGCCAAAAACGGAGCAGTCAAAGGATAATCTTGTGGCACGCTAGTGGTCTAATGTCTAAACCA
Source organism: Philotrypesis tridentata (assembly GCA_018906965.1). Lineage (NCBI taxonomy): Eukaryota > Metazoa > Arthropoda > Insecta > Hymenoptera > Pteromalidae > Philotrypesis > Philotrypesis tridentata. The sequence continues at coordinate 92,609 of JACCIB010000109.1, forward strand.
TTGCGGTCTAAATTTTCAGTAATGGGCGGTACTCGTGCGCATATGCACACGCATACGCACACTCTGCTTGGCTAATATAACGGCTACGAAGCTATTAGATATAAAAAGAATGTGAATTTTTTGCGTCCATGGAAGCTAATCTTCGAAATTCATGTATAGATTTTTTCAAATTCAATATGGCAGCATAGCGTCCGCTACGTTGAATTTGTAAAAAAAGATTGTGGATTTGTAATCAGTGACCTGAAACCCCCTGTCAACCGAATTACATCATAATTCCACGATTTTCGAATTTTTTGACCGCCATATTGGATTGGCTATTTTGAATTTGTAAAAATTGATAATGGATTCGTAATCAGCGATTCAAAAATCTTTATAAGCTAATTTTCATTCATATTAAACATTTTTTGCAATTTTTGACCGCCATCTTTAATTTGGGAAAATTGATCACGGATTGATAACTAGCGATACGAAAAAACTTTGTATATGCAAATTGATAAACGTTCATCATAAAAATTTTGTGAAAGAAAAATATCGAAATAAGCAAAAATTTTAGGCTTTAAGCTGCTGTATTGGATGCTGCCATATTGAATTTGAAAAAATCTATAGATGGATTTTGAAGATAAGCTTCCGTAGACGCAAGAAATCCACAAATTATAAAATTCCAACGACGTTTTCTGTATAAAAATGAGAAATGAATAATATTTGTCATTTTGAATTTCGTGTTTTTTGTTAAATAAGCAAATGCTACATTCTTAATATAAATTTTTTCAAAACTCTCGAAGCTTCATTCGAAATTTCAGAAAATTTTGTACTGAATATGACTTGTCCTAATTTTTTTTTTAAGATCGGATTCACATTTAAAACAGCGGTTGAAAAAAGCATAAAAGAATCGTCTTTTCAGGCATCAATGGGTTAATATGATGTTTACTTTCTATATAGGCTTTGGCCTGCTCTGGGATCTACGTAAGTACTTTTGTACTAAAAAGAGATAAATCTCTTAGAATTTTTTTGGTTTTGATTCTAATGATCAAAACCTCTCAAAACTTAATATAAAGGTTTTAATTACTTATAAGATAGTTTATATATATATATATATATATGTATGACTTCAGAAGTATATTTTTTAAGTTGATAAAATTTCCGAAAAAAATTATTTATGTGTTTTATACGAAAAACGCTTCCTTGAGGGTGTACAAAGGAATGAAAATATGCAATAGATGCAAACAATGATAATTTCACCAACTTTGACTCTCTGTAACTCGAAAGCACTTTTATAACTTTTAGGAACATTTTTATATAATTTCAAGAAGGAAAAAAAATGTTGACCTCGATTTCACAGAGAATTGTCTGGGAATACATAGTCTTGAGAAGGGCTTAAAAATAGTTTGCGATCTGAAATTTCGATTGGAATGAAAGCTCCTGTCAGCAGTGACATTACATCGCTTATTTTATATGTTGATTGGTTTTGCGTCAGTTTCTGGGCTTTCTCTTTACTTAATAACGAAGGAAAGTCTGGATCAGATCCTGGTAAATGTGAAACTAAAGCCCACATTGGATAGACACTTGCTTCAAGTTCAGCACTCAATACCGCATAATATGTATTAGGTTTAAATTCAATATACTGGCTCAACTCTCTTTAATAAACGTTCATTCCTGAAATTTATCTTTACAGTAATATCTAAAAAAAATCACTCATAATGCCTTACGCACATCGGTAAATTTAACAGGAAAACCAATTTCCAGTAAAGTATTGTCATCTATAAACCTTCGCCTTACTGGTTTATTTTAGCATCATTGATATCCTACAATCATCTAAAACAAAAATCCCGCGTAATTATAGACAAACCAGTTTTGGAATTCGTAATCTATTGTCCAAAAAACCAAGTTTTCCAAAAAGTTGTTTTCTAAATATTCTTGAAGAGATACACATTCTGTTAAGAAAAAAAGGATATGATCTAAGCACAATCGTAATTACATCTGTAATTATTGTTAATAAAATAGTTAGATTACCTTTATATTCATCTTGTAGCTCAGAATTTGGTAAAGCTTTAATGGCATTTTGATAAATTTCGTTGCTATCTTGACAATATATGTCATAATCTGTTTGAGCAGTGAATGTTAAGAGATTAATGTAAGTGCTGTTGTCATTTCATGTCTCATCAACGTCCTCATATTATTCAGGTCAAGTAACATTTTTAAATACGTATCAACTTTCTGGATTGAAGCTTCATAGTCAGGAATGTCAACTTCGGTGCAAAAATAAAAATGAGAACTTTAAAAACCATAAGCGTAAACCCTATTCCCGTCCGAAAAAATATGGTACAGACAAATAAAATTCATTTTAAAGGGTCTCAACCGTTGCTGAATCTGAATCCGGTGTCAGATTTTCAAAATTCAAGATGGCAGATCCAATATGACCGATGATAAACTGAAAAATTCAAGATTTTGTAAACTAAAAATATTATTGTATTGTTGTAAAAAAATAAATGGAAACTATCTATTTTTCAAATAAATATTTTCCTGAAGTTTCGAAATTTTGGGTGCAGGGTTGTCGCAGTACGGTTACCGTAGCCTTAACTTCATTAGTTTCAGCAAAAATTTCTTACTCACATCCATCACCTCGTAGAGGTCGAAGTACGGACTTTAATGAGTTTTTTTTCTTTTCTATTTTTATTTTTTTTCTCAGTTTTATGACTAATTCTGTTCTTAAGTTATAAAGAACCGATGCAGAGACCCTGAATCTTCTCCTATTAGTGTAGCTACTAATTAACTGTTTTACTAATTGAAGTCTAAATGATAATTGATCTTCACAATTATCTCCTTTGTGACATTTGCATAAAATATAAGAGTTTACTATTACATTTCTATGTAATTACATAAAATGTAATGCCACTATTTTTTCGATTACCTCCCAATGATACATCTCACGCAACTGGTCATCGATCAGCCCATTATTTTATTATAGACTTAGACGCTTACGGGACAAGGTACAACAACTGGAGAACCATCTTTCTGTTTTTGAGAAATTTCAACATTCTCTGAATTTGGCTTGAAAGCAGATGTTATCTTTGCTATAGGCTTGGTATACATCCATTTTATAGCATTCACTTTATCTTTAGTTCTATAGTTGAATTCTGCTCTTGTCATTTTTTTTTTAGAATTCATCATCTCGGGCATACTTTTCCGATTGTTTTGGATTATTACCTCGATGAAGAAGTTTTTAAACTAGGCTGATAAAAGAAAAAATCTGCTGTCAAGTCCTGGCGCTTAGCTTCCTCCTAATCAGTTTTTCTCGTATTTAACATTGTCTTTATGAAATTACTATTGAAACATAATATAAATAGGTGTTATTAAGATTAATCGAGTCTCATAAAATTTGTACACCATATATAATCATTGTATAAAGTAGTCAATACCTCATATTTCAATGCCCTAACTCCCGAACTACATATAAATTTAATAGATTCAGAATTTCAGAATTTCAGAATTTGTGGATGGTTTAATAATTAAGAATTTAAATTTAATAGATTAATGATTTTCTGAATCACATCTCCTCTCCCCATTGTCATTAAAATTGTATGTCTCAAGGCATACTCCAGGTAAAGAAATTTTTCCGAAAAGTGCGGGATTATTAACCAATTGGCTAGAATTCCATAGGCATTAGCACATGGAGGGGAGACATAGCATCAAGAGGAGGGGTTGGGTTAGGTTTCATCTTCTACTACAGATGCAGATACATTGGGGCCTATATAAAGCAGTCGCGTCGCGAGTGGGTGGGTAAACATTAAATAACTCTCAATATCTCGGATCCTAATAAGTTTCATAATTTGCGTAAACATACTCGTCAAGGCATATGGAAAGTGTACTATTTCCCAAAATTTTGAGTGTATTGAAATTTTTTTACTTGTGTAATCGTTGGAAATCCGAAAAACATATTTTTCAATTTTCCCACAATAGGACTCTAAAAGTTCTACATTAACATGATTTCTTTTAACTAATTGGGTAATTATTTTCGACTTAGAAGCGCTTTTGCGAAAAACACGTTTTTATTAATACCTCAGAAACTATAGCAGATATCTGAAACTTTTTAGTTAAAACAATGATATTTTGTTTCTCTTAAAAGTGGTTTTGGTACCGTTTAAAAATATTTGATTTTACTTGTAAAGCATGTCAGATAAATATTTGACGAAAATTAAAAAATTCTTTTCCCGCTTTCGTACAAGCAAAACAAATAAAAAACACTTAATTACAATGAAATCGAATAAGCAAAAGCTGAGATCTAGCGATATACATACATTGGCACATACATGCATCCAGACAGAAATTTTCTAAAAATGCTTGATTTTACTTCAGAATATCTTAAAATCATATTTTGAATGTTTGCAATTTGAAATTTCGATTGGTAGCAAACTTGTAAAAATCGCTATCCTAAAGCTTTCTCTTGGAAGAAGCAAAATTGTCAAACGCTACTAAATAGCTATATCTAAGTGTATTTGAAGTCAAGTTCAAATCAATGCGTTATCCAAGACGATTATTAGATTTATCTTTCATCTTCCCTGTATAAATATCAGATTTGGTAACAAAACCTGTAGCCAAATCTGTTTAACACCAAACTTTGTACCCACGTTTCACAAGTTTCATTGGCATGTATTGAATGAAAAATGATCGCCCACAGAAATGTGTCATTGATTCATCACCTGAGACAGTTTTTGATGAATTATAGATTTGGCGACTCGCTTGATTAATGTATTCTATCAAAGGCCTTACTTTGTAAAGTTTATCAAAATTCGAATCTTCTCGTGGAAATGTCTAAAACTATAATGTTATTGCTTTATTGCATTTCTAATAATACCTAAGGATTGCCTCCTACAATTATTTTTTTGTCAATATCAGCATAGTAAGGAATATACATAAATATCTGCGCGCTTTGCGCGCTTTATCTATGTTTTAGTTTTGTATCTTATGAACATTCAACATTATTATTGTTTGAATTAATTATTGCTTACAAACATAAGTTTACGTTCCATAGTTCGTCGTGCACAATATATTATTATTCGACATTTCCTATAGTTTTTAAATTTAACGTCATTTAAAACGGATATCTCAGTTCTAAACGCATGCGCATTATCTCAGACGCATGCGTACAACATAAGCCAATCACATGGCGTCTCAAGTAGTTTCACAACATTTATTATAATGTTATATAAATGCAGTTACCATGTCAATAGACCTTCCTGCTAGTCGATTGCCTTCCACTTCGAGGATTGGGAAACAATTAATATCTTGTAAAATCCCCATGAATAATCAAATTGTTTATGAAATAATATGCATTAAAATAGAAATTGTTATACCTGCATTGCACTGATATCATCAAAAAATTATTTACATTCATCATACAAAGGTTATGTATATGGCCAAAAAAGATTTTTTTTCAGAAAAATTGATAATTTCGGGTGTTTACATTTCACCTACGATATATTAATTAACATGACGTTAAAGCTGAGAAAAAAAACGTTAAACAAAAACAAAATGTATTGCATTAGCAGCTTTGATTGTCCAGATAATAAAACTGCAACTAAGGTGCACGAATCCTCTCTACCGCCGCGCGGCGGTTCCCCTACCATCGCGCCGGTCGTTGGTCGTTTTAGACGAACTAAACCATCTAGAGCTATCAGGTAAAATGTCATCTTTTATACCATTATTTCAATAACCACTGTGTCAACTTTCAATTAAAAGTATCAAGTAGTTTCGGCGTAATCGTCAGTTGAAAATTTTTTTTATCTCGGCTCCTATTGGTCCGAGTTTTACAAAATTTATATGAAAATTCATGGTTTTTTACTTACTTTAAGATGCATTTTACTACGATTCTTTAACTTAAAAATTGGCCGAAATAAAAATAATTTTTTGTTATAAATATTGTTAAATATTATTATTAAGAAAATTCCTTTTTATCAATTATTAAGTACGTCATAATCTGTTGATTAAATGCAATTAGACTTCAATATCATTCCTAGATCAGATTCGACAGCAATTTAAACTTTTCGGGTAAATAATTTTGCAATAAGACGCCATTTTAAGATATCGAAATCGGGCTTCAATTTTTACGTTGTCTGTACTAAAAGTCATCTTTGAGTGCTAATTCGATGAACAAAAATGAATTTTTGTAAAAGCCATTGGAATATGAAAATTCAAAAAAAAAAAAATTTTTTTGTTTCACAATTTAGCAATGTAGAACATTAATTTTACATTCAGAAATACATGTATCTTATAGAAAATTCAATTCTGATCAACTTTTGTCTCTACCTATTTTTATTCCCAACTTGGACTGAAGTAGAGACTTTATGGCTATTTTCAGTAAGTGACTACCAATATATTTCAACAATAAAATAAACTATGGTATTAACTTTTTGACAAAATTCTACGTCTTCCGGATTAAGGTTATAGAAAGAGTACCCCTCATAATATCCTTCTTGGTGAGTCAAAGCTACCACTGATTAGAGAGCGCTGTGCATTTCTCTGTTACTCATATCTGTTTAAAATTAAAAGCAATGTTCAACTCCCTATATCATCTGTCTATCACTCTATCTGTCAAACTAATTCAAGATAATAACACAAAACATAAATTTAACCGACTACTTCATGAATGTACAGACAGCATAATCCAAGTAAATGCACCAATGTACAGCAAGCAAGAATATCATATTTTCACACACGCATACAATACTCTCTACAGTCCAATTGATATTGACACAAAATGGGAAAAGACACTTAAAACGGCTTCTAATCCAAACAAAATCATAGACGAACTTATCCGCGATCAAAAAGCTTATGCTATTTATACAGACGAAAGTAAATCGGAAAACTCACTATCAGTCGAAAGTGCTTGCATATGCGAAAAACTGCAAATATATACCACGAGAAGTCTCCACAAACAATCATCAATGCTTACTGCAGAATGCGTAGCCATGAATGATGCTATAGATGTAGCTCTTACTCAGGTGAATAACAATGTTATCATTTTCACAGACTCCTGGAGTGCTCTACTGTCAATTAATCAACCCAAAGTAAAGATTAAAACAAATCCATACGTTTTTAACATTAGAAAAAAAGCCATAGAGTTTACAAAAAGATCACATAATTCTAGTCGAATTAAATTTTATTGGATACCAGCACACATTGGAATCTGTAGTAATATAAGTGTCGACCGATTCGCTAAAGCTGCGACCGAACAACAAGTTACAGAAGAATATTTTATTCCGTTCTCCGATTTCAAAGAATCAATTAAGGAAAAATCAATACAAAATACATGTACATTCATTATTGAGCAGAGTTAGTCAATAGGTAAACTCTATTTTGAAAATTATTATCTACGAAATACAAAACCATCGTACCACAATAAAAATCTTACGAGAGAAATTGTCACTAGAATAAATAGATGTACATCAGGTCATTATAACCTTAATGCGTCTTTAGTAAAAATGAATGTAATATATGACTCCAGCTGCTCATTTAACTATGAATACGAAGATCATAACCATGTTCTTTGGCAATGCTATAAGTATGATAAGCAGCGAGAAACCTTCATCAAAAAACTACGCAAATTAAAAATGTACCTACCACTATCATGCAATGTATTACTAACAAACCCCACAAAAAGCGTATGGGATACAATATACTTGTACTTAAAAAAATGTAATATACTACTGTAATAATTTTGGACTTTGTAAATTTTATTACAGCAAAGTAATCCCCATAAGGAATTAAAATTGCTTAAATAAAAAAAAAGTAACACATTTCTCTCGTAATGCATATTATTTCATAAACAATTTGATTACTCACATGGATTTTACAATATATTAATTGTTTCCCAATCTTGGAGGTTGAAGGCAATCATCTAACAGGAAGGTCTGTTGACGTGGTAATTATGCATGTATATAACATTATAATAAACTGCGTTAGTATTATTACTTCAATTAAAATAGAAACTTATTCGAAAAAATAATCATTACAGTTATACTTGACAATTTATTCAATGATTTCATAATAAAATTAACTTCTTAATTTATAAACTGTGTTTTTATGTTAAACATTACATTAATTTTTAAAGTTTTACACAAAATATCTCTCATATTTATAAAGTAGCGAAAAAATCTATTATATGAGTATTTAAGTCATCATGTAAATTATTTCGAGAATTATACATTATTTCGCATAAGCACTTTATGCATGGCAGCGATGAATTAGTTTATGAAACACTAAAACATTGCAAGCGATTTCTTTTCCCACTCAGCGCATAAAGTGCGAACGCTCTGTTGACAGAATATACCTTGCGCATTTTTAAACTCCTCGTACATAAAATCGTATACGATACTCGTGATCTAGCTGGTCCATTGCACATTTTGCGTAATAAACAAGTATCCGGGCATCAGGGAGTTCAAAGGTGGAATATCATTAAGTTTCTTCTAACTTTATTTTTATGATTGAAATATGTTGTTAGTAACTTACTAAAAATGACCCTATAGTCTAGACGTCGGGCCAGATCGGGAGCATTGTTATTATTGCAAAAAGGTTTCCAAAAATGCACTTTTTTTTAGCTTTTCATAAATAACTTTTTTGTAACTCATTTCATGTAAAAAAAGATAGATTATGAATAGAAAAAATAGATTCATGAAAAAAAAGAGATAAAAGTTCTTCAGAATTGAATTTTGCATAGATTATATGTATTCCCGATTGCAAAATTGAGTTTTTTAATCGTTAAATTGTTAAATGAAAAAAAAATTTTAATTTCATATTGCCACAGATTTTACAAAAAATTATATTTTTCATTGGATGAGTACTCAAAGATGAGTTTTAGTGCGAACAATGTAAAAATCGGTGTTCGATCTGGATATCTCAAAATCGCGTCTTATTACAAAATTATTTATCCCAAAATTTCAACTTCATCTCGAAATTGCCCATGGAACGATAAGTTGATCAAACCGCCTTTAATTGATAGCTTATGACATACTTAATAAACACTAAAAAGAACTTTTTTGAAAATTAATATTTAACCATATTTTTAGTAACAAATACTTTTTATTTCCGCCAATTTTGAAGTTAGAGAAACGCGGTAAAATGCATCTTAAAGAACGTAAAATCATGAATTTTCATATAAATTTATTGAGATCCGAACAATAGGAGCCGAAATACGAAAATTTTTTCAATTCACGGTCACGCCGAAACTACTGCATATTTTTCGATGAAATTTGGTATAGTGCTTGTTGAAATAGTACTTTAAATGAAGGCATTTTTCCCGATCGCTGTAAATAGCTTAGTTTGTCTAAAATAATATTTTTGAATACACTCACAAAGAACCGATTTTTCAAAAATAATATGTTGTTTATAGTCCAAAACACTTATCTAAATTTGAACACCAGTGAGACTTAGAAATTATCATAACAGTACAATATCCAGCTTGCAACTGGACTACAGATAGCAGACAAAAAACGGCTGTCTGAATTCTGAATGGAAACTCGACTAGGTCGGTAAAACAGTGATTTCCTTTTCCATATGCTGTAAGGTGCCATGTTTTTAGGCGCTAATTTAAATTTGCATGTATGTTTTTTACCCCTTTGTAAATTTGATTAATAAATTACAAGACTAAATTTAAATTCAAAATTTATTTTATTTTGAACATTCAAAATAAAAACAATCTATGATTTTATGAAAATTAGCTATTTACAGTATGTAATGATTCAGTAAATAATTTGTGTTTTTTGAAATGAAATTGCGTTTTTAAAAGGAGTTTATAAACACATTTAATGTTACATTTTCTATAGCAACACAATTGTTTTGAATAATCAAAACCGCTATAAGACAAAATATGAATAATACGTAACTTTGAAAAATTTTATTGTCTTTAGTATTTTGCTTATAACTTTGTAACAGAATTTTTTCGAGCAAAAAGGATTTCAGCACCATATTCTACAGTAAATTTGACGTAAAAAAATCAAATAAAAAAAATTTTGATTTTTTTGAAATTGAACTCAGGCATAACCCCTTAAATAGCACTTTTTACTATTTTGAAATAGTACATTTTCTGATTTTCACAAATGTATTTAATGACATAATCATGAAAAAATAATTCTTTTCTTATGCTATTTTCCTTACTGGGTTGTCTTTTAAAATATGTTTTTTTCGTCTTTACATTTGTTAACAAGATTGCATTTAATGATAACATCTCTATTTAAACCCCGCTATTACGTTCGCTATTGAATAACCTAACTTAACTGTACCTGTTGGTGATTCTTTACTCTAGTTGACCTTATATACTAATCATCTACTATTCTTGTCGCTGTAATCTTGAGTTGTAGAAATCCACGACGCCACCTAGGTACGAAGTATATGAACTTGTGGCGAGGTTCGAATATTATGAAGAACAAAAGATGTACATAGCAACAAATATTCATTTTTGTTTATATAATTAATTTTCAGTCTATCAACTATTCTCATACTGAGATGTTGTAACTCAAATAAAGTTATTGTTATTAACATTAAATAGAAAATATTACTCATTATTTCTTATATTGGTGACCTTGTTTACCTAGATTAGATTGGTAGACTTTCTTTTCACTCTTTTAAAAAGTTATAACCTCCATTTCTCACGATGCTTCGAGGTGAAGATCAACCCGTAGCCCTTCGCGGAGAAAATGAAGAGTTTTAACGACAGATCGAAGAATTACGCCAGCAAGTACAGCAGCAGCAACAACATAATCATCAATTTGAATATCATTAGCAATTACTACAACCTCCACAATAACAGCAGCAGCAAGCTCAAGGTTTTGTCGCTAACGCCGCAGATCATCGCTCTACAATTCATCGTGCAGCTGTAAAATTGCCGCCTTTTGGTCAGGCAAACCAAACTTATGGTTTATTCAAGCTGATTCGCAATTTACACTTTCCGATGTTACGAGCGAGGTAACAAAATTTCACAATGTCGTTTCTCAATTAGACGCACTAGTCCAGTTGTACTAGCAATTGAGGTGGATGTTGCTTGGAGCACTTTAGTTTTTTTTTTTTAAAAAAGTAGAAAAACGCGTAGAATAAGATAGTCTTGCTCCTGCGTGCGAAAAACCTTAGGAATTTGTTTAATAGAAGAGAAACGGCTGAATTTTGCATTTTTCGTCAAAGAATCACGTATATCGCGAAAAAGAAGCTTCGTATGACAAAATATGAAGAATTCTTTTTTGTTTAATATGAAATTTCCTATCGAGTGAGACCTTCCGAGAAAAAAAATTTCAATTTTTTCTTTTTTCATGATCAAATTAAGCGAAAAACCTTTAATTGTTTAAACAGTACTCTCTAATAAAGTCGACATTGGCAATCGGGACTAATTTTTTGGGAAATAATAGATGGCTGTGATATTAATACATTCCCGCAAATCCGGTCGCCGTCTGATAAATGGTTTTGTTAAAAATCATTAATTAATTAAAGTTGAGTGCAAATTTTTAATGTCTTACAACTTTTTTAAAAATGATCTCTGACACCGGTTAGATTTTTCACGTATACTTTAACGTTGTCGGAACTAAATGCAATGCGTAAAAGTTTATTTTTTAATTTAACAATGCTTTTAGAATTTTATAAAAATTTTGGTTTAATTAATTAATGCATCATTTCATTAAATATCGATCGATTTGAACATTTTTATTTTTAAATAAATAGTGTTTTCAACGACGCTTAATTTAAGCCGTTGAACGTTCAAAAATTCGAAGTGGTTACAGAGTTACGAAGAATTACGTTTATCAACATTTGCGGCTGAAGTAAACGACACAGAGTCATTCTGTAAAATTCTACAGGTAAGTGAATACATCTACTTTGTAGGGATATATGTACGAATAAATACAAAATCGTATATCCCTTTAAAAATGAACTCGAAAGTGTCGAATTTGCATGAAATTCGGCGCGAAGGCGGGCGGCGAGAGACGCCCGGTGGTGGGGGAAGCCGTCAGCGTTCAAGTCGAAAAGTCGTTCCACGCGCTTCAAATCTGTTCGCGCGGAAAAATTTTCATTTTCTCAGCAATGGAATGACCAAATTTGATGATTTTTTTTTAATTCGATATAGGAAATCGAAAAAAATTCATTGAAATTGTTATTAATAATATCTGTGGCTTACAGGAAGAACCACTTAAGTGACATTTTGCGAAAAATTTTTTTATGTCGAATTCGAGGTGCTCTTAGTACCCTTTTTTTATTGTAAAATAGTAGGATTTCCGAAATTCACAAATATTTTAAATGCCAGCCGATTACATAATCACTTAACTGCGTCTCTCGTAAAAATGTTACCGCAGAACCACTTAAGTGCACTCGCTTTTTTTATTTTTGTGCGAGATACACCGTATAGAGTACTTTAAGGCTATGTAATACATATCTAATTACCTATACCGATATATTCATCGGGTTTTGTTAATTTTTAAACATTTTTTTAATGATTTTAAATTTTTCAAAAATTGTCAATTAGCAAAAACAAAAAAATTACTGAAATCGCTCCGATAAAATTCGTACGTATTCCTTAGCTGATTCTAAGAACTTATTACTCTTAAAAATTTTTTCCAAAAGTGCGTGGTTTCTGAATAAAAAATTCGTAAAAGTCTTCGTAAAAAATTGTCAATTATAATATGCAGCAGTTTGACCACACCGAGGTTCAAAATCAACCCCCAAATCACGTATCTTTTAGGTTTGGACATTTATTCCATTGGTTCCATTGGTCCGGGCGGGGCATATTTTTAAAGTTTAACTCATGCCCTTTCCAATGGTGTAATTTAAATTTTTGAAAATTGTTATTAACAATGAGAAAAAACGGTTTAAAGGAAAAAAGCATGGGCTTTCCAAATTTCTTTTTTAATTTGAGATTTCAAGAACGTTTTAATTTGCAATGTATCTGGAACCCCTCTTACCAATGGAATAAATGTCCAAACCTAAAAGATACGTGATTTGGGGGTTGATTTTGAACCTCGGTGTGGTCAAACTGCCGCATATTATAATTGAAAATTTTTTACGAAGACTTTTACGAATTTTTTATTCAGAAACCACGCACTTTTGGAAAAAATTTTTAAGAGTAATAAGTTCTTAGAATCAGCTAAGGAATACGTACGAATTTTATCGAAGCGATTTCAGTAATTTTTTTGTTTTTGCTAATTGACAATTTTTGAAACGCTGACGGCTTCCCCCACCACCGGGCGTCTCTCGCCGCCCGCCTTCGCGCCGAATTTCATGCAAATTCGACACTTTCGAGTTCATTTTTAAAGGGATATACGATTTTGTATTTATTCGTACATATATCCCTACAAAGTAGATGTATTCACTTACCTGTAGAATTTTACAGAATGACTCTGTGTCGTTTACTTCAGCCGCAAATGTTGATAAACGTAATTCTTCGTAACTCTGTAACCACTTCGAATTTTTGAACGTTCAACGGCTTAAATTAAGCGTCGTTGAAAACACTATTTATTTAAAAATAAAAATGTTCAAATCGATCGATATTTAATGAAATGATGCATTAATTAATTAAACCAAAATTTTTATAAAATTCTAAAAGCATTGTTAAATTAAAAAATAAACATTTTACGCATTGCATTTAGTTCCGACAACGTTAAAGTATACGTGAAAAATCTAACCGGTGTCAGAGATCATTTTTAAAAAAGTTGTAAGACATTAAAAATTTGCACTCAACTTTAATTAATTAATGATTTTTAACAAAACCATTTGTCAGACGGCGACCGGATTTGCGGGAATGTATTAATATCACAGCCATCTATTATTTCCCAAAAAATTAGTCCCGATTGCCAATGTCGACTTTATTAGAGAGTACTGTTTAAACAATTAAAGGTTTTTCGCTTAATTTGATCATGAAAAAAGAAAAAATTGAAATTTTTTTTCTCGGAAGGTCTCACTCGATAGGAAATTTCATATTAAACAAAAAAGAATTCTTCATATTTTGTCATACGAAGCTTCTTTTTCGCGATATACGTGATTCTTTGACGAAAAATGCAAAATTCAGCCGTTTCTCTTCTATTAAACAAATTCCTAAGGTTTTTCGCACGCAGGAGCAAGACTATCTTATTCTACGCGTTTTTCTACTTTTTTTAAAAAAAAAAACTAAAGTGCTCCAAGCAACATCCACTAGTAGGCCTTTTTCATGCTAGTACGCCTGGACTACACGTATCGCTTTTGAAGTTGAGGATATTATCAAAAATCCTCCTCCACTAAATCCATACACATTTTTACGCACAAAAATAATTGAACGTTTGTCTGTTTCTGAGGAACAACGCGTCCGTCAACTCATCAGTGCAGACGAGCTCGGCGAATGCAAACCGCCGCAATTTCAGTGGTTCAGGATAACCCCCTTCCTCAACTTTGGCTTCAACGTCTTCCATCTAACTTCAAATTTCTCATTCAATGCTGCATTTAATAATAGAGATAATGAAAACAACTTATTAAAGATGATTGCCGATTTGCAAAAGCAAGTCGCCGAATTATTAGCCTATTATTCACAACCCTGTTTTCGTCCACGCAATCCTAATCGCAATTTTAGATCACGAAGCAAATCTAGAACTCGAGACGATTCTAACCAATAACCTCACAAAATCTGTTGCTATCACAAAAAAAATCAACAAAACGCTCAAAAGTGAATCAAACCTTACAACATTTAGAAAAACGATCAAAGCAGATTGTAAGGATGGCAGTCGACTGCTCTTTTTCTGGAAGCCGTCTCGTCATTGTTGATAAAACATTTAACCACCGCTTTCTCATCAATACTGGTTCTGATTTATGTTGTTTTCCTCGTTGCTTACTCCGAGATCAAAATTAAAACATACGGTTTCGTAACCTTAACTCTTAATTTAGGCCTTCGATGTAATTTTTTGTGGAGATTTATTGTAGCAGATGTTGAATTGCCGATAATTGGATCTTATTTTCTAGCACATTATCATCTTTTACCTGATTGCCATACAAAGAACATCATCCATGTTTCCACCGGACTCCAGACTCGAAGTATAACACAACGTTCTTCGCAGAGTAGCATCAAAACTGTTCAAGATTCTTCGTCGTACTCTTCCCTCGTAGCTCAATTTCCTGAGATTACTCGACCACCAGGCTTACCTCGAAACATTAAACATGAAACGGTTCATCACATTCGTATGACTCCTGGTCCCCCGGTTACAAGTAAAGCTCGTCGATTAAGTCCTGAAAGATCAAAACTTGCTCGAAAAGAATTTCATGATATGTTACTAACTGGTACAGCTCGCCCATCCGAAAGTTCTTGGTCTTCTCCTTTACATTTGCCACCAAAAGGTAACTCGTCTTGGCGTCCCTGTAGTGATTTTCGCACGTTGAACGCTCGAACTATTCCAGATCATTATCCTGTTCGACATATTTATGATGTTACTTTCTTTATTGATGGTTGTACAGAGTTTTCTAAAATTGACTTAGTCAAGGCATATCAACAAATTGCAGTCGCTGAAGAAGATATTTAAAAAACTGCTATCATCACACCATTTGGTCATTTTGAATTTCCATTTATGACGTTTGGACTTTGAAATGCTTGTCAAACTTTTCAAACATTTATGGATGAAGTTTTATGTGGTTCTCTCATTCTAAAAAAGAACATGAACGTCACTTTCGAATTATTTTTGAACGTCTTTCCAAATACGGTTTAGTCATCAATCCACAAAAATACATCTTTGGAGTTTCTGAAGTTCCTTTTATAGGTTATACGATTTCTGCTGAAGGTATTAGTGCTCCAGAAGAGCGAGTTGAAGCGATCATTGACTACCCTCTACCCAAATCAGTGCAAGGTCTTTGCCGATTTCTGGGTATATGGAATTTTTACCGCTGATTTATACCTCATGCTTCTGAGTTTTAAGCTCCTTTGCACGATGCAATCAGTAATCCATTCTTAATAGGTTCTCAGCCGATAAATTGGATACCTGAACTTGAAGAAGCTTTCTCAAAATGTAAAAACTGCATTTCTTCTGCTTCACTTCTCGTTCATCCTCACTTGGTTTGTTTACTGATGCTTCTAATCATTCTGTTGGTACATGTCTGCAACAGTTCGATGATGTTTGGCAGCTACTCGCATTCTTTTTGAAGAAAATGTCCTCGAAAAAAGTTCTTGGCCTGCTTACTATCCCGAACTTCTTGCGATTTACGCAGCAATTCAGCATTTTCGTTATTTTTTGAAAGGCATCCATTTACGATCTACACTGATCACAAACCATTGATTTACACTTTTTGTCAAAAACGTGAAAAACTTCCACCTGTCCAACTCAGACAACTCTCGTTCATCGCTGAATTTTCAACCGACATTCAACACATGAAAGGTGTCGATAATGTCGTCGCTGACACTCTTTCTCGGATCGAAGCTGTTTCTGTACCGCTCAACTACGAGCTGTTGGTTGAATCTCAAGAAGAAGATGAAGAACTCAAGAAAATTACTCAAAAAAACTCATCTCTACACATCAAACGTGTACCGATTCCTGGATCCTCACTTACTGTGTTCTGTGATATATCAACAGGAAAACTTCGGTCTTTTATCACACAGCCTTTTCGTAGATGTGTTTTCGATCAACTTCATAATTTAAGTCATGCTGGTGTCAAAGCTTCTTCTAAATTAGTTAGTCATCGTTTTGTTTGGCCTTTTGTTAATAAAGATTGTCGAAATTGGGCTCGTGCTTGCAACGATTGTCAATGATTGGAAGCTTCTCGTTATGTTCATGCTCCTCTTGGTAAATTTCAAACACCCACCAAGAGATTTTCTCACATACACGTCGATTTGATTGGTCTACTTCCATCTGCACATTCTTTTCGATATTGCTTGACTGCCATCGATTGTTTTACTCGATGGTCCGAGGTTTATCCTTTGCAGAATATAACTGCAGAAAATGTCACTCACGGATTTTTAATTTCTCGTTGTGGCGTTCCTGAAACTATAACCTCAGATTGTGGCGCTCAATTTACTTCTCACCTTTTCAAAAGTTTTATAAAACATAATTTCAGTACAAGCTGGCATGCTGCCGCAAATGGTGTAATCGAACGTCTTCATCGTCATTTAAAAGGCGCAATAATGGCTCATTCCAACATCGATTGGATTAAAGCTTTACCCCTAGTTCTTTTTGGTTTTCGGTCTGCTTTCAAAGAAGACATCAAGGCTACATCTGCTGAAATGGTATATGGAGAAACCCTTCGTTTACCCTTTGAACTAGTATTTTCAAATCTTGAAAACAAAAATCTCGAAAATTCTAGTAATATTCTTTCAAGTTTACGTGCATTTATGTCACGCTTACGACCAGCTCCAGTATCAAGACATTGTCAACCTAGCATATTTGTTTTCAAGGAATTATCGACGTGCAGTCACGCATTTTTGAAAAAAGGACCTATTCTCAAGGCACTCCAATCGCCATACAATGGACCTTACGAAATCATCGATGGAGACGACAAGACAATCACACTCAAAATTTACAATAAACCTACAAAAAATGATAATTTCACCAACTTTGACTCTCTGTAACTCGAGAGCACTTTTATAACTTTTAGGAACATTTTTATATAATTTCAAGAAGGAAAAAAATGTTGACCTCGATTTCACAGAGAATTGTCTGGGAATACATAGTCTTGAGAAGGGCTTAAAAATAGTTTGCGATCTGAAATTTCGATTGGAATGAAAGCTCCTGTCAGCAGTGACATTACATCGCTTATTTTATATGTTGATTGGTTTTGCGTCAGTTTCTGGGCTTTCTCTTTACTTAATCACTAAGGAAAGTCTGGATCAGATCCTGGTAAATATGAAACTAAAGCCCACATTGGATAGACACTTGCTTCAAGTTCAGCACTCAATACCGCATAATGTGTATTAGGTTTAAATTCAATATACTGGCTCAACTCTCTTTAATAAACTTTCATTCCTGAAATTTATCTTTACAGTAATATCTAAAAAAAATCACTCATAATGCCTTACGCACATCGGTAAATTTAACAGGAAAACCAATTTCCAGTAAAGTATTGTCACCTATAAACCTTCGCCTTACTGGTTTATTTTAGCATCATTGATATCCTACAATCATCTAAAACAAAAATCCCGCGTAATTATAGACAAAGCAGTTTTGGAATTCGAAATCTATTGTACAAAAAACCAAGTTTTCCAAAAAGTTGTTTTCTAAATATTCATGAAGAGATACACATTCTGTTAAGAAAAAAAGGATATGATCTAAGTACAATCGTAATTACATCTGTAATTATTGTTAATAAAATGGTTAGATTACCTTCATATTCATCTTGTAGCTCAGAATTTGGTAAAGCTTTAATGGCATTTTGATAAATTTCGTTGCTATCTTCACAATATATGTCATAATCTGTTTGAGCAGTGAATGTTAAGAGATTAATTAAGAGACGACAAGACAATCACACTCAAAATTTACAATATACCTACAAAAGTTTCGATCGACCGAGTAAAGCCTACATTTATTTTACAAGATCATAGTCCTGATTCTACATCTTTTTCTGTTTCTGGTTCTGTATCTGATAATGTATCGGCAGAACCCAAACCTGTTCCTGAACGTTCCGCGCGATCCAGCAGAAAAATCAAGTTTCAAGATTTTTTAATTTGTATCCAAATTTTATATCAAGGGGGAGGGTAGTGTGGCGAGGTTCGAATATTATGAAGAACAAAAGATGTACATAGCAACGAATATTCATTTTTGTTTATATAACTAATTTTCAGTCTATCAAATATCCTCGTACTGAAATGTTATAACTCAAATAAAGTTATTGTTATTAACATTAAATGGGAAATATTACCCATTATTTCTTACAAATATATGTTCTTTCTTAAAAAAATTTTTTGACTTGGGTGGGATTTGAACCTGGAACTCCGGGTCTGCAGTCAGGAGCGCTAACCACTCACCTAAAGAGAATTCATAGGAGGTTACGCTATATGTACTGGATAGAGCTGGCGTTTCTAGCGCGAAAGATACTTAACCTAACCTAATGTCACCAAGTAACGCTATCTTCAGACTTTTAGAAAAAATACTTTTTACTATTTTCTATATTAAAATTTAAAGAAATATGTGTTAAAAATTACGAAAACGTATTTTACTATTTAAAATAGTAAAAAATGATCAGTTGTATATTAATAATCAGTATTAAATATATTAAAATACACTACAAAGAGAGTATGTTAAGCGGTACCCATTTCATATAGTAATTTTTAGGGCTCATATATTAAATTTTAATACTCAGTTCTCTCAGTATATGCTATATCTATGCTTCTCAAAATCAGTAAAAAACGATCAATATGAGAAGCATATATTGTAACGTGGAAATTAGCCCGCACGAGAATTCCCGCTAGTGTACAATTTATTTATTTTGCGCGGCTGACTCTTTTTCTCCGGCTCGTAATGTTCCTGCAAGTGGTGAAAAGCGGGATAGTGGTGGCAATCAGGTCAAACAAATATCAAACACTCATAATTAATATTAAAAAAACACAAATATACTATCTCAATACACGAGAAATTCTTCAATAACCTCTGAGTTTAAATAAAAGCATGAGCCAACGGCCATATAACTAGCTCCAAGAATGACCGATAGTTGCTAAGAAAGGGCCGTGAATTTTCCTCTACGGTTGCGTCTACTCTAGATCAAGTACAAAAAGACAAACTGCCGTCCGCTGAAACGCGCGAAAATCTCTTCTATATTCCACGGCGCGCATTTACCCTCGCTATAGATTACTTCTCTATCAATCAATTATCAATATTAATATCCCCAAAATTCTCACCAAGATTCCTTTATAATTATCCACCAACTTTTCCAATATTCCTCGCTCCTCAATCAAAAAAAGATAGCTCTTGAAAAACTTTAAGTACCACAAGATGGCGGAACAACTATCTGATACTGTCCATGACTGCTGAAAAGAACTGTTCCGCTTTTGAGACCCAGACTGGAATGGCCGAGGCTGACGCTCCGTTCGAGGAAGGACGCCGAATTTCCCACCCGGCGTCCTTCTTCACGGAAGCGTCGTCTCGGCCTCCAATTTCCCAATCAATTCCTCTATCCATGATTTTCCCGAGCGTCCTCTTTTCCAAATCCAATTTTGTCATTGGCTAGAAAATCAATTATCGCCTTCTATATCCTCTATAAATATGCAAATCCGCGCCCCCTTTATCGATATCGATCAATCAATCAATTGTCGATATTCATCCGGTGGCTCCACCTATAGATAAGCAATCGAGCGCGCGGAATTCAAAATCCTCTATTCGAATGTACAAATCACTGTAAACGAACCCTTAATACCAACTAGTATCGTCTAGTTGGCAGCCGCCATGCTTCTATACCTATAAGAAAGAATCCTCTATGTCAGTACTGTACACTTTGCCTCTACAGTACTCTTCAGTCACTCTCTCTCTCTCTCTCTCTCTCTCTCTCTCTCTCTCTCTCTCTCTCTCTCGCACTCACGCGCTCTACCGAGCGCCAGCTCCCTCTCTCTCGCTCTCATCCGCTCATTCCCTCTCTCTCACTCTTGTACACTCGATGCTCTCTATCTCTCTCTCGCGCTTACACTCTGAATCCCTCTCACTCTCTCTCTCGAACTCATACCATGTCACATGTACGTAACCGCGCGCGCTGCGCTCGCTATTCCCTGCTACTCTCCCTCTCTTGAACGCCGGCAAGTCGCGCAGGTGTGATCAGCTGCGTCACATCCCGCGCTCCGCACGAGATCGAGCAGAGACACTTTTCGTGAGCTCCGCCGGCGCTGGCTCCGCTACAGGAGCTGTCAACACACCTACGGAGCTCGTCGGCTGTACGACAATTTCAACGACAAGTAATATTTATTGCTATGTCGCAATATATAGTTCATCGCAGAATAAAATTTGAAATCTGATGAATCAATATAAAAGTAGAACAAAAGATCTTTAATTTCAGCTATTAAACTTTGAAAACGCACGGCTGGATCAAATTTGAGAAGAATTTCAAGAAACGAAAAAATCTGTGGATTTTGTCGAGTACTTAAACGAAAAAACGTATTAAAATATTCGTCTTTCTTTTTTTATTTAAAACCTCATGGTTAGCAATTCAATCAATCGTTTTCCAAGTTTTATATCTCAAATTAAAACTCTTTTCTTGTACTTTCATTCTAATTTATCAGAATCAAAATTTTCTTATGCCATGAACTATATATATGCTTCTCAAGTTGATCGTTTTTACTGATTTTGAGAAGCATATGCATAGCGTATCGCATGAGTAACTTTAACTTGTAACGTGGAATTTCGCTCGCCCGCCCGAGGATTCCAGTTAGTGTACAAAATATTTCATAATGCCGGCTGCCTCTTTCTCTCGGGTCCCGAATCCTGAAAAGCGGAAATAACACGCGGGAAATTGGTAGCAATAGGGTTCTACAATTAACATACAAAAACACAATAATTATAGTATAGAACAATTACGAAATATATTCTGGAAAACTCTTTACAAAAATAGCGTAGGGCAAACAATTAATATAAAGAATTTAAATAACAAGCATGGGCCGATGGCTGAATTACTAATTCCAATTGGACTGGAGGTGAGCTAAAAAATAAAAGGACGCGAAATTCCTCTACGGTGAGTCTACAATTCGTTTCAACGGGGTAACTGCAAGATTCCACCTGAAACGCGAAACTCTAAAAGGAAATAAATCGGACCTGAAAAGGGTAAAATGGAACCTCTACCTAACTTCTTCCCCGCTCGACCGAAACCACGGGAAGAACACATGTAGAAATTCGTATTATTTTCTCACCAATATTTTCCTCCAAACAAAAAAAATATGCTTTCCCAATTCTCCTCCACGGAAACTCCAAGTCCTGGTGCACCAACTGAAGTCCACAATAAAAATCAAGAAAACCAGGTAATGGCCGCCGTCCAAAACTCAAGTGCCGGATCCGACGAGTGCAGAAAGCAAACCCAAAAGGAAACTCAACAATAACTAAATTCAACGAGAGCCCGGAACAGAGTGACCGAGGACGACGCTCTGCTCGAGAAAGAAGCCGCGATTTTTCCCACCTCGCCTCCTTCTTCACGGAAGTGTCGTCCTGGCTGGCAAATCCCCATTGGTCCTGAAAATTCCCGAAATCCGCAATTGGACTATTTAAACACTACCACTAACTCATTAACTATCCGTGAATTTTCCAGCGCCCTCTTTTTCTATTTCTAATTTTCCCATTGGCCGGCTAATCAATTATCGCCCTTTATATACCCTATTCAATATCTAAATTTATCCCCTCTGGATCGATGAAGATCAATCAATCAATACTCATCCCACCCGGTGGCTCCATCTACAGATAAGCAATTATTCCGCGCGAGATTCAAAATTCCTACACACCATATGCCATCCCATACAGACGGACCCTAATGCCAACCCGTTAATTCTAGTCGGCGACTGCCATTCCCCTAGGCACCTGTAAGAAAAAACCTCTATATAATAGTACTGTACAGTTAATTCGTCAGTACAGTACTCGTGGACTTAGCATTCTCTCTCTCGCGCGCGCTTCCCTCTCTCTCGCATCCACAGCCGCGCCAGCGTACTCTCGCTCTCTCTCTCTCACGCTCACATACTCGCGCTCTCCCCTCTACACACAGCTGCGTGCATGTAACCGCGTGCGCGCTGCCGCCGTCTCGCTTCCTGCCGTGCCCCCTCCCGAGCGCCGACGCGCTGCGCAGGTGTGACTCGGGATCTCACATCCTGCGCTCCGCACGCGGTCGGTTAGAGGCAACTCCTGCGAGCACCACCGAGCGCTGGCTCCGCTCCATGGCCTGTCAGTTCGCCGAGAGTGAGTCTGCTGGCTGCATTAAACAATCACGACGCAGCAATATTTATTGCGACCTTTCGACAAAGTGTGTAACTTCCTCCATACTAAATCCCCCACATACACCCCACATCCCACACACGTTTCTACCCTTGTTGTAGTGACCAGCTTGCTTAACGCGGGTTTCCTCTATCTGCTTTCCTACCAAATCACGCAAAGCATCTAATCTCTTCATCCTATCATTCCACAATTCCGGATCCAATTGCACAACATCTCCTTTATCCTCCACCCTTCTCCGCCATGATTTCATTAATTGAGGCTGTCTCCCATAATTCAGAAACGCCGGAGATACTCTCGTCGTTGTCTGAATCGCCGTGTTAAACGCATGCCTCAATTCCGCTCAACTCATATTGTCGACCATACCATTTAAATTCACCATAAAATCACGATATTCCGTGCGTATTCTCTCATATGCCATACCTATTAATTCTATGCAACTCGGAGGATTTTCCAAATGATCGACAATGTACTTAAAACAATCTATGAACGCCGTTATCTTCTCAGACGCTCCCTGCGTTCTCCGCAATAGATCATTATAAATATCTCTCTGACTGATTTCATGGTTGCCTCCATGACAGCACTTCTTTCCTTTTCACTCTGTACCAATTCGCAGCCACCCCTGTAAACAGGCAAGCTGCAGCCGTTAACATTTTCTCATCAGGTATATTTTCGCTGACCTTATAATCCTCCAGCTGAGCCATAAAATTTTCCGCTACAATTCTGTCCTCTGTTCCGTGAAATTTCTGACACCAGCTCTGAAGAATTTTTACCAAATTGCCATGTCTAAATGATCTATCATCATTTCCACCATAATCTCTAAAATCTCTATTCCTTCGAAAATCATCTTCACCTCTATCCGATCCATCGTGCCTGCTTCTGAAATTTTCCAATTCCTGATTATTTCCCATATAATCAGGTAAACTATCCATAAGTTTCCTATTGTTACCTGATGTAAAATTACCTCCAGCACCACCATACACCAAATATGGTACGGAAAAGACAGTCGAAGTATTTGCAACACTCATTGCCGTTGTCGTCAACGGTATATTCCGGACACCTCCTATCGCTCCAGAATAAAAATCTGCCGTACAAGGTACTACTGAAATCCTTTTATCTCTGTATGATATTTTTCCTCTTCCTTCCGGCGTCATCACGTATTGACTTTCCTCGACCGCAATTTTCTTCTTAAAACTATTCGTCCTAGGAATCGCTCCCGTGTTGACGCCGATGAATTCACATTCGCCGATAGGGGTTCTCTTAATACATACTGATCTCTTGCAGAGGGTCCGGAATAATATACGTCTAACCCCGGCAAGGTCGTTGCTACCGTTGCACTCAGTCTTCTACCGCCATTTCCAATACTGGTTTCAATAATCGTTCATTCGGCGATAGACTTTCGTTTTCATCAATATCAGCATACCATGGCACGCCTTCGTAATCATCTATCAGTAACTGAGCTCGGAAAAGCCTTCTGCCAGTTCTCTAGCAGAACCTAACGTACTCAACTTCCTCTTTTCCAATTCCTCTATAATCGTTGTTAAAATTTGTGGTCTACAACGCACGCATACGTGCCCGAAGATTCCTATTCTTCAATAATCTTCTCTTCTACAGTATATATTCCTCCTCCATTGTAGACATTTTGCCTCAATTCCTCTATTTATTCCGCCAAAAACCACAAAAAAAAACAATTTGGAGAAATAACTAAAATAAAAGGCCCTACCTACACACACACACCTACAGGGAAATGTATAAAATTCAATAAAAAATTAAAATAGAAAGAAAAAACCTGTACCCGTGCACTGAAGTGCAATATCTCTGAAAACAATAGTTTCCTCCGCAGAACAAAATATCTTCCTGTAAGGAAAAAAAAATTCCACTACACGAGTACCTCTATAATATCTTGAAAAATAAAATTATTCTCTACACTGGGGAAAAAAAAATTCTCGTATATAGATATCTTCTTGGAAAGAAAAAACCACAACACTTCCCTGAAAAAAAAACCTCCACACGCAACGAGAAAAATATATTTATAAATATTAAATATAATAATAAAATAATAATAACAATATTCAATGCGTGTGGTGTGTGTATGTGTGCGCAATAGTACCAGGTGGGCCCTTCCAAATAAACTGGCATAAACTGGCGTGGGGAAAAAAAAATTTCCCGCCAACACAAGATTTCAAAATAATCAGAGGAAAAACCCACAAAAATCCACAAACATAAAACAAATATCCTACCTATAATCCACACACTATTGCTACCACCTACAGATAAGCAATTATTCTGCGCGAGATTCAAAATTCCTACACACCATATGCCATCCCATACAGACAGATCTTAATGCCAACCCGTTAATTCTAGTCGGCGACTGCCATTCCCCTAGGCACCTGTAAGAAAAAACCTCTATATAATAGTACTGTACAGTTCGTCAGTACAGTACTCGCGGACTTAGCATTCTCTCTCTCGCGCGCGCTTCCCTCTCTCTCTCGAATCCACAGCCGCGCCAGCGTACGCTCGCTCTCTCTCGCACTCACAACCTTGCTAGCATACTCTCGCTCTCTCTCGCACTCACGGCCGCGCTGGCGTACTCTCTCTCTCTCTCTCTCTCTCTCTCTCTCTCTCTCTCTCTCTCTCACGCTCACATACTCGCGCTCTCCCCTCTACACACAGCTGCGTGCATGTAACCGCGTGCGCGCTGCCGCCGTCTCGCTTCCTGCCGTGCCCCCTCCCGAGCGCCGACGCGCTGCGCAGGTGTGACTTGGGATCTCACATCCTGCGCTCCGCACACGGTCGGTAGAGGCAACTCTTGCGAGCGCCACCGAGCGCTGGCTCCGCTCCATGGCCTGTCAGTTCGCCGAGAGTGAGTCAGCTGGCTGCATTAAACAATCACGACGCAGCAATATTTATTGCTACGTCGCAAACTTCAGATGAATTGGAAAAAAGTAGAAGATAAGAGCTTTAATTTGAGATATTAAACTTTGAAATCGGTCGGTCGGATCGGAAGGTGAAGCAAGTAAATACAGAGATTTTTCCCTTTTTTCAGATGCTTGAAATTTTTGATCCAGTTATGCGTTTTCAATATTTAATAGCTTAAATTAAAGCTCTTTTTTCTACTTTTTTGGTAGTTGGTCCAAAATGTTTTATAATATATAGTGTGGTATATATATATATATATATATAGCTCATTTCGTTGAGAAATTTTAATTTAGACCTATTGGCTGAAAAGTAGAAGAAAAGAACTTTAATTTAAGCTATTAACCACCCTGGTAGAAACGTTAGTTCAAGAAATTGCCGTTTTATAGATTCCCAGTCTCAGAATTGGGCATTTTAAATGGCCATATTATATCAATTTTGTAACGCTTTCCAGCCTATTTATAGGCAATAAATGGAAACCATTGTATTACTTTGTTTATTCTAGAAGAAATGGCCAATATAAATGGATAGGTGAAAAAACATGACCTAACCTACAACCTAACCTCACAACGTGCAAATGAAATTTAGAGAAAAACATGGTTTTTAAGCAAAAATTTTTTGTGTTTTTGACTATAATCAGCTGCGTAGCTGATTATCTTCGATTTAAATAAAATAGTTGTAATAAATAATACTTAATTCACGGTACAACGTAGTGGGAACTGTTGATTTTATACATAAGAAATGCATATTTTTTTCTAAATTTTTTGTAAAATATTTTTTCCCATTTTATAGCCATTTATAATTGATAAGTAATGGCTATTTCATATGGGTTGCGACTGAGTTATTTATTTCCCATAAGAAATACCTAAGATTAGGCAATTTCTTGAGCATTTAAATTTGGACAGTTCTATCTATTTTAAATTGCCATTGCTTGCCTTATTGGACATTTTAAATGGGATACTTTCTACCAGGGCATTAAAAACGAATGCCAGGATCAAAAGTTAAAAGGATTTAAAGGAAAAACGCGTAAAATTGGCTATTTTCGATAGCGCTTGAAACAGAGTTCATTGTCTTTAAAGACAAATTTATATGCAAATTAAAGGTCTTTTAGTGTAGTTTAAGTGTGGGTATAAGCAAAAAATTAAAAAAATTTTAATACTGTAGGTAATGCGCGTTTTTAATTTGCAGAGCAAAAATCGTAGTCATTTTTTTTCGATTTTTCGCCTGTAGCTCTTTGTTGGCATAGTATTTTGAATAGACACACACCGGATTATTGTTTGAAATAAGATATCAAACAAAGCTAGTATGGTACGATAGGTGTGGCTTCAAAAATAAAAAAGTGCAATGTTTGGACCGATTTGTGTGCCACGTTCTGGTGGATTTCCATATATACTCGTGTATAAGAATATGATGCAGATATATATATATATTGTGACGTTATGCTTTTTCCGTCCCTGGGGAGGCTTAGCACAACGTAATGACACCTATGCAGGTTTATCGCGAGCCCGTATTTAATAATTATTGTTGGACGCCCGAACTCGCGATCTTCAACACTTGTCTGCCGGCTTGAGACTCTCTTACACTCTAGGTCACGGGTGAGAGGTGCAGGGAGAATGATACGCAAAATAAGACACGCGACTTTCTAAAATTTAAACACTTTGTAATTTATTAATAATAAAAAAAATCAAGTCAACATTAAGTCTGCTCGCGGACGCGTGTTTGTCCTCGGGCGAGCTCACCGTCTATAGCGCGGGCTGGCTTTAGGTTATGGACTCGCGGCGGGGAGGTATATTACAACACTCCTACCTGTCTCTAATCCTTTTGCTGTACTTCCTCGCGTTCTGGTGGTGCCTCGTTCCCTGTGAAAGCGCTCGCGAAAGAAACTTATATCTGCTCGGAAAAATGCACACGGAGGGTAAATGCTCGGGTCGCTCTGGTTGTCGCCTTGGAAAATACTCGTTCTCTCTTGTCGTGTCTCGGTCCTCGCGGTACTCGATACATACTGATTCGCCTCACGCGTTCGGCAACTACGCCGGTTCGCGGCGTCTCTCACTCTCTCACTCGCACTCACGCATTTCCCCTAGATCGCTTTCTCGCGCCTATCACATTTTTCCACGCTTACGCACCATATATGCAATATCGCACTCTCGCGCCCTCTTTTTCAACTCTCATAATTGCGCGCGATTTTTGAAACACGCTTACACGCATGTCTGGCTCTATCAATCACATCTACACATTTTCGCACGATTACATACTTCGGCACGCTTACATTTTATTCCCCGCTCGCACGCGCGCTGTGGATTGAGCCGTAGCCCTCCACCTTTTCCCAATAGCATACAGCGCATACGCGTTGCCTCCACTCTCTCTTTTGTCTGTCTCTAACGCATTCATCCGCTCGCTATCCATCCTTCTCGCACTCATACTACAGTCAGTTGCTCGCCAACATGGCGGCCGCCGCTCGCGCGCGTACGCCTCGTGGCTCGCATGCCTCGTATCTTGTGTCTCTCTCGCTCTCGTTGCTCCAGCGCTGCGCCGTTTGTCCCTCTCTCTCTCTCTCTCTCTCTCGCCTTGGCTGCCGCGCTCTGCTACGCGCTGTGCTTCCCCCACTCTCTCGCTCTCGCCCCGTGCTGCTGCTGCTCGGCGGCGGCTGCTCTCGGCGCCGCGCTGTCCTCCTGGCTCTACAGCTGACTGCTCGCTTGCTGCTGAAAGCACCACCGAGTATAAGAATCTGTTATCTCAACTGGGTGGTGTCCAGGCGAGCAGCCATCGACGGGATCCCCGTCACAATATATATATACTAGGGGGTACCCCCCTGCTCGCTCCGCTCGCCAACCCCCATTGCTTCAGTTTTTAACTTTGTATTCGGTAATGTTCAGATATAATTTACAGCAACAATTTAAAGAATTGATTTTAAACTTTTTTTTTCAAACCCCAATTTTTAAATTTATGCATATTTTATTGATTGTTGGAACAATAATAATTCTTAAATGTGTCTACTGCCGTAACATTCATGGTATATACATGATACTGAAATATGTTATTATAAATATAGCTCACCCATCAGCTCCACCCTACGTCTGCTACCTCTACCTATCTTCTTCAGCTATCACTTATCGCCACAAATCATGAATACCACCTTCAGTAACTACCTTCAATCACAAATTTCACTATTCACCGCTCATCTACATCTATGACCTACATGCTTCACTTATGACTCCAATAATGAGCTCCATATTTCAGCTTCATACCAGGCACAAACTTCATCTGCCAACATGACCTATGACGCTACCCAACCACCTGTCCACGATGATCTCTAACTATGAAATGTACTAACTACCTACCATTTTCACCATTGAACTCTTATCTACCATCGATCATCTACACCCTTGACCCATCACCTAGATCCTTTACTTATGACTCCAATAATGAGCTCCACAATTCAACTTCACACCTGGTATAAACTTTACTTACCACCTTGACCTACTAAACAACCATCTGTCTACGATGATCTACCTAGCACCTACGACCGTCTACCTAGCACCTGAACCGCCAATCGCGACCTCCACACTCCATCTATCTCCTACATTATCCACTTATTGCTGCAGTCATGAGCAACACCCTTCACACATAATCTCAACCTATCACCTTTACCCTTAACGTTCCGCCTTTGCCTATCACCACTACCTAGGACCTTCTTATCAACCTGTTATCCTCCACCTTCACCCTCTACGTATCGCCTCAACTCATAAAATCTACTCTCTATCTATGACCTAAAATTCAACTAAAACTATTGTTATAATTCTTTTGTTGATATTACTGATCTCTCCGAGGCAATGGTTTAGAAAGAGTTTAAAAAATTAAAACTCCTTTCTTTTAAGGAACGGAGTTTTAATTTTTTAAACCCTTTATAAACCATTGCCTCGGAGAGATCGATAATATCAACAAAAGAATTATAACAAACTACCGAGGGATAAAATCATATTAGACAGTGTATACAAACTCATCTAAATACATTAAAACTATTGTTCTCTACAAATGTTCTCAACCTATTATTACTACCCTCCATCTATCGTCTCCAATGAGGACCTCATTGTTCACACTTTCTGCCTACAACTATCAACTCCACACATGAATTCCACGTACCATCTAACATCTTGACTCGTAGCCTCAAACCACCACCTATAATTTCAACCCATGAAGCTTAACAACTATTTAGCACCTCCACTGTCCATCTGTTACCTGCAATCAAGTTCTCCTACACCACCTGTTTCTTTCATCTACCACTTTTGACTCCAATCATGAATTCCACACTCTACCTATCCCTTACAACACCCACTATCAGCGTCACACATGATTTCTGGCCTCTACCTATCATCTCCACCCGTGACTTCTGGTCTCCACCTATCATCTCCACCCATGGTTATCCGCCTTCATCTATCACATCTAACCATGAACTTCCCATCAACCTATTATCCTACGCTTTTCATCTATACCAATAAAGTCTATCATTTACCTTCACCAGCACTTCCACCCTCCACATATCGCTTCTAATCGTCCACATATGACTTCTAACATTGATCAATCATGTTCATCAATCCATCTATTGCACTCAATCATGTCCTTTTTCTCCAACTATCCTTACAACGTCCACCTATGAATACAATCGTGATCTCTACCTTCCACACATAATCTCTACCTATATATCTCCTACACCTAGGACTTTCTGATTCAATTATAATCTACACATTCCACTTATGATACTAACCATAATGTTCACAATCCTCCTTTTTCCTACACCGTCCACTTATGCCTGCAATTATTTCCTCGTTCTTTCCCTATCACTTATACTTCTCACTTATGACTTCAATCGCGAGCTCAACACTTCGTCTATCTTTTACAACATCTACTTATTACTAAATTCATGACCACCACCACCCTTCACACATAATCTTGACCTGTCACTACTACCTACAACTTTCTGCCTACACTTATAGTCACTACTCATGACTTCCATGCACACTTAGCACCTTCACTCGTACCCTCTACCCACTACTTATCACCTCGATCTATGAAGCTCACGATCTACCTAGCACCTCCACCGCCCACCTATTGCCTGCAATCATGTCCTTCAGCTCCACCTCTCACCTTCACCTTCCACTAATGTCTCCAATCATGAACTCCAAACTTCACCTATCCCCTACACAATCTACTTATTACAATCATGAACTCCATCCGTCATACGTGAGCCTAAACTATCACCTCCACCTCTGATTTTTGGCCTGCTCCTAATACCTCTACATGATTTTCTGCCTTCACCTATCACCGCTGTCCAGCATTTTTCACTATAGAGATATATAACATTTTTTTCTGCAAATTTTCTAAACTTTGTTTAGAAAATTTGACCGCTCGATTTGTCAGAGAACCACCCATATATATATATATATATAAGTAAATTATGTGTATAATAAAATACTGTATAATAAAATTGTAAGTTGCATTTTATTATATCGTTATAATAACACATTCGTTAAAAAAACGGCAGTCCCGAAGAGCCCAGACAATCGAATCTCGCCACAGTCCCCCGAGGAGTTGCAGCCTTGAACGTCGCGCTCGAGCTCGAGGTCCAGTCAAGATGATCGTACAGGAGCCAGAGCAGGTGGCCATATAGCACTCTTTGAACCACTATGCTTAGTAGGACGTGATATTCCTAGCAGAGAGATTGTTCGGCAAAATTGATAATGAAGAGGCTATGTAAGCTATGTTTCTTCATGCGCCTCGTTCACACCTCAACAACCAGGAGTAGTTGATGGCAATGTTTTGCAGGCAGGTGCACCTCCTCCACGTCGTCGACCCTCTCGAGTTCCAGCGGGTCCGTAACCGCATATCACCCATCCCTGAACAATCCGGTGTAGTTGGTGATGATGCTGCAGAAGCAAATGCGCCACGTCGTCGTCATCGAGTCGCTCGAGTTCCATCGGCTGCATGCAACCGCGCGTCGTCCGCGCCTGACCAACTCCGAGCAGTTGGTGGTGCAACTGCAGAAGCAGATGCGACATGTCCTCGTCGTCAATTTCCTTGGGCTCCAACCGCGCATCTATGATGATGCTGAACAAGATGCGCCACCTCTTCGCCATCCAGCCTCCTGAGCGCCAGCGAGTGCGTACAACCGCATACCGCTCGCTTCCATACGACTTATATTATTTTTTGGTGATGCTACGCATGTAGATACGCCGTCTTATCCTCGTCCGATTGCTCAAGCTCCAGCCAGCACGTGCAACGGCGAGAAGAAAATAAGTCAGTTAATCTTGTTAAAAATTCCACAATTTATTGTAATGAAAATGTAGGACTTGGGCTTTCAAGCAATGGTGAGATAGTTCCAAAAAGTGGTGAGGCAACTTTTAACCGCTCTGGACCTTCACTGATTAATAACCGATCTCCCTTAAGCTGCGCCAGGCTTTTGCATCCCACAAACAACAACGTGTATGAATTAAACACTGTATATATTGTTTTACATAAAATTTTTGTTATGTTACTAATAATTCTAGCTATAACACAAGTACCATAAGTTTCGTCACTCAGCCAGTGAATGAAATATCTGACAATTTCAATGCGGTATATAAACGCTATGCTCCAAAAATTTTACACATCTAAAAATATACTACCCCTCCTCGTCGATTTTATTTACATTGGAAATGTTAATATAACTGACATGTGAAAAAATAGAAAAATAATGTAATTCATCCTTAAAATGTTATAAAACTTGTAAGAGCTGAAAAGTTTTTCTAAATTGGATATAGTGTAAAATAACCAAACTAATATCTTTTATACGTCTTTTGTAAAAAATACAGTGAACACTAAAGAGGTAAATAAGCTTTTCAAGATCAGACATTGAAAATATCACTTTACAAGTACATAAATACAACTTACTTAAGCACATGAAGTCAGTCATTCACCATTTATCGAACTAAGTGGAGGATACAAATATTAGTAAAATTATCACTCTAAAAGTTCCAACTCATTCTATTAAAAGGAATATTTTGTTGCTCCTAACGAAGACTAGCACTCTTCAAAATAATCCTAAATTGAATGCTATATCGAATGTCTGCGAATAATATAAACTTATCTAGACTTACATAAATTTGTACTTTCCTCCAACATACATCGATCTTTTTGAACTGTGCAATTCTTCGTTAGGAGTGACGATTTATTCTTTTTGAGGAAAACAGCAGATTTTTCTATTATAACAAAACAAAAAAAATTTCATGTAAAAATGAAATTTTACCATATCAAAGCAATTATCCATTCAAAATACAAATTACCACTATTTGAAAAGCATTAACTAATGGTTTATGTTTCGAAGATCTCATTCAGTATATTATCTGCAATTGATCTTTCAAAATAGTGAAACTCAATGAGATATTAACTAATTTCTATTTTAAATGCAGTGAAACACACTCATAAGTATAAGTAAGGATTGATGATAATAATCGAACTCATTTGAAGGTTATGAAATCTGTTTAAAAATACACTTTTCCCAAAAGAAAACTTTGGCAATTATAAGTTTTGATCTCCGATGAGTTTTTTTAACAGTCTACAATTTATTATTGGAATACAATTTATTAAAAAAAACATTATAATGAATTACACAAATCCAAGAAATACATGCCCTTCCTCTCGGTATTATTTGTTAGATAGAAGAAAAAAAATGCCTGAATATATTGATTCCAGATTTTTTATGTTGACAGGTAATACCGAGACGAAAAGCAAGTATTTCTTAGATTTGTGTAATTCATTATTTTTTTTGGATCTCAGCCCTTTTCTATCATACCGTTAGTGACGGGTCATAAGTGGCTATCGAATCCCTTGAACTATACTTTTGCGAATAATAAATACAGCTTAAATTATATGCTTGACCATTTATTTTATGATTTCACAACCTTCCAAAGGTAAAATTTTATATAAGGAAGACGATAGAAGTTATACTTGACAATTTATTCAATGATTTCATGACCTTCCCAACATGAAATATTTGATATGATTTCATGAGAATTTCCGTTTTCACAGTTTTTTTTTTTATAATATTATCTATCTAAATTTAATTCAATTTTATTCGATACTAAAAAGTTTTTATAAAATATGTAATAATATAATATAATTTATAATATGATAATATAATTTTACCTTACAAAATAATATCTTTTGTACTTTTTTGCAGGATGCGAGGAAGATTGCATGTGATACAACCCTTGTTCAAGCAACAGCCACTATGGAACCAATTGGTCGAATTCAAATGCGTACACGGCGTACACTCCGTGGCCATCTCGCCAAAATATATGCAATGCATTGGGGCAGTGATTCTAGGTAAATATTATTATATAAGTAACAATGAATATTATTGGAGAATTATTTATTACAGTTCTTTAAAAGTGATTGAGGGGCGTCCGTTAGCCACTAATAACCCGTCACTAACAATACGGTAGTGGCTATCGGATCCCCTTAAGTCTATGATAGAATTAAATGATAATCAGGTTAGTTAAATTTAACTGGAAGGATTGGGTTTGGTTATGACGGGTTGACGGTCTAAAAAATTATTTTTTGTTAAGCTGTAAAAATGTCATTATTGATGCAATCATAATGAAACTGCTTTTATTTTAAAGTTTTCGTTCAGGCCTTCAATTTATGCTATTAAAGTCGTGAAAGTATTGCTTACTCTCATTGATTTTTCAAATCGACATTATATTAATAATTTAGATTTGCTGAAAAATATCTTGTAACTTTTATTTTTTATAAATATATATTTTCAATGCAATATCGAGTTTTAGCATAATATGTCGAAAAATTGATATGTATATATATTTAATAATATTGTAACGGCACGATTATCGTACTCCAAAATAATCGGTCGTGTACAACCGTGGAATGAATCCACGTTTATTAATAAGTGTCTCGTTGTCGTCGGACGTGCGAAGCACGGCTCGGCCGACTCGTGTGGCTCGTACGGGTGTACGAGGTCGCGAAGGCGGCAGGGGACGAAGTATCGAAATAATGAGATATCCGTAGATAAAAAGAGAACTAGTGAAAATATATTGCATTAAAAAGAATACACAGAGCTCGATCTTACGAGCGGTCGTGCGACACCGCACACTACGCGAGAGAGAGAGAGAGAGAGAGAGAGAGAGAGAGAGAGAGAGAGAGAGAGAGAGAGAGAGAGAGAGAGAGATGGGGCTCAATCGTCCGAATACCGAGAGTGATAGAGAGCTCGTATTTACAAGGTCGCACGTCGGTGCCGGGAGGTGGTCGCAGTCTCGTAGCTCTCGGACGCTGCAGTCGTCCTGGCCGACTTGAAGTGAAGTCTCACGCAGGGGGACGAACTCCGGGCGGTCGAATAGGACGAGATAGGTCGCAAGCGGGTGCCCGAAAGGGACACGAAAGTGTGTGGTAAAGAACCGACGCGAAGGATCGGTGAGGATCGTTCGGACGCTACCGCAATACTAAATAATTGTACGCGCGCGATACCGGAGGACGCTCCGGTCCTTGACACGGCGTTGTCATATTTTGGCAACGCATAATCGATGGACCGGCAACTTCGGGGGCGGGGATACGCGTGCTCTCTCTCTCTCTAAATATCGGCCTAATATAGGCACTCTCTCGCTCTCTCTGTCTCTCTCGTAGAGTAGTGTCCGCTGGTGGTCGCTAGAACAAGAAATGTATTAGTACAAGTAATACGGCATACGCCCGGAGAGGCGATAACGTGCGTATTATATATGCGACCGTTATAATATATAAAAATTATGTATGGAATTTGTTCGTCTTAATCTAATCTTTCGATTGATAATATAAAAAGTGGTTCATGTCGTGATAATTTTTTAGTAATACGCTTTTTAAGACAACGTATACATGTATAGAAACATTGCTATTTCGACTGGTTTTATCAAATCCTCTTTAAAAAAAGTGATGGCCTCTATTGTGAAGTATTTAATACGGAATTCTGATTGGTTTTTAAGTAAAAGACTGTGGTCATCTTGATTCATAGTTTATGACTGATATACTGAATGCAAAATATAACCCAAATCAAGCGCAAAGTATCCTCTTTAAAAAAGTGATTATGGTTAGCATAATTCATAGTTTATGATTGATATACATGGAGTGCAAAACATAACTCGAATTGCGCCCGCAGAATGTTTAATTCCTTGTTTCCTTGTTGACTTAAAAATCCAGTCTCGTGAGAGCACAGTGGAGTTAGGAGATAGTTAAGAGGTTTCTTGGGAGATATCATCTCAAGATGAGGTCCAGATGATCGGGATGCTACGAGATGTTTTCGGCAAAAATAATGTTTTTCGAAAAATTTTTTCTTCGTATTTATTTCGTGTAGTTAGGGGATGGTCTAGAGCTCCCTTCCGATATGTTATCTTGAAATGGGGTCCAGATGATTGCGATGCTGCGAGATGTTTTCGGTAAAAATAATGTTTTTCGAAAAAATTTTTCTTCGTATTGTTATGTCCCACCTACACTCTCACCTCGTGGGTAGGACATGTGTTTGAGAGAAATGTATGTATTTTAATTATTTATTAAGAGCGCGTATAGAATTGTGACAAATGGCTAGGTTTAGACTCGTTACCCGCTCCGATATGTATTTTAGTATAATAATTTGACTTACCTTTTTCCGTTTCTCTTGTCTTGTTTTGCTGCTTCTGCTGTCCTCGTATTTTTCTTTCTGCTTTTCTGCTTTTATCGTTTCTGCTTTCTGCTTCTGTTGTCCACGTCTTTTCCCTTCTGCTAACTGGTAGATTGTAGGATTGAATGGCTTTGCAAATGATTACACCTCACGTTTAAAAATGTATTTGTTTCTTTATTCAAAATCTAGTACTTAGAAGTACAATAAATCTCCGCACATTTACGAACCGCGAGGTACGGAGTTCGAAATTAAACACGAGACTAATTAAAATGAGGCCAATTCGACTCTTTTAAAGCCTGAATATGTTGACCAAATCTTAAAGTGTAACGGTTAATAATCATTTTAGAGAGTATACCGATTGCCGAATAAGTAACACTGCTGACTTGTGTTACTAAGTTACAACACGCATTCAAAATATAGTCTTTCGAAATTAACATCGTAATTCTCTTTGTGTGTTTTGAATTTTGAAAATATAGTTTAAATTAATAACAAATAGATTTAAAAATGAATAACGTCGTAGGACGTTACAGTATATATTTCATATAGTAAGGAATGGTCCAGAGTTCCCTTCCGATATGTTATCTTAAAATGGGGTACAGATGAGTGGGATGCTGCAAGATGTTTTCGGCAAAAATAAGATGCTTAAAAACATTTTTTTCTTCGTATATATATTTTCTAGTTATATATCATGTATCATGTCTATCATCCTATATTTTTAAATACGCGAGGCAAAATTTTTATTCGTGTATATAATGGAGTTATGGGATGGTCAAGGGGTCTCTTGCAAGATGTCCTCTCGAGATGGGGTCCACATGATTGGATGCTGCGAGATTTATACGTATTTTCGACAAAAAAAGATATCTGTCTAAAAGTTTTTTCTGTATATATGATAGAGTTAGGATATGGTCCAGGGGTCTTTTGCGAGATCTCATCTCGAGATGGGGTTCAGATGATCGAGATGCTGCAAGATATTTCGACAAAAATTAAAAACAAAAATTAAAAACATATTTATAGAAAATGTAAACAGAAAGAGGATGTATTTACACCACATTTTGACAAATATTATTCATAAAATATTAAAATATATTAAAAAGTTTACATATTAAAAGTTTTTTTTAAGTCAGATCACAAATAACATGAATTTTGAATACGCGAGCGAAACGAGCGTTTACTTGCTTTTCTATTATTATTAGGACATATTTTTTCTGAATTTTTTTGCAACTTACACGATTCGAAGCGTTTGGGTAAGCAAAATTAAATGTTTAATATCTCATTTAACTCCTCAAAACCTGCACTAAAATTTAAGTGGAACACTATTTTAATATTTTTTTTTTTGCAAACAAGTTTATGTAATTTTTTATTAAATAATTAAAACGAATTTGAAAAAAAATTACATAAACTTTTTTAAAATAATAAATAAACATTTTATTACAGATGTGCTCCACTTAAGTTTTAGTGCAGGTTTTAAGGGGTTATGCCTGAGTTAAACCTGAAAAAAACAAATTATTAGTTATTAGGCAAAAAAAATTATTTATAAGTAGTATTAAAAAAATTCTTTTTCCTACTTAAAGTATACATATTAATTGTAATTTTACATATTTTTAAACAATTATATATATATACTTACTATACAAACAATTCCGTGTGTGAAGTATTAAATTTGATCAGATATTTCCCTTTGCCGTATGAATTCTCAGCATCCGGGTGATGAATATAGACCAAACTGGATGGACAATCTTCTAAATGTCTTTCTCCTCAGCTTGAACGGAAGGGATTACTGAAAAATAAAAATTTTAAATATTGAGAAACACATGAGGTCATAATATTCATAATTATATTGAATTATGCATATGTTCACATGCGTAACGTTCTTTAAACTTACCTTAGCCAAGTTCCCTCCGTTCAAGCAGTGACGAAGGATTCCCTGAAGCTCTCCAAAAAATTTCAGTTTGATTGGGCTGATGGTTCCTGAGAAATCCTGCGGCAAGTGATCTAAAATCATAAAAATTCAAAACATAAGAAAAATGCATTTAAAGTTTATGCAAGATACTTATGTATACTTATCGAGTAGTACTTATATGAACTGCTTGGCAAATTTCTTTTATATTTTAACATAAAATACCTATGTATTATGGGATTTATCAAGACCCGGGTGCTGTACATGTTGATGTACCAGTATCAAAAGCTGAAATTGAAATTTAATTTTTTGATACGCATTCACAATCAACATATTTTACATGAATATAATTTTTGTAATTGCTTACCCATTTTTTAATAGGATTGTTAACAATTACAGTAGACTTTGAGCTGCTTTGAGACTTGTAACGTGGAATTTCCCGCCCGCACGGGGATTCCAGTTATTTACAAAAATAATTTATAATGTGCGCAGCTGACTTCTTCTCCCAGCCTCGTGGAAACCTGCAATGGTAGAAAGCGGGAATGTGGTGGCAACCAGGTTGATGAATTACACAAATATATATAATAGTTAATAATCACAAATATATTCTAACTTTCATTGTACACTTGTTACTCGGCAAACAAATCGATGGCTCCGCTACAGGAGCTGTCACTTCGCCGAGAGTGAGTCAGCTGGCCGTATAATAATGTTCACGACGCAGCAATAATTATTGCTACGTCGCAGACTATCTAACACACAGGCGTGCACACGATATTCATAGTCCGTATACCTAAAAATAAAGAATACACTCACAAAGAAC
Organism: Philotrypesis tridentata; assembly: GCA_018906965.1. Classification (NCBI taxonomy): domain Eukaryota; kingdom Metazoa; phylum Arthropoda; class Insecta; order Hymenoptera; family Pteromalidae; genus Philotrypesis; species Philotrypesis tridentata. The sequence continues at coordinate 131,776 of JACCIB010000109.1, forward strand.
CAATTCTTCACAAATAATGTTATTTATAGTCCAAACACTTATCTAAATTTGAAGATTAGTAGACTCAGAAGTTATCATAACAGTACAACATCCAGCTTGCACTAATCTACAGACAGCAGACGAAACAGCTGATGTCTGAACTCTGAATGCAAACTCGACTAGGTCGGTAAAATAGAGATTTCCCTTTCCATACGCTGTAAGGTGCCATGTTTTCAGCCGGTAATTTAAATTTGCACGTATGTTTTTTTATCCCTTTATAAGTTTGATTAAAAAATTACAAGACTAAATTTAAATTCTAAATTTATTTTATTTTGAACATTTAAAATAAAAATAAAATCTACGATTTTATAAAAATTAGTTATTTACAGTTTGTAATGATTCAGTAAATAATATGTGTGTTTTTTTAAATAAAATTGCATTTTCAAAAGGAGTTTGTAAACGCATTTAATCTTACATTTTCTATGAAAAGGCAATTGTTTTGAATAATCAAAAGTGCTATAAGACAAAACATCAATAATACGCAATTTTGAAAAATTATATTTTTTTAGTATTTGGCCTATAACTTTGTAGCGGAATTTTTTCGGGCAAAAAGGACTTCAGCAGCTTATTCTACAGTAAATTTGCCTTAAAAAATCAAATAAAAATTTTTTGATTTTTTTGAATTTTAGGGGGACCCAACACGTTTAAAATCTGAAACATAAAATAATAAAAAATTCGTATAAAATTAAATAATATGTTAGACAAGCTTTTCATACTTATAGTATGTTCACTTACCTTCAATTTAAGCACTTGAAATCCAAGTTTGGACCTACCTATCCGGAGTGGCACTCCGCAGACTGATTTCCACTATCCGTAAGATTCCAGGTGACCATATCCTTCGATTGAACTCAAATTTTGTGAGTATGTTCTATGTAAGTGTAGTTTTCGTATGAACAGAGGGATTTTGATTTGAATACTTAGAAAAATTTTTATTTAAAAAAAAGTTAATTTTTTTATTTTTAATTTTTTTTTGACACATTTTTATTTATTAAACAAATTTGAAGCTTTTAAATCAAAATCCCTTTGTTCATACGAAAACTATACTTACATAGAGCATACTCAAAAATTTTCAGCTCAATCGAAGCATATGGTCTCCTGGAATCCTACGCACAGTGAGCTGAAATCATGAAAAACCAAAGTTGGAGAAAATTGACTTTAAAGTTCATTAATGCATATTGTAATATAACTTAATTTATTGCTTACCAAATCTCTTGGAACTATTTTTCCATCGATCCTTGGTGGTAGACCATCACTTTCAGGATTTATATGGTATACTGAATGTATACCAATGTGTTGAGTACGCCTCTGAGGACCTGTAAACAAAAAATGATAAATTGTGAATTTTAACATTAGATTAATTTATTGTATTTAATACTAAAAAATGCATGTTTATTCTTACCTAATTATTTTGTTGAAGTCTCCAACTTGATTTGATGGAAGAAAAATACAATTCCAACTTAGCGTCATATCCACTGAAAAAAATGAAATAAATTAATATTTCAAAAACCATAAAAATCAGCTAAAACAATATAGAGAAGAATACTCATCTTTTTTCGTAGTCCTTGCCAAGCCTTTGCTTTTGACTCCTTAATGGCAAATCCTTATAGCGATAAAATCCCTTTTTTCCTCCACGAACCATCACCAAAAATGTTTAGTCCAAGAGCACCCTCTTCAGTAGCGTCTCTTTCTTCTTAGACTACAGCTCGCATAGACTCCTTAGAAACACTTTCACACACTTCACTGAACTGCTGATTGATAAAATCATAAGCAGACTGAGTTATAGGCTTAGGGCAGTTCATTATGCCACAAAATGTCGAAAGTCCAGCATGTCCAACACCAAGAGCACGAGATGTAACTACAGCCCTTCGGTTGACTTCCCATGCACAATTACTTTCACCCACTTTTTTGCTAGAATTGATGCTTGAGACTTCTCTGCATCGAACACATGTCACTTCAATTTTAAATCCTAATCCAAACATTGTTGATTCAGAAAACTGCACTTCACTATGACACTGTTTGCAACACAACACATTTTGGAGTTCAGGAAATAGAATATTGATGTCAATAATTCTATTCTTGACTCCGGAGAGGCCTTCTGCTGCTGGAGTTTCAAGTTTTCTTGAAGATGTCGAAGGTCTTGGTTGTGCAGTTGAGTCTACTGCGTCACTGGGTCTAGTTCCTGTACTTGGTGACCTTTTACTTCTTCCACAGGAGTATTTCCTATCTAAATGAATGTTAGGCAATCTGCCCTTATTATCACTCATTGTTATAATTAACTAATTTAAACTAAAAGCTAAACTAACTAAAATTTCTTACAACTACTCCAACCTTTTCACTTTAAAAAATTAAAATATAAATAACTTTAGATGAAAAAGGTAAATAAACACTATTGAAAAAATGGTAAATAAACAAATAACTAAATTTAACTATGTTTGCACTGTGCAAAACATCTCACATTCAAGAACTTTCAAATATTTGAAAGCTGGTAAAACAGATTTGAAAGCACACTGATTCTAACCTTTATGTACTTTACAAAACAGGACTTCAGTCAGGAAGAAACGATGTATACATGGTCGGTAAATGGGGAGTTCAAATATTTTCGTCACAGCGATCGTCACGTTTTGGTTACAGATACGCCGCCTAGACTGTTGCGAAGAGCGCGCGTATTTGAATTTCAACTAATGACTATATAGTTTCATGAAACAAAGAATGAAAAAAAAATCATCATTTATTGTTATAAAATAATTTAAGAAATACGTATGTATGTTTAAGAGCGTATGTGTGTATGCGAGTGATACACACACACACACACACACACACACATGCGCGCGAACATTCACACATTCGCGCATAAATACATTCATACGCAAGGAAAAAGTTAAACATTCCTGTAATACGATATATAGTTATAAAAATACTGTTTTTTACAATTACAATAAAAATATCTAGTTCTGACTGGATTTATTAAAAAAAATGAAACTTTTCGATATACTGAATAAATAATTTTAATTACGCAAATTTGCGAGAAACCAGTCAAAATATTTATTTAGTATTTGCTTATAATTTTGCGGGAAAATTTTTTTTCGAAAAACGGCTTTCGAGAGCATATTCTATGGTAAATGTCCTATCAAAACAAATCGTAAATAAAAATCGACTTTTTCAAGTTTTAAAGGTGTTGGGTCCCCTTAGCTCAGGCATAACCCCTTAAAGAGTCTGGAGCGTCAGTTCTGATGGAAGGTTTCCAATTATTCTATAAATTTTATACATCTTTGCCATGCAATTTCAACCAGGGATAAAGAAAAAAAGTATGCGTACTACTGGCAGAAAATACAAAATCGCTGTATTGCGTATATTTGATGCCCTAATAGTCCATCCAAGTTTATAAACAACATTTTTCTCTAGGTGTTTCTCTTTTTTATCCTTTCCTTTCACAATAATATTTTCACCCGATAAGTCAAAAAATTAACTAGCCGGGGGAAAGGATTATCGAGATGTACACAAATCAAATGTGCTCCAATATGTAAGTTTCAAAAATATCGCCTTTTCTATGCAATACTCTGTTCATTTTAAAGTCTGTATGTTTATTGTAATAAAAAAATTTTTTGACAGTTTCCTGATGAGGGCGACAATGATCGCCGAAATATCGTTTCTTAAAAGAAAGGAGTTTTAATTTTTTAAACCCTTTCTAAACCATTGCCTCGGAGAGATCGATAATAACAACAAAAGAATTATAACAAACTAACGAGGGATAAAATCATACTAGATAGTGTATACACACTCATCTAAATACATTAAAAACAAATCAATATGTACGAAGTGTCAGATAGTTCACAAAGTGATAATAACACTGAAATTGTTCCTCAATTTATTAGATAGACTGCACAAAATTCAACGCTTTTAAGAAATGGCGAAAGGAGAATCAAACAAATTCGTTTTGCGAAGATGTTCTTCCAGCATATTTTACCAATGAAGCAATAAGCAAATCACCTACAAGTTTGTGGCCTATATACTCCATGTTGGAAATGACCATTAACGCCTATGATAATATCAATATTGGAACTTACAAAAGATTATTATCATATTTGAAAAAATTGAATCAAGGGTATCAAGCAAAAAAATCTAAAATATTTATAAAGCAAGATATTTCAAAGTTTCTCAGTAAAACTCCAAATGAAATTTATTTATGTGAGAAGATATATAGCTATGCCTACTCCCTGAACGTATAGCTGAGATTTTCGTATTACCACTTTTTCTGAATTTCGCCGATTTTTTAAGGAATTTGCCAAATATAGTCTAAAGATATAAGCCGGGAGCATTTCGAAAATGACAACATTATTGATCAGTTTAACTGAAGCATAACCCCTTAAAGTATTTAGTAGTTAAGCAAGTGTACGAAAATATTGTTGAGGAAGTGTGTTGGAATACATCAATGTTTTTTAAACAAGAATGAATATTTGTGTGAATAAATGAATGAAAGAGATGCGTAGAATGTTCGAGAACAATATTTAGTGTGGGAGGTATGAAAGGTAGGAAGAGTCTATAGTCCACTTCTCTCTCTCTCTCTCTCTCTCTCTCTCTCTCTCTCTCTCTCTCTCTCTCTCTCTCAAATCAGCTAGTACATGAATAGTAGGGGCCTCCTTAAGGGGTTATGCCTGAGTTAGAATCTTGAAAAAATCGATTTTTTTTTTATTGACTTTTTTTATAGGAAATTGTCCGTAGAATACGATGCTGAAGTCCCTTTTGTCCAAAAAAAATTTGGCGCAAAGCTACGGACCAAAAACGGAAAGCATGCAAATAGCTTTTTTTTAAAAAAACTGTAATTTCCGCGTTTTTATTTTTTAGTGCTATATAAGTGAACATGATTTTTTCGCACTTTTAACGCTTCTAATATATGATATATATATGATATTTGTATGTAAAATACAATAAAAATATTTATTTTGCAATAAATAATGTTAAAAAGATATTGATAATAAAAAATTAAAAAATTAAAAAATTCTTGTATTTACTCTTTTTTGTTTATTTATATTAAACATTTATAAAAAAAACATGTGCTTATATATCGTGCTTTGTAAAACATCAAAAAGGCACAAGTATTCACTAACAAATAAAGTTTTGAATATCGCGAATTTTGAATTTCGCGCTTACCGACCGGGCGGTATGATGCTTGTTCGAAAAGGTTATTCGTCTAGATATCTGTTTTACCATACAGTTCAGTAGCAATACCACTTGCTTTGAATGTATACTTTTTTCTGCTTTGCTCAATATTATTAAATAATTAATTTTATAATATTGATAGCAAAAAAGTACAGGTAAAAGTGTAAAGTGGTGTTCAAAATGAATCCAGACAAGAGAAACAGAGTACCAGGATCATCAGATAAAAAAGGAAGATTTGGAAGAAGAAAGAGAAGAGCTCATGTTTTTCAACGCAAACAACAAAAGGAAGTTTCAGGATCAGGATCAGGATCAGGACCAACATCTTTACAACCAGGACGAGCCACAGCAACCACTTCAGGACCTACGCCTGATACGCATCCACCTTCAACATCCAGGGCACGGAGTCCAAGACCTGCTGCACAAGCTCTACCAGGTACTTCAGCACCATTTACACAGCCAGAAATTACTGTGTCTAGGTCTAGGCAAAAATTAAAATCTAAATATTTAGAACCTAGTGCGGTTCAAAATAGAATTTTCGACATTTCATTGCTTCTGCCAGGATTACAGCAATTTCTGGCCTGTAAAGCTTGTGGCGGATGCGTTAGATTTGCAGAACTTGATGTACGAGGTCTTGGTAGCAAACTATGCATCACCTGTACTTCATGTAATGCAGTTGCTTTCATCGACTCCTACAGAAAAATAGGGAAACAGAGTAATGCTTACGAAGTGAACAGACGAGCAGTTCTAGCCATGAGAAGTCTTGGTCATGGACATGCTGGTTTGAGCACTTTATGCGGAGTAATGGATTTTTCTACTCCAATCTCCCATAGTAATTTTGATAAAATCAATCAAGACTTGAACGATGCAAGCAAAAGTATAGCTCAGAAGTCGATGCGAGCAGCTATGCAGGAAGATTGCAGTGGTATAGATCAAGAAGATGACCACGAAACAGTGTCAGGCGATGGTAGTTGGAGGAAACGAGGCCACTCTTCCCTACAAGGTGTTTCAACATTGATACGCCATGCCAATGGAAAGGTGATCGATGTTGCTCCAAAGCAATCGTTTTGCCTGGCTTGTGAAAAGCACCCAAAAGAGGATACAACGGAGTACGAGGAATGGTATGAAGCCCACCAAGGAAAATGTTCTGCCAATCACGAAGGAAGCTCTGGCAAGATGGAAGTGGATGGTGTAGTCGAGATGTTCAAGAGATCGGAGTCCATTCATGGGGTCAGATATAGAAATCACATTGGAGACGGAGATTCCAGGGTCTTCAAGGCACTTTCCGATGCCAAGCCCTATGAAGATTTTACCATCAACAAGAAAGAATGTGTGGGACACGTTCAGAAGAGGATGGGAACGAGACTCCGAAACTTGAAGAAAAGCTTGGCTGGACAGAAGCTCTCAGATGGCTTGGGCATCGGTGAAAGAAACCGTCTAACTGCTCAAAGGATTGATCAGTTGACGAAGTACTATGGCAATGCCATCAGAGGCCATAGTAATTCTGTTGAGGAAATGTCCAACGCTATCTGGGCAACATTTCATCATAAAAAATCAACAGATGAACACCCTACTCACCACCTTTGTCCACAGGGATCCAAATCTTGGTGTAAGTGGCAGAAAGCCAAGGCAAACAACAACTTGAAGAAATTTCATCATGGGGATAGCATTCCTGCTGCTGTCATGGATGCAATTGAACCCATTTATCAAGACTTGACGAAACTGGACTTGCTTGAGATATGTATTGGAGGTTTCACGCAAAACTCCAATGAAAGTTTCAATCACTCGATTTGGAAACTCATCCCCAAGCACAGTTTCAGTGGTCTGATAGTCCTTGAAATTGGTGTTTATATTGCAGTCACCATCTTCAATGACGGCAAAGCAGGAATGCTTGAGGTCATGAAGAAATTTGGCCTTGCACCAGGATCCTCTGCAGTCAACTGGGCCAAGACTCAAGATGAGGAGAGGCTTCAATTGTCCAGCAAACGAGAGTTGGAGTCCACTCTAGAAGCACGTCAAGCCAGAAGGAGAAGAAGCCATCAGGATGAAGACTTCTACAGAGCTGGAGCATATTGAATGCATCTACACATTACACAAAAAAACTCACACACCATACACAACCTCACATATAAACATAAATGCATTTCACTCCAAAACACTCGAAACAAAATCACAATTTTTTCCTTTCTTCTCATTTTTTTTCACGTTTTTTTTCATCTTTTTTTATTGTTTTTTAAATTTTAAATTCAAACACTTTTGACATACACAAACAGCTTCAGCTTTGTAGCAGTCTGTAGCTGAATGGAATGTAGGTCACAGAATGCAAGCTAAACAGCTGATTAGAGCTGTCTGCTTGCTTTCTGCTTCCTTACCATCAGGCTCATCTGGATTTTTTCTAACCTGAATCTTGGTACACAATGGTAGTGCTGCTCTTTTTTTCATAAGATGTAAGTATATAAACTTATTTTTTAACAATAAAAACATTTTTATAGGTTAATTATAAAAATGTTTGAAAATGAGAAAAATTACTTTTAATTTTAATTTTTCATTTTGCCTTTTTCAGAGGACTGGACACGAGTACAATTTTTGGATCATGCCCAAACCGTACAAAGATGACCAGGACATCCCTATTATTCATTTAAAAAAGGTCCAGGTGTGGAAAAAAATTGTAAGTACATTTTATATAATTAAATGTTACGTAAAACTTTAAATGCTGTTTTCTCAAATTTTGAATTTTTATGATTTTAGGTCAGTTACCGCAGGATTTCTCAGGATCCATAACTCCAATTAGGCTGAAATTTTTTATACAGCTCCAGGAAACCCTTCTTCACAGCCTAAGCGGAGCCAAATTGGCCAAGATAAGTTAAAAGTGAATGTTATGTATGTAAACATACGTAACATTCACTATAATTACTTATATTATAACTTATTTGTTACTAATTATTGAAAATTTGTATTTTTCAGAAAAGTCTTCCGCTCATGCTGAGGAGAGGCACAGTTAGAAGAAATTCCATCCAGTTTGGCTTGGATTCATCACCCGGATGATGAGAAATCATGCGGTAAAGGAGAAAAAGTACTGAAATTTAGTGCTTCACACATGGGATTGTTTAAGCAGTAAGTATAGATATATCATATTCTAAAAATATGCAAAATTACAATAAATATGTATATTTGAACTACCAAAAAGATTTTTTATGATACTACTTATGTATAATTTTTTATTGCCTATTAACTGATTATTTATTTTTTTTCAGGTTTAACTCAGGCATAACCCCTTAATCCATTTCAATCTGGATTTCGGAAAAGCTTTAGCACACACACAGCGCTGCTCTCAATTAGCGACGATATACGGCATTCTATCGACGACGGCCAAGTCACTTTGCTAGTCTCCATCGACCAATCCAAGGCTTTCGACCTCGTCAATATCTCTCTGCTCGCGGAAAAACTACGTAACTTCGGCTTTTTCGACGCAGCCTGCGCCTGGGTCAAATCCTTCTTATCAGGACGCTCACAGTATGTCGCCTCAGATGCTGGTGAAACTTCGCAGCTCCTAACGAGAGTAGTCGGTGTGCCGCAGGACTCTCTGCCCGACCCACTCCTTTTTTCTTTATACGTGAACGACATGCCCGAGATGTGTGGTGACTGCAACTATCACCTTTATGCGGATGATTTCTGCATCTACGCTCACGGTGCTCCACGGAATGCGCGGACTATCGTTAGCAGGATTAATTCCGCCCTCGCCAATATAGTCCTCTGGGCGCGCGCGAACGGTCTCCGTATTAACAGCCGCAAAACTAAGGCTATATGGTTTGGTCCGCGTGGCGTGGATAGCAGGCTAGTACCCTCATCCCTTCCCCGTATTGTCGTCGACGGTCAGGTCGTACCACCGAGTGAGTCGCTGAAGCTTCTAGGCGTAATTTTTGACAGCTCGCTCACTATAAAGTCGCAGTGCGCACATATCGCGCAAAAATGTTTTGCGTCCCTCGCACGCCTTAGGAAAAACGCATTTCTCCTTCCTCGCGCTACCAAATTGACGCTCACGAAATCGCTTGTTTTTCCCCACCTCGAATACTGCCCAGCGTTACTTTTGGGCATCTCAAACGAACTCGTGACTAAACTAGATCGATGCAAGAATGCGGCGTTACGCTTTGTCGAAAGTGTCAAACGATATGAGCATATATCCCCTTCATATTGCAAGTACGGCATTTTGTCATATAAATGCAGGCGTAAACTCCTTTCATTGCAGTTTCTTGCATCGGTCCTAAGATCAAACGTTCCCGCTTACTTGCGCAGTTTTTTCGAGTTCCACCCGCAGGATGCACCGGGGTCAAAAAGAGCCAACGAACGAGAATTGCTAGTGAAGCGCCACCGCACCGAAGCGTATGCGAATTCGTTCAGAATCTGCTATTACTTTGTTATTTATATTTTTAGTTTTATTTTTTTGTTAATTTTTAACTTTTTTAATTTTTAGTTTTAAGTATTTTTTATTTTTATGTACCGCCTGCGATGTTTCTTTTTTTTGTACAGGTTGCAGCGGCAGCCTTGCGTTCATTTTATTATGTATAAAATACTAGATGTTAGAAATCTGGGAAAGATCAGGATGACTCACAATATTCATTAGAATATTTTAAAAATATCTTTAAATAAAAGAAAGAAAAAGAAATAGTCGGTCGAATGGTTAGAAAATCGCCCATACACTTAAAGTCTTTATGTAATTATCTATTGGGATGCGTGGTTCTCTTAATGGATCGTTTTTATTATAAATAAGATTTCCAAAGTTTTATATATTCTCTACTAATAATTTATTCATATGCAAACATTTACAATTACTCATTTTTTTATTTGTTTTTATTAGAAACCTTGTATCAGCATCGCAAGATGGAAAACTAATAGTATGGGATAGCTACACCACTAATAAAGTTCATGCCATACCCTTGCGATCATCATGGGTAATGACTTGTGCTTATGCGCCTTCTGGTAGTTATGTAGCATGCGGTGGATTAGATAATATCTGCTCTATATACAGCCTCAAAACAAGAGAAGGGAACGTTCGAGTTAGCAGAGAACTTCCAGGGCATACTGGCTATCTTTCATGTTGTCGATTTCTCGATGATAATCAAATTGTCACGAGCTCTGGAGACATGTCATGGTAAGTTAAAAATTAAAAAAATAAAAATAAGTTCTAAAATAAATTCCATTGCTTAAAGACTACTAAATCTAAACATATACACTTAATTGTCTCGTAATTGAACTGATACACCTTAACACATTCTTCATAATTCATTCATTTTCAATGATATTACTCATCTTTTTAATAATTCTGTTTCTGGTACTTTGATATTCGCTTACAAAACCTATCCATCCATACTTTTTAACCAAAATAGAGTACTTCGTTTTTCATTATGTTTATTCTGGGAGCAGGCCTGAGTTAAACGCTGAAAATAATAGGAAATGATTTGTTCATCTGCAAAGTAAGCCTACTTAGTCTAAGTAAATATGACTTTTTTTACTTAATAATATTTATATCGTACTTCATTTTGACACATTTAAGTTGTCTATACAATGCTTCTGGACTTCGATATTGTCCACTGTCATAATCATCCAATTCCAGCATTTTAAGCTAGTTCTACACGGAGTGGAGGTAATGTTTTCATTGAAAAATATATTATGATCTAAAAGGAGCTAGTTACTAGAAATCAAGAACAATTTAATTGAAACCGTTTGAGTCTTCGTGTGCCGTAATAATGCTTATCAAATGAAAACTTTACAAATAGACTGGAATCTTTTTTATTTTTCATCCGATTTAAACGAACTATAGCTTATTTTGTTCCTTGAAAATTTAAGGGTAAGTTACTATAGGAGTTTTAGTGATAGCATTTATAGGCGAAGCACAATGCAATTGTTTACGTAATTCTATACGATTCTTGCTTCACTTTATGATTTTTACGTGAACAATTGCATTACAAAACTCCTGTGGTAACTTATCCTGAAATTTTTCAAAGGACAAAAAAATCGGTTGAAAAACAAAAATGATTCCAGCATTTTTGTAAATTTTGCTTCTTCCAAGAGAAAACTTTGTGACAGTGATTTTTACAAGTTTGCTTAGAAAGCCTTAAAATAAGATTCTAAGGTGATTGGAAGTGAAATCGAGCTTTGTAGAAAATGTCCGTCTGGATTTATGTATGTATGAACGTATGTAAACCACTAGATCTCGGCTTATGGTTATTGGATTGCATTACAATGAAGTGTTTTTCATTTGTCTTTTTCTTTTTCATTTTACTGATCCGCTTTTAAGCCATAGTCAATTTTATATTTTCGTAAAATTTTTATTTGATGTATTATAAAAGTAATTTTGAATATTTTTAAATGGTACAAAAACCATTTTGAAGAGAATTAAAATATCAACATTGTAAGCGGAAAAGTTTTCAGATAGCTGCTATAGATTTTGAGTTATTAATGAAAACGTGTTTTTCGCAAAAGTTCTTCTAATTCGGAAAATAATCAACGAATTATTATGAAAAAAATTATGTTAATGTAAAACGTTTAGAAATATATTGTGGAAAAAATTTATGCCATTTCCCGGAATAGTTATTTAGAAAATTGTAAAACATATTTTTCGGTTCTCCAACGATTATGCGAGTAAAATAGTTTCGATGCACTTGAAATTTTGAAAAATAGTACATTTCTTACATCTCTTGAACTGTATGCGCAACTTATCAAACTTATCAGGATCTGAAATATTTACATTTTCTGAAATGTTTGAATAAATTTTCAAATATTCACACCTCAGTGCATAATCGATCTTTAGCAATAATCATTAGGTCATAAGCATTATTAGGCTACGCGAAGAATCAACCGGTTTTGATTAAATTTTTTTGGCTTCTAGTAATCAGTTCCTTTTAGATTATACTATATTTTTCAAACATCTGCAGTGGAAATAGTTTTTTCAAAAGGTTACCCCCACTCCGTGTAGAACTGGCTTAAGTCACTTACCACGAGTTTTTGAGCCAATCATCTATTTGTATTTATCAAAAGTAGGCTTAAAATTTTCCTTATGAATAGCGTTATAGACTTTATGTATTATACTTTGAAAATAATCCTTTTTTTTATTGGACACCTTATACGAGGTACACAAATAATATAATAGTAATATATTTGATATAAAAGTATCAAATGCGTAAAAAAACAATTATTTTAAAAAAGTAATCCGTAAAGTCTGTAGCGCTAATAATAAGGAAAATTTTACGCCTAGTCTTGATAAATATGAATAGTTGATTGGCTCAAAAAATCGTGGTAAGTCATTTAAAATGCTGGAATTGGATGATTATGACAGTGGGCAATATCGAAGCCCAAAATTCTGCCAAAGTGAAATATGATACATATGTTTTCAAGACCGAAAAGTCATATTTACGTTGGTTAAATAGTCTTATTTGGCAGATGAATTAATCATTTTCTGTTATTTTCAACGTTTAAGTTCGGCCTATCCCATTAACATTCTTAGTATTTTCACGGAATACAATCCAATCGGGTATTGAAAACTGAGCGATACTGCATAGAGATAATCACATAAATGAATACACACATATAAATCACATAATTATAATATTGTAAGTACAAATCCAAAAAATTTTCATTCTGCTGTGAGCATCCGATTACGTTACATCCGTACAATTATGAATAAAAATTTTCTTGCGATATTTACAAATATTTTTTTCAATCTATTTGGTTGAACCATGTCGATCTATTTCCTGTAATAGACAATGAGTCATATTTATTTCGTGAGCTTCAGAATCAATATCATGTAGTAATTTATCGCGTACGTTTTTAATCATAGACAAAATATGGAGACAATACACTTGTACTGACAAAAATAAAAATATAAATAAAATAAGTATAAATAATTTCAGATAAATGGTAATTTCTGTAATAAAATTAGACCCCTATTCTTTAACTTCAATAGTTTAAAGTTGCATTTAGAACTTCGTAATTACACTTATAAGTCCATAACTAAAACATGAATTTTTCCATTATGCATATTATTCCAGACTAACACATTGGTTTACAGAGCTGATTGATTTTGAAAAATGTTTTGAATACGTAATTTTCGTATAAATGTACGAATGTACAAATTTGATTTCTTACTCACCAATGCAATGGAAAATGTTTCCTGATAATTCTAACCCCTTTTTTCTATCAATCACACTACACTTAAATTGATGGACGTGAATTTCTTCTATATTAATAATCTTGCTTCAAAGATTACATACGATTTTACAATAAGCACAGACCAATAAACCATTAATTTGTTCGCCATATTTCACACTTTTATTCTTTAGTTTTAAAACTCTTGCTTTAACTATGAGCTATGAGCACCTCACAGAGAAGTGCGACCAAAAGAACCTTTCCACGTAACAATTACATAACAATATAAAAATAAAAATTTATATGTTAATTTAAGGTGGCTTCAGTGACTTTTAATAAAAACTTATAAGTTCCTAAAACTTTCAGAGAATATTGTAAAAATCTCAAGCTATAGATTAGTATAAAAAAGGTATGGGTTCCGATTTAATTTTGAGAAGAGAGCATAAGAAAATATTAAAATTATACACGAGCTCTTATGGGACTCAATAATAAACCCGACCTCACATCCTCATAAAAACTTATACTTCAAAACAGAATAGACAAACTTATAGCATTTTTAATGAAGATAATGTTAGGAACAAAAGAAATATATGTTATCGTTATATATAAAAGATATCAAGAAAAAACAGTATTACAATGCATCTGTGCGTGGGCACCACACAAATGAGTATAGGTGGTAACGTCTATTTTACCGATTACAGATTAATTTTTTTATAAATAACATGTAATAGTAGTTTATGTTATAATTTAGATCAGTTTAAATGATGCATTGAAACAAAAAGATTAAGACTCCACCGAGGTCCCAACTTGATACGGTACCAACCGCTGAAGCCACCTTAACCTTCTCGAAAATCATTTTAAAAATTAATTCTACATTTTTATTTATAAATAATATTTTTATTTATAGCGCTTTGTGGGATATCGAAACTGGACAACAATGCACATCCTTTCTTGGTCATACTGGGGATGTAATGTCTCTATCTCTAGCACCAGATATGCGAACTTTTGTATCAGGCGCATGTGACGCGAGTGCAAAACTCTGGGATATTCGTGAAGGATCCTGCAAACAAACTTTCCCTGGTCATGAAAGTGATATAAATGCTGTCACAGTAAGTACATTTTTGTAATATAAAAACTAAATTTTAGAAGGCCGTGATGGGCGTATTTTGGATTTTGAGCGTTTTGAGGGTTTTGAAAATTAACTTTGAGAGTTTGGATCATTAAATCAAAATGATTCGATATTTCTAAAACTTGAATATATTATTCTTTAACAAGTTCTACTACAGTATGCAAACTTTTAAAGCATTTGACAATATAGTTTTGGATATAATTGATTTCAAAGTTAAACTCTTATTTATAAATCACTTACATTGCGATTACTTAAAAATGATAAAACATGAAATAAAAAGTCAGCTACTCATTCGAAAAAAATGTATAAAAATATGTACGAAACCATGGAGAGTGCCATTTCCGGGTAGTGAATGAAAATGTAAACAAAAAGCTCTGCTTGTGGGCTGTGAGCCGAGCTACGAGGTGCGAGAAGGCGTGCGCGTGGACAGAGAGGAGCTCCTCTCTTTTATTCATAAGCTGTAATTTGCCCAGCCTTCTTATGCCGAGACTGGTGTCAAATATGATCAGAAGAATCATCAATGAAGTACAGAGGTAAACACGATCATTCAATGAGGTACAGAGGCTGATGATAGGAGGTTTGGTGGTTTCAATGTGTACAACTCTTATCAAAAATCAGTAGGCATTGCTGAAGACGAACTTTTTTGTACACAAATTTTTTAGTCAAGCTGTCTCGGTTGCAAGAAAAATTGTGTTGACAGAATTTCAGGCTTCGGTGCAGTTGTTTTAGTCACCATAACATTTTCTCGCTCCATACGGAGACTAGCACAGTTCAGATTATTCCCGCGAAGAGTAGCACAGTTCAGATTTTTTTTCTTGAAAACTGGAATTTCATAAAAATTTCATAAGAATAAAAAACCTTTAATTATTAAAAAAACTCCCAAATTTTTTCAGAAGAAACCGGTACAATTTTTGATTTTTTGTAAAGTTATGAAATCAAAATTTCGCAAAAAATTTTAACTATCTCTGACAAAATGGAGAGCATTCTTTGATGAATTTCGAACAATTTTTAATGTTATGAAATTTTTATAAAGTCCATTGTTTTCGAAAAAAAACTGTAAATTTATGTTTTTTTTTTAATTATCTCTCGAATTTGTTCTCACCGGAACTTTTAAAACGTGCTCTTCATGGGAATAATCTGAACCGTACTAGTCTTCGTTAATAAAATGAACCGTGTTAATTTTCGATGGAAATCTGAACGGTGCTAGTTTTCGTACGTAGCGATGATTTGATCACTTTTTCTAATCTTTCCCTAAATTGAGCCGAATCTAATCCGAGCGCTAATTATTATTTTATGACGGTCACTCAATGAAAATTTAGATTGATTCAAAATATACATTTCCATGCAATTTTCATACTTCCTGTCCTATAGAAAGAAACGATCGCTATCCTGGCATTTCTTCGTTCGTATAAAGGTTACTTGTTATTTTTCTACTTTTTGGCCTACGGAAAAAAATGCATGCTGTTTTCATGAGTTTTTACCTATTACAAGAGCGCTGACTGTTGCAATACCTCTCGGTTTATGGGCGTGGACGCTGATCTCTTCGAGCATTTATTTGAGACTATTCCTTTCTTCGTAAAAAAATTGCCGATTTTATTATGATGTATTAATATATGATTTCGATTCTACGGACTATTAACTGTGAAAAAAGTGAATAAAAAACGGATCGATATTTTCATAATTTAAACCCCTTAAGAAATAAGAATAGAAACTTAACTATCCTCCAAATAACTGGAAATTTTCAAAATGTTAACACTGTTATAACCCCTTAAATTAGCTAATTCAGTCATCCTCAAATTTACCATTTTCCCTGTGACCCCGACCCAGGACGTCACAGTACTATGGTTTACAAGGTCCCGCATGGGATACAAATGGAAGCAACACGAATAACGCATCGTGCGCGGAGATCCAGGGCAGCTGAACCTGCTACTAATTCAAATTCACGCAAGTGTCGGGTAGGCAGATGTAGTCAATAGTTGACTCTGAGCTATAAAGATGATGCATCTTTCCAAAAGGCACAGGCTTAAGCTCCAGGATTTCATGGGAATACATAAGGGTCCTATACGCAGCAGTGGACAAATGCAGGTCGATATTGAGATCGCCCATGCGTACGAGATGATCTTATGCAGCGTTTGCGTCCATAATCGCCTGTTTGACGAGCCTGTAGTACCCTGCTTTAGGGGGACTGTAAAAGACTATGTATAAGTATTTGATATTCTCGCTGGAAATTAGCATAAGTAAAAACTCAGGCTACTTTTGGCAGATGGCTGGTTTGGGCGATGTGTAGATGATCTTGCTGCGCAGAGTACGTAAAGCCCGACACCCCCCACACCTAAGGCTGAGCCGATCGTGTCTGAAGAAAGCGTAGCCCGGGACCTGAATTAGCAACGATGGATCATGAGGCTTCAAGAATATCTCGCCGATTCCGGACGCCAAGAGCATTTGGGATAGTACAAGATCGTGGATTTCATGGCGATGCACGAGGAGAGAATGAGCATTGATATGACCGAAAATAGCTGGACGCTTATTGTGCATATATTTACGTTGATTGTTAGCCAATATAATTAATGCGATGAGTTTTTCTCTCAAATTTCGTGCGGAGTTACGTGCATTTGGCTCTATCGAACGCGGAGTGCATGTCGACGATGTTATTTTTCGTACAGTTTGCACACGACAAAACTTTCTTATGGTTACATTGCTTGGCCTCGTGTTACTGCGCGCAGTTACCGCTAGTCGCATTATTGTTAGAATTCGAAGTCTTGTGCCCGAACTGTAGGCACTTAAAACATTGAATTATGGATATGTGATCCGCGAAACAGCATAATTGCCATCCTAGATTATTTTTGCCTTTCTAAAAAAGCACTTGCCGCGATACGGCGTAAATCTCGTGTAGATACAAAATTTTGAGCCGAGCAGGAGGCCTAGTACTGAAGTTCAAGCACAGCATGGTGAGAATCTCATCCTCGTGCGAGACTAATCGGAACGTCGTGGATCATGAGCGTTGACCAAAGAAAATTTTCTTCATAACCCTGCCGAAAGTACGTATGTCCCTGCTTGATTTCGCACAGGGAAACCTAACTTTTGTGGCTGGCTGGAAAAGAGCGCTCGCACCTAAAACAAAAACCGGCGATCTTTGTACGCGCGATCGGTTCGCACGCTAACGCTGTATCTTGTTATGTTCTAAATATTTCATCGCCTCATCTCTGTGCCGTACTGCTCGTAAATATAAGCACGTGGGACTTTTACAATAATTAATACGCTATAACTTATTTTTATTCAAACTATCTTTTGCCTACATTTTTTTACTTTATGCGATCTCTTCAGTTAAATATTCTAACCTATAGTTATAACTTATTTACCATACCTTACATTTTTAGACTAAGTACATAACCCTTCCAACGAAAAATGAATTCGTCTGATGAGTCGATGGATGAAAATGAAATTATTAGAAATTTCGACACTGAAGCTCAACTTATAATAGAAACAGAAACATTGCCAAAGAAGTCTGCAGATCATTATGTGTTAGTGTACAACACTTATAAGAACTGGCTGGTAGAACGCAAAAATGATCTGTTAACCAACGACGAAAATAATTTAATTATTTATTTTAATGATTTAAAAAGCAAATTAAAGCCTCCAACGCTCTGGAGCATTTGGAGTATGCTTAGATCTAAGTTAAATACCAAAGACCAATTAGATATTAGCAAATTTTATACTTTGAAAAGTTTAATCAAAAATAATGCGAAAGGCTATAAACCTAAAAAAGCCGCTTCCCTGACATGGGAAGAAATCATGAAATTTCTGTCGGAGGCTCCAAACTTTACTTTCTTATCTGCAAAGGTTAATATTTACATGCTCTTATTAACAAATATATAATTCTAATTTTTTTATAAATAATTGCAGGTTATTTTAATATTTGGGGTTTGTGGGGCTATGAGATGTGATGAATTCACTAATCAAAAATTTCAGAATGTTGAAGATTTAAATGACAAATGTTTAGTATCAATCACTGAAAACAAGAATGATTACGCTGGCCAGTTTGTTATTGGGAATCTTTTTTATGAGACAGTTAAAGATTATATAAAGCTGAGACCAAATGATCAATTCACAGATCGTTTTTTTTTTCAATTTCAAAAAGGAAAATGTACGCACCATGTCATCGGAAGATACAAAATTGGCGAAACACCAGGAATTATAGCGTCTTATTTAAATTTGAAAAATCCAGCTAGATATACGGGACACACTTTTAGACGAACATCAGCTACTCTCCTATCGAACTCTGGAACGATTATGCAATTGATTAAGCAGCTGTGGCGGTGGAGGTCAGATATGATTGCCCAAGGATACGTAGAGTCATCGATGCACAGTAAAGATTTGATATTTAAAGGTCTTACTCACGCAGCTACACCTGATCTTCATTCGCACTTAAGACCATCAACGAGTAAAGACTTTCAGAATAATGAAATATCAATTTCCAAAGAAAAAGAGTCTAATCTTGAACTAAATTGGGCTTAATAAAATTAAAATAAAAATGACTTTTCTGATGATTTTAACACTGATAATCTGCCTCTAGCTTCCAATCAAAATCCATCACCTATTTTTAAGACTGCAAATCAGAAGAATATTATTACGTCAGAAAAAGAATCATCAGCATTAAATAAACGTTTCCTATCTAAACCACCGATTAAAGTAAATTTTAATAATTCAGGAAACTCATCAGGTCTAACAAGAAAGATTGTAGAAGAAGACGTTGAATCAGGCAAGGAAAATGAATATAAGAATGAAAAATTTGACTCAAAAAAAAAAAAAAAATTCATATGTGAAATATGAAAATTGTAATTTTCATCACTGTACTTTTAATATAAATGAAAAGAAATAAATACAAAAAATGTTGCTTGTTATTTAAAAATATTGTTATAAATGTTGGTTATTATTAAAGATCAAATTTTATAGAAAAATACTTAAATTACTGATTCCTTACTTAACCTCTGTACAAATTGTCTCGATGCCCGCCTCCTCGACCAGCACAGACTCGGCTTCGCCTCGCCCTGCAAAAGTCGAGGCGGGCATCGACTACGCAATATCACCCCGTGTTTGTAAGGTAACCGCTAGACCAGACTAATCCAGACAATAGAAATAGTATATGGAGTGCTAGAGCGTCAACTAGCTGCTGGCCATGATATATTATTAATTATTAATCGTACTTTCGACCGGGGTATGAAGAAAAATTGTATACGACACATGGCCAGATAATTGAAGACCACGACCTGCGTTCATGACGCCTTCGGCTTCCCCTCGGGCGTCATATATCACGCAGGCCGGGATCTTCAATTTTCTGGCCTAGTATCGTAATATACTATTTATCTTCTAGGTAAACCACAAACTGTTACTTACATCAAAACATTAATATTTAAGAAATTTAAGAAAATTTTAAATGAAATATAAGTTAGAAATTTCATGCTTTGATTACAATTCACCTTTTAAATAATACTTATTTTTAAATACTCGTTGCCATTGCTAATATTACGTTCATTATTTCGCATTCAACTGTTCTGTATGTTAAAATTGAAGTTTTGTGTTTCTTAAATTGGCAACTGATGAACGTGTTAATAAAATGAAAAAAGTGCTGCAGTGGTGTGTGCCGACAAAGAGTGTGTGTCAAATATACATGCTTAATATATAGCGTTCATATGCGTGGATGTTGCTTCGCTGGATAAAGTAAATACGAGATCAATATATCCACCAATTTATTAATAATGGTAGATTGAGTCATGGATGTAAGAAAATAATTATAAAAGAGTATATCGTTGCTTTCCATGCAGACTAACACAGATCAGAAATGTCAATTTTCAATGGTTAGAGTGTTACAATAAATTGAAGCTACTGCAACGTATGGTAAATTTTGTATGCGGATGAAAGTACAAATTTACCTAAGTTTAGATAAGTTTATATTATTTGCAGATATTCAATATATAGCATTGAATTTAGGTCTAGTTTGAAGTTGCTAATCTTTATTGGAAGCGACGACATATGGTTTTATAATATTTTCTACGTATTAAAGCCGCGTTTATTTACGCGTAACGTTATACCCAAAAGCGAGCTTTACGAACGACCCCGTGTACATAATTAATAATATTTACACCGTTTACTCATCGATGCCAAACCAACTGATAGTGCATCGCTTGCGTCCACGAAAACGCAATAAATTCACTCTGACCCACAACGAAATCTAAATGCAATAACAGAATGAAAAGCAGCAAACAGCTTGCAGTTTCTTAGCCAGGATGTATATCCACATACATCTGTATATATAGAGGCAAAGGAAGTAGACACACGCACACAAACAAATGCACACACACACACACACACTCTCACATACATACTCACAGGGAAAGCTCTGAACGCTGTATAAGCTACACGGCTACACCACGTAGTATGTGCATACACTGTGTTAAGGGCCTGAGAGCGGGAGGGGGCTAGAAGCTCCCCACCTACGCACACAGTATACAAGAAGCTTGGTCTCACTGTAACGGCAGAAGCCGCACACGAAACCGCTAGAGGAGAAAGGGGGAAAGAATTAGAAGAGAGAGAGAGGAACTCGAAGACCCTCGAGTCAGCTCTGAACACAAAGCTAGAGAAAGAAAGAGTGCGCCAGCAGAAGAGCGTGAAAGAAAGAGAGAGCGAGAGACGCGACCGAAGCTGCCGCGCGAGAAGGAGTGGGGAGAGTTTTCAGACTAATTCGTGTCCGAAACTCGTGCCATCGACCCGGTCGCACGCGCCGCAAACAATAAGGACCCTTCATCCGTCACCGTCGGCCCTGCCTACCAGGGACGCCACGCTAAGGCCATGACGAGGACTGCGAGCCCGGTGTCACCGCTAGCCGAGCCGCCCAACCTTTACCGCACCGAGAGCCACGGGGACCCCGGCCCCGAGAGGAGCAGCCAAGCGGAGCGCTGACCAACCGCGGGCCGAAGCGACGACAACATTATAAGTATCGGCCTTGCGCCGTTGTCTTCCTCTCTCTCGCGGCGACGATACGGGGCCCTAGGAGCCCCCAGGCGCGTACGTAGCTCAAGTTAGAGTCTGGTGAACGTGGGCACGCATAAGCCATCGGCCACGTTGTTCTTGATCCACGCAACGCCCAGCGCGACGATCGAGCGCATGTAATTCGGAACGTGGAATAAATGCATGCGTGAGCGTGATCTGCTCACCTGCTCTGTCATATGAATAGAGCGTACGTCATTCCGTGTACACCTATTTCCTTGCACCCGAGAACCCCCCATAATCCGCCGAAGAAGCTGAGCAACCGAGCAGGACCAGGAGGTCGGATAAGAAACTTTTTTGTGCACGAGCTTCCCACCGAAGGAGAGCAGCTGCTAGGAGTGCCCCCAGGAAAACCCCGGGCAGGAGTTTCGTCACAATGTAAACCATATGAAATTTACAAATTCAAAATAAATAATACAATTGCACCAAAACAAATAATTTTTACCTCATTAATAAAAACAACACTTATGTATTACTGAAAACTTTTACAAAATCTGATTAGTTAAATCCAAAATAAACACTAACCGACGCTATAAATAAAAACATGTGCATCACGGGACGCGCGACAGAAGTGATAACTTCAAATTGATTTTAATAGAATCTAGCAAGTGTTGCCTCGCTCGTAATAGAAATTACAATACATCGAAGTAGAGTTAATAGAAAATTGGAATCAGAAGTGTTATGGGTATGCAAGCACACTAACAGAAAGAAAATCGGCAAACAGCTTGCAGCTTCTATATTGTCTACATTCTTTAGTTAAACTTCAAACGTGAGTTGCACGCCGTCGTCTATCTTCGTTGTTGTGGTGTAGGACTATATATATATATTAACGTTTTAAAATATATACATATATATAAATATATATATATGTATTTAATTTAATGTGCAAAGGGATGTTTGAAAATATTTTAATATTATATGTGTGTGTGTGTGGGTGTGTGTGTGTGTATAAGTATATTCGCAAAGTATACCTATATATGTATAGAGGCAGAAGAGACACAGAAACACACAGAAACACACAGTACACCTACACACGCTCACATACATATACAGAGGGAAAGCCCTGAACGCTGTATTGTATACAGCGCCTATAGGGGCCCAGAAGGGCCTAAGAGTGGGGAGTATAGAGAGGACACACAGTATATAGAAGCTAGGTCTTGCTCTACGTCCACTGCATAGAAACTATCGGTAGTGGGGATCGCTGCACTCTCCTCGCTCTCTCTCCTTTTCCCCTCTTTTACTTTCCACGCTTTCCCTATGCTCTATACCTATACATACAATTTTTTTGACGGAAAACATGTGATCGAGGGAACGCTTTTTCGTTACATTTTAGTTACCCCTCAGGCGAGCCATAAGAAGTTATCACTTCAATAATACGGATTGTAACTGCAGCCGAGCCATGAGAGAGCATAATCTCATGCCTGCTTGTGTCTCGTAAGGGGAGATTTGATAGCCGCGCCGACTAGAACCGAGTAGTCGCCGCGATATGCCAAGCAGACTGCGTGAGAGCGCGCGAGGAGTGGGAGCACCGCAACTACAACACACCGCCGCAAGAGACGTGTGTAACGTCTGTTTTTTAATCGATGTTTTACTCTTTTAATAAACCGATTGTTATTAGTTAGAGGACTCTGGAAATCAAATTATTGCTCTTATTAGGCCTAATCGGTTAAGATTAATAGCCTGGGCGAGCGCTAAAATGTGTTAATATCGAGGAAAAATTAGAACATTAAGATGGCCAAACAGTTATATGAATAGTGAAAGTTGTGGGCTATAAAATTTTCTTCTTTCGGAAATAAGAAAAGTATAATTCAAAGACGAAATTTTACAACTAATAATTTCTGAAAACATAGTGGACATCGCGTAGATAACGTTTTATCCTCTCTGGCAAGATTTCCTTTCTACAGAGTAAAACTCTGAAAGGTGTTTGGCAGAAATAGATTTGATTTTTAAACGAAATGACACGATTGATTTGAAGTACAGTCCCTAATATCCAATATACCGAAACAGTGACAGTTCTGATTGGGCATCAGGTAATGATACTTATTATTTTTATTTCAAACGGAATTGAACGCGAAACTATTACTAACCCACCGCACTGGGTTAGATCTACACGGAAGGAATAAAGAGAGAGAGAGAAACAAAAGAAAGGGTAGGTGCCTTGAAGTCGCGAGAATAGAATGCACAAATAAAAATAAGGTTTACTTACTTTTAATTTTGTAGTCAGCGAAAATTGGGTAATGCTAATTACCAACAATCAGTATCGGTCCGAGAATTTATAATTAAATATACGAAATGACGAAAATAATAATTAATTATGGTAAAAGAGAAATATTGAATGACTTTTAGGACAAGTAAATTAAAAGACCTCAGTGTTTGCTTCTTTTCTTAATTTAATAGTAGGAACATTAGAAGTTACAAAAATCTTTATAATTTAACTTAAACGAAAATTTCTAAAATACAGTACAAGTGATGGATATCGGTGATACATCTGGTCCACCCGAAGGTAGGACTCAGAGTGTGTGTTGTGTGATTTTTTTCGGAAGAAGCAAGTCGATGGGGTTGCCTTCTTTCTTATGAGAGTATCTTTGGGGGAGAGCGTTTTCCAATGAGAAAACTTAAAATTTTCTCAACTCAAAGATTTTCCAATTAGGAAACCAGATGTCCCTTGACTACGCCTACATAGCGGTCTTAGTCCCTCCTATTTTAGATAACGGGATGAGGGAGAGAGGGTAACTTATTTTCTCTCTTGAGCGTGGTTCGCGCCTCTCTTTCTCATGCACCGTTTTATCCTCCCCTCCCCCCCTTGAAGTGCAGTATTAAAAGGGAGATAATGTATTTTATGCAAATTAAATATTAGCATTTGCGTTAGATTCATACTTGTAAACAATTTATAGATTGTGCATTTTTGGAATTATTGTGAATAGTTTTTTTTTTGTAATAACCTTATGTCCCTTTTCTTACAAATAACTTTCTACGATATTATTGGTATAAAATGTCGCTTTTCCTTAAAATCTATATTTGTATTTTATGCATCAAATATTGTTTATTAACATGTTTTTTATAATTATATAATATGTTACTAAACTTCAGGAAATTCCGGTTTAGACTAATTATTAATTAATTCTAAGGAACTTAAATTTTACATTTATTTTTAAAGTAATATTTTATTTTTAATGTAATATTTAAAATAGGCAAATCGAAGTTGGCTTTAAATTGTTATAATAAAAACAATATTGGGTAGAAAAATATACACGTGGGTGAAGAAAAAATTTATATAATTGAGAGCGGAAACGTAAATTTAATCTTTTTCTGTTTAGAGAATGATTGTCTGGAAAATCTCTTCTCTAGAGTTCCTGGAATTTACATAGAGTTATAGGCAACGCATTCGGGTGGGTCATAAGGAGCAAGAAGCTCGGCGCTGGCACGCATTTTTACTGATTAACAGATACCCTTTATTACTTTCGGCTATTGACATTTGTAGATAAGTGCAGTGCGTGTGACTTTTCTAGGAAAGAAAAAGTCTCCTTCGTGCTGATAGACGTGTATACCTTTCTTTCGTTTGGCTTATACGCGATCAGATGAACGGTTAAAATTTATGATTTCCTAAAATCATTAAGTTAGACGATATTATTTTCTTTCTCACGAAAAGTTTTTCTATATCAGAATCTATATAATATTTACGTGAATGTAATAAAATTCAAGATATTTTTTTCAAAAATAACGGCGACGTTACACGTGCAAAGCCTGGCGCCGCGTTAGCAGGAGTCTACGACCACCATAACACCTCGGCAAACCACAAGGCGACGGGAGAGCCAGCGGGCGCATGGCACACAGCCGTGCAGGGGCATAAGGAGCGGTGAAACTGTGTATGGGAGCGTGGAAGGAGAATGTTTGTACCGATTGTAGAGTAGAAGAATAAAAGATTGGAAGCATCCGAGCCCCATAGCCGTACAACCATGTATATTGAGTCGAAGAGGAGAACGAAGACTCCGTCCACATCGCCTACAGCCACAGCCGGAAAAGAAATGTAGGAAATGAAGCCAGAATAATAATAAAATCATAACGGATAATTTTGTGTAAAATGTAAAACGATGACTATTGAATAAGCTAATAAAGGATTTATATACCGCGAGTAGTTAATATAAAGTCGAATTAACGTAATAATTTATAATTACTGCCGACAGCTGTGTCACATGATACGCGTAATCGTATGTGCGTAAGAGCCTTGTTCATGGGTGTGTGTGTGTTGTCGCCGCCGAGCTGCGATGAGCGCAGCCCAGCAGCATTCTACTGCCGAACGAGCAACGAGCAGCATCAATAACAGTAACTGCGGAAAATCCCCAAGGAAAACTTGTGAGTCGAGTAGAGTTTCGCGTACGTTGTTTCGCAAGACACGAAACATCGTCAGGTCGAGAGGGCGAGCAGCCGTGAAAGTGCCGAGTAAGTTGCCGACTATTTACGGTATGTATGATCCCACCATGGCAGTCACGATATTCACCAACAGCGTCGCAACAGAAAACCGGCAGCAGATATTCAGCCAACCGTTTCAAGCTTCTAGAGCTTGAAACCTTGGCTGAATATAGATTCAGAATATCAAAATATTCTTACAAATTCTTCTTAAAAATATTTGTATAATTTTTACAGTGACAGGAGTCTGCTACTTTTAAACTAAAACAGTAAAAATCCAAGTAAAAATTAATAATTTCGTAAACTACAGTAAATTGTAATGATTTTATTACAAGAGCCTGCTATGGTCATACTTAAACCTTTTATACAATTTTCCCACTATAACAAATTTTCTAATCATTCTAATTGATATTCATGCAACCATGCGATTACAGGTGGTCATTAGAACAATTTAAAAAAAATCCCAGTTCTCTATGCCCTCGTGTCTCTTAAAACTTACAGAAAGTGGTTACCCGTTCCATAAAAGATTCAAGAAATAATTAATAAAACAAGAATTTATCTTTTTTTTTCGAAAACGATCCATCTTTATAAAAATTCCATACGAACAAAAATTTCTTAGAATTCACCACCGCCTGCTCTCAAATTTTTTCAGATTTTTAAGCACGTTTTTAGAAATTTTGATTTTATGACTTTTGGAAGAATAAAAAAATGTACCGGATGAATCTTAAAAAATTTGAGAGCATTCTTTGATAAATACTAAGACATTTTGCTTCTTATAAAATTTGTATGGAAGTCTATGGTTTTCGAGAAAAAATCTCTGAAGATAATACCAAGAAATTTAAAGATAATGAATTTATCGCTCGACTATAATTCTATTAAATTAAGAATTTATCTGTCACTTCGAGCCAAAGAAATTAAAATTACAAAGGTTAAATTTACTGATTTCTAAAAAAAACTTAATATTAGTGCGTTTTACCCCAGACCACTCGTTGGGCTCATTAGTAAGATGACGAGTAGTCCTATCTTAGACGCAACATGATATACCAGAATGGGTGTTACTTATGGAAAAAAGTTGGAAATTAAGCTGATGGGACACAAAAATTGTGATCCATCTTGCGGAACAAAAAGGAACATTATGAAAAAGACTCTAAATATATTTATATCCACAAGTATCTATAATACCAAGAAATGTTCATATAGCCCACCGTTGTATTGGAAAAAAATATTTCGCGCATAATGCAGTATGAATTTTTTCAATTTGGACTTCGAGGACAATTTTAGATCTTATGTGTATAGAAAAATCTAAAGTGGTCTAAAAATCGATTTTTAACAAAATTTTCAAAAAATAGTAGTTTTAAAATTTTTTTTTGTGATAGAATTAAATTTTAGAAAACTTTAGATCTTGCCATTGAAAAGAGCAGCCTTTAACAAATAGAAATAGTGGTTTCCGAATTTTTCCTGTGCGAATTCATTATATGGTGACGGCTTAAACTTTGGTGCCAAACTGTAACCGCGTGGGTGTTAATTGATTAATACATAGTTGAATCTGATTAAAAGAATAGTCCAGTATTTTGGATGTCGATGTAATATTTAATGTTATTAAATATATTATAATACATTAAAATCGCAAGCACTTCATCAAATACTATTACAATTTTTAAAATACTTTTAAGCAAATTGAAATATTCAAATTTTTTGGTTCTAGTTCTTTCCTAACGGATATGCCTTTGCTACTGGTTCCGATGATGCTACTTGCAGATTATTTGATATTCGCGCAGATCAAGAATTAGCAATGTATAGTCATGATAATATAATTTGTGGCATTACAAGCGTAGCTTTTAGCAAAAGTGGCCGATTATTGCTTGCTGGATATGATGATTTCAATTGCAATGTTTGGGATTCTATGAAGACTGAACGTGCTGGTGAGTAAAATTATGAATATTTCTCATTTTTTTCTCAATCATATAAATGAAGTTAATCATATATCTGAAACAGAATATCTCTCAGCAATACGTACAATTCGATACGCTTCCAGGTTTGTATAGTGAAAAATTTTGCGTTTTTTCGTCTCAAAGTCACATACTTTTTTTATCTAATTAAAGAACTGCGGTATTATTTTGACCTTGTCAAAGAGAAAACTTTGTAACGGTGCAAATTTTCAAATCAAATTTTCAAATTTTCAATTGTTTTACGTGTTCCTAGTCAGAAAATATATATTTTTAAAACACGTATGTCTGTATGTACTTACGTATGTACGTGTACATAAATTGTCCGAACCGTATCTTTGAAGCGAATCCATATTGCACTTGTTACTATTTTATCATTACTGTTGGCTTTAAAACCAGCATTTATAAAAAAAATTAAATTTTTGCTTTCTCAAAGAGAATCTATTTATAGAATTTATGTAATAGAAAATAATTTTTTTTATTAAGATTGCATGTAAAAATAAACAAAAAGTGCTCGGATTTGAAAGATAAATAAGTTGTCGATAAACGAAAAAAGGCTGCTTGTTCTATATTTTCAAACGAGTATTCCAATAAGTTTCAGCCCGATCGACCAAAAGCTAAGGGAGATAAGACTGATTACATATTTTTTAATGATATAATTGTAAGGCTCTCCGGTGTTGCGGTGGTATTTAAAAATAAAAAACTCAGTCCTTTTGAGAAAACATTCTTAGCAGCGCTTTCTTTTAGAAAAATAAACAGAACTACCAAAAAGTTTTGTGGTTTTCAGGAAAAATCTTCAAAGTGGGAAATATTTGCTAAAAATTTTCAAGCTCTATACTACATTTTTCAAATTTCTTTCTATCTTTTCTTATCTATTTTTTTCGTTGAATCCATGATAAAGTAAATATAATCTCTCTATCTTATAAAGATGTCGTCGCTGTCCCCACCGCCGCTGATCCAAGAGTCTCCCCCCCCCCCTCCCTCAGGCCAGCAATGTACACGGACCCCATCCCCTACTGAAAAAATTTCATTTTAAACATTTTTCAATAAAATAAAGCCATATACATGGAATTAAGGGGTTATGACAGTGTTAAAACCTGAAAAAAAAGAAAAATTATTAGTGTTGTAAGAAATTAATAAATATATAGGTGCTCTAAAAACTATATTTTTGCTTTCAAATACAAGTATTATACATCACTTTTATGCATAAATAATATGCATAAAGTGAGTGTAACATTTAAAAACAATTAAAGGTATTTGCTTACCAAAAATCATGATTTTCATCACTTTTATTTACTTGCCGCATGTTTCTGATGGAACCGTACCATCAATCCTGATGAATCAAAGTGCCAAATCTTGATTATGAGTCTGGTCTCAGACTAAGTGGAACAGATTCCTGAAAAAAACAAAATTAATATAATTAATAAAACATATATTGCCAATATTAGTAATTATAGTGAATGTTACATATGTAAACATACGTAACATTCACTTTGAACTTACCTTTGCCAATTCTGCTCCACTCAGTTTGTAACCATACTCATAAAGAAGGTTTCCCACTTTGGTCTAGCGCTAACTCGAGTGTCTTCGAGTCTCCTAATTCTTTCCCCCTTTCCCCTCTAGCGGTTTTGTGTGCGGCTCCTGCCGCCTCGATCCTCGCGTTGCCGTGCGCTCGCATGCTCGTGTGTGTGCACGGCGTTGCGCTAGGCGTTCGTACTTGTGTGTGTACGGGCGCCTTGTCGCAATATATATATATATATATTTTATATTGCCGAATATGTGCAATGCATTGCGTCATTGCACATAGAAGTAACCCTTAATATTAATTACCTTAAAACTTATTTAATTTGCGGAATAATTGCTTTGTTCGCCCGATATCGATTAAATCAATTATTTATTGAATTCTCTTTTATGTTTTTCTCTCGCCTCTTTTCTTATCCATTTCGCAGAGGTGGGGACCTCTCTTCTCTTTCTTACTTCCCATTTTTACTTCCCTTCAACCTCCCCATTTTTGACACCCCTGAAAATCTTATTTTTGGACATTCCTCAACTCTCATTTTCGATACCCTTAAACTATGTGAGGTTTATATCCTTAAAACTTACTCCTCCAGTTTATCATCGAAATTTTCGATATGAAAATTTTGACGGTTATTCTATTGTTTCAAATGCATCTCTATTTGTCGCATATAACAATAAATCGATGCGACCACCTGCAATCGCTAGCTTATGGGATACTTAACAAACGCTAAAAAGAACTTTTCTTCGAATTAATATTTAACAACATTTTTAGCAATAAATGTCGATTTCTGGGTTTGTATCTCGGCCAATTTTAAAGTTAGAGAAACGCGGTAAAATCCATCGTAAAGTGTGTAAAAAACCATTAATTTTCATATAAAAAACATTAAGATCGGACAAATAGGAGCCGAGATAACAATTTTTTTTCAATCGCCGATTACGCCGAAACTACTTAATATTTTTAGATGAAATTTATCACAGTGCTTGTTGAAGAAATACTCTAGAAGATCATGTCTTTCCGAACAGCAATAGATGCCTTGGTTCGGCTGAAACGACTGGTGAAAAAGGGAAAATCAGCGCGCGCGAGCAAAATCAGTCCGGTCGGGCGGCGCGGTGGTGGGGGGAGCGCCACTGCGGCGGCGGACAGGATTTCGTGAACCTTAATTGTAAATTTATTTTCTCGGCAACTAAAGCAGCTATTGCAATACTTTTTTTTCATTTAATGTGTTTTTTTCAGCTTTTTTGCTCTGTTAATTAAATTATCATTAAATTAACAGAAATGCCTAAAATTGTCATTTTTTGCACAAATTTTAATATTTTTTTACCAAGCTCATAATATACATAATTTTGAATCTAAAAATATTATTATCGTTACACCCGCATAACATATATATGTATATGTAAACTAACAACCGGCTATTTATGTTTTGAATATCGACTTTTGTATAACTTTTGAAAGGTCTAGTTTTATATAAAAATTATTATTTTGATTGTGCGTATCTTCGAAAGTGTACACCCTTCCCTCTTAAAAGTGACACCCTTCCTCTAAAAATTGACACTCATCCCATTTTATTATAAATATATAAACGCACTGCAACTCAATACGTGACAATTAGAAATTTGCCTCTTACCAGTACAGATCTCTATAAAACTTCTACACATCAACCTCTTTTCACTCATAATGTATAAAGGACATGTAACGAGGCAGTTTTTTAAATTTACTCATTTATGTTTATAATTACGTATATAAATATAGGGAATAATGTAGAGGAAATTAGTAAAGCATTTTTTTTTCTCATTTATAACTCTATATTACGTTGTAAAGTTTTTATAAACTTATTTTTTCCTTGATTGAAAAATGCCGATGTTGTCTCACAACCAGAAAACACATGCAAGAACCCAACAAAATCTTTGAGTTCCTTATATTTAAAACTATCACTAGAGTACAATTGACTTTCAGATCTTCCCATACTTGGCTTAAAAAAGTGTATATTATCCCAAAATCTCCCACTTTCGAAGATACGCACAATCAAAATAATAATTTTTATATAAAACTAGACCTTTCAAAAGTTATACAAAAGTCGACATTCAAAACATAAATAGCCGGTTGTTAGTTTACATATACATATATATGTTATGCGGGTGTAACGATAATAATATTTTTGGATTCAAAATTATGTATATTATGAGCTTGGTAAAAAAATATTAAAATTTGTGCAAAAAATTTTCTGTTAATTTAATGATAATTTAATTAACAGAGCAAAAAAGCTGAAAAAAACACATTAAATGAAAAAAAAGTATTGCAATAGCTGCTTTAGTTGCCGAGAAAATAAATTTACAATTAAGGTTCACGAAATCCTGTCCGCCGCCGCAGTGGCGCTCCCCCCACCACCGCGCCGCCCGACCGGACTGATTTTGCTCGCGCGCGCTGATTTTCCCTTTTTCACCAGTCGTTTCAGCCGAACCAAGGCATCTATTGCTGTTCGGAAAGACATGATCTTCTAGAGTATTTCTTCAACAAGCACTGTGATAAATTTCATCTAAAAATATTAAGTAGTTTCGGCGTAATCGGCGATTGAAAAGAAATTGTTATCTCGGCTCCTATTTGTCCGATCTTAATGTTTTTTATATGAAAATTAATGGTTTTTTACACACTTTACGATGGATTTTACCGCGTTTCTCTAACTTTAAAATTGGCCGAGATACAAACCCAGAAATCGACATTTATTGCTAAAAATGTTGTTAAATATTAATTCGAAGAAAAGTTCTTTTTAGCGTTTGTTAAGTATCCCATAAGCTAGCGATTGCAGGTGGTCGCATCGATTTATTGTTATATGCGACAAATAGAGATGCATTTGAAATAATAGAATAACCGTCAAAATTTTCATATCGAAAATTTTGATGATAAACTGGAGGAGTAAGTTTTAAGGATATAAACCTCACATAGTAGCCGTAACCTGACGTAACTGATTTTCGTTCGCACTTTTCTCCCCAATACCTGAACATTTTGATTCCAAACCGTGTATGCCGATAGGTAACACCGAGATGAAGGGCAAGTATCTCTTGAATTTGCGTAATTCCTTATATTTATTCGATCTCAGCACTTCTTTATCGTACCTTTAGTGACGGGTCATTAGTGGCTATCGGATCCCCTTAACTCGAGTAATTTGTTTAGCTTGCGTGTCTAGAAAGAAACTATTTACAAATTTAATACTACGGTTGTATTCGTATTGGATACCTAATCAAATGAGCCAATACTTAGATCTATTCTCTGACATTTCAATCTTACGTATTACTCTAAACATTGAAATCGCTTTTTCTCGAAAACACGAAAAAGTCACTGAAGTGGTTCTTCCTGTGAGCCACACATATATATATATATATATATATATATATATATATATAGTAACGGGGATTGTCCGTGTTAAATGTAGATTTATTCTACTTAAATTCTCCGTGGGTTTTAGAGAAAGGGGAACAGGGCTAATACGTAAAACTCGCAAATGAAACACACAGGTGACGTTCGGTAAAAGGCTATTGCATATATTATATTAATCCAATCAGAGAATTATAACAAAAAAACGTACAAAGGTGCTTCGTTAGCGCACAACCTCACGGTCAATAGAAAGCTAATATTGTTAAACGCGCTGGTGAGAGTGAGAGAGAGAAGCTGATACTTACAGAAATGCGAAGGACGCTATGACAGTAATCAACCCAAAACTACGGTCTCGCTTCGGTCCAGTCTCCTGGTAATCGAGATGCTCTCACAACGATGTAGAGTACAACTCCACTCACAAGTGTAATCGCAATGATCGTACAATAAATAATACAAGATAATTCTATCGCCGGAGTAAACGCTCTCCTGATACACGACACGCGCGCTCGATGCTCGAATCGAATCTAACGTCTAACCTAACGTTACGCTAGAAGCTTCTCTCTCACGCGCGCTCTCTCACCAGGCGACGCGTTCAGCAATACATCAACTCTCGTACAGCTCTGGTGCGCGGGAACATCTGAAAAGTCAACTCACATGCAAACATATAAAAACATATGTATTAGAATAAAATATGCATGCGGCGTGACGATACTCGTCACAATATATATATATATATATATATATATATATATATATATATATATATATATAGTGCATGTGTGTGTGTGTGTGTGTGTGTGTGTGTGTGTGTGTGTGTGTGTAAGTATACTCGCAAAGTATACCTATATATGTATAGAGGCAGAGGAGACAAAGAAACACACAGTACACCTACACACATACAAATACAAAGGGAAAGCCCTGAACGCTGTATACACAGCGCCTACGAGGGCCCAGAAGGGCCTAAGGGTGGGGAGTAAAGAGAGGACATACAGTACAGAGAAGCTAGGTCTTGCTCTAAGTCCACTCAGAGATGAGTAGAGAGATTGCTAGAGACGGGGGTTTTCATGTACCGAAAGCTGAGCCAAGAAATTGTCGGTCAGTCAGGTATAAGGCGCTCGGATGTTGCAGCTAGAAAAACTGCGTCGAAGCTTGAACCTCTGTTGAAAGAAAAAATGTTTTTTTCTGCAGGCTTTGCAGACCTTCACTGCTTTACCTGTATATAGTTTTGAAACATCTGGTACACCGGTACCACTTCGTAGCAGGGACCGACAATTTCTTGGCTCAGCTTTCGGTGCACGAAAAACCCCGTCTTCGTCAATCTCTCTCCTCATCTCTGGTCCACTTCATAGAAACTATCGGTAGTGGGGATCGCTGCACTCCCCTCGCTCTCTCTCCTTTTCATCTTTTTGCTTTCCACACTTTCCCTATGCTATATACCTATACATACAATTTTTTTTTACGGAAAACATGTGGTCCAGGGAACGCTTTTTCGTTACTTTTTAGTTACCCCTCAGGTGAGCCATCAGAAGTTATCACTTCAAAAATTTGTGAGCCCTTAACTTAAACATACTGTTAAGTGTTAGCTTCTCACTTATTTTTCTGTAAATAAGGTATTCATTTAATTTTAAATCATATTATTTCCCATCAGGACTACTCATTAAGTCAAGAGGTACTCCAGTATATAGCATAATGTGCAAGAGGTTGGCCTGACTTAATGCATAACGTTTGCTTCTCGCTATATATGGGTATCGTTGATAAAAGAGAACGTAAATTTTTTAAGTTTAAAAAATTATAGAATTTATTTAATTTTTAAGAAGGCATTGCCAAACAAGGCTTAAAAAACAAAAGTTTTATTTCGTTGTATATCCACATTTAGTCGGATTCCCTAAAGGAGACTGAATGCTCCGCATACAGGGCTTTCCGGAGCGCTAGCGCTTCTCCGCGTACTTCCGCTGGCTAGGCTCTTCCCGCAATCACGCGCTCTTTTATACATGTGAGCGGAGGTGCTCCGACGATGAAGCAGTGAGTTACCCTTACCACTCGACCCAGCGCCAGTATTGCTATCGATTTTTAAATCGATTTTTAGTATTTTCACGCTTCAAACAAATGTTATTGAAAAAATATATGCCTATGAACATTCAACGATACTTAATTGATAAGGAATAATAGTTTTTTACTTATGACAAGCGTTGAGCAGCGAAATAATACACATACAAATGTGTCAGTCACGAGACTTTGACGCTTTTGTTACTGGTATTTCGATACTAACAAACGATGCAATATATAAATTGCACATCTATTAGAAGGACCTCAAAAATAATGTTTTCCATCACTGCGAGTTAATTTGTCTTCATTCGAAATTAACGTTCAACGGTTTCGCGAATATAATTCTCTAACCCTGGCCAAATTTACATATATAAAAATAGTTTCTTTTACATTAAACATGCGTGAAGTGCAAAATGAGTGCACTAACAGTGTTTTTAATACAAGTAATAATAATACTTATAGCTGTAGTGTTACAAAGCATTGCAGTAATTCAATATATATAGGACTATAATATAATACAAAAAATAAAACAAAGAAAAAAAACAAAACAAAACAAATAAAACAAAACAAAATAAAATAAAATAAAACAAAGAAATGTACAGGCATAGCTACAAAATAAATACTGAATATACTGTCGCTTTATAAAATAAAATAATATAACGTTATACTCTGGCAAGCTCAACAATTTACAAGTTTTTTAAAACAAGGTCGCTTATCCAATTTTTTAACGCTCTCAGGTTGTCATTTCATAAGGACGCAGTATCTGACGTTAACGCGAATTTAAAATATTCCTTGCGCGACCACAGGATCTCCAAATCTATTTAGGAGAGCCTGAGAACCCCTATCACGTCCGCAAATAAAAAATCGAAGCAGCATGCTAAATATGCCGGTTTTTGTACTCTGAGAACCGGAGAGAGAGAGAGAGAGAGAGAGAGAGAGAGAGAGAGAGAGAGAGAGAGAGAGAGAGATTTGATTTACGTTATTTATCTTTCTGCTCAGCGCTGCTCCTGTAACATGCTTATGGTCATGAGTACATATACATTGCACTGGAAGACATGCTGGGCATGGCGGTTGCAAACCATCATTCCACAAAGGAAATCCAAAATTCGCTTAAAACAAATATAGAAATAAAAGTACAAATAAAAATACCGCAATATATAAACAAACATTATATAAAAAATAAAATTCTACATAAAAATAACTAAATAATAATCATTCTAACTTCATTAGATTTACTCTTCCGCGAGTAGTGATAAGCGATTCCAAAAATGAAAATCGACGAAAATCCAAAGAATCGATTCCGCAATTTCATCTATTCTAAAGAACCGACGATTCCAAAAAAAGAATCCAGGAATCGATAAAGAATCGACAATTTTTTTAATTTAAATTAAAAATTTGTTATTTTTTATACATTAGAGAATGCAGGTGATTATAAATAAACATGAGAAGAAAAAATGTGAATGTTTATATTTTTTATTTATAAAATATAATTTTATAATTAAATGATTAATTGATTTATTTTCTTGGAGAATCTTCAGATTATTTTCTTGAAATCCTGAGAGTGGAGCCTGTAAAACAATATTTATTACCAGAATGGTCTTTGGAAGCAAAATAAGAGAAGCACAGGTCAATAATAGAAAAAAATATCAAAAATAGTTGTATTTTACCACATTGAGAAGAAAAGTAATCGTAATATCCGTAACATGCATTCTATATAGTAATTGATTTTATTATAAATTCATGACAATGAATTACGATCTTGAGATATGCACTGTCGAGGTCTCACTCTTTCTCTCTCTCTCTTTCTCCCTCTCTCTTTCTCTCTCTCTTTCTCTATCTTTCTCTCTCTTTCTCCCTCTCTCTCTCTATCTTTCTCTCTCTTTCTCCCACTCTCTCTCTCTCTTTCTTTCTTTCTCTCGTTCTCTCTCTTTCTCTATATCTTTCTCTCTCTCTTTCTTTCTTTCTCTCGTTCTCTCTCTTTCTCTATATCTTTCTCTCTCTCTTTCTTTCTTTCTCTCGTTCTCTCTCTTTCTCCCTCTCTCTCTCTTTCTCTCCCTCTCTCTCTCTCTCTCTCTCTCTCTCTCTCTCTCGTTCTCTCTCTCTCGTCGCCTATATAGTCCGGGTGGAGTCCTGACATTTTGTCGGCCACTTTCTCCTACGTTTAGTTTTATGTCAAAATAAGTTAGTAGTAACCTACTGAAAGTAACCCTAAATTGTCGACTTCGGACCTCATCGGTAACATTGTTATTATTGCAAAATATACTTCAAAAAAGCACCTTTTTTAGTTTTTCGCGAATAACTTTTTTGTAACGCGTTTCATGCAAAAAAAGGCAGAGAGAAAAGTTGTTCAGAATTGAATTTTGCGCCCATGAATCGCCGAATGTAAAATTAACTTTCTTCATCGCTAGATTGTTAAACAAAAAAATTTTTTTTTCAATTTTTCATATTGCCACAGTTTTTGCAAAAAAGAAGATGTTCATCGGATAAGATCTCAAAGGTGACTTTTAGTACAAACAATAAAAAAAATCCATGTCCGACCTTGATATCTCAAAATGGCGTAGTTCTATTACAAAATTATTTAACCTAAAATTTCAAATTCATCTCCAAATCGCCCATGGAAAGATAAACGGATCCAACCGCGTTTAATCAACAGCTTATGACGTACTTAATAAACGACAAAAAGGAATATTCTTAATATTAATATTTAACAACATTTTTAACAAAAAAATTTGTTTTATTTCGACCAATTTTTAAGTTAGAGAATCGCGACAGAACTCATCTTAAAGTGCATAAAAAAACATGAATTTTCATATGTATTTTATTAAGATCGGACTAACAGGAACCGAGATGAAAAATTTTTTTAACCGACGATTATGTCGAAAGTACTAGATATTTTTAGTTGCAATTTGGCACAGTGCTTGTTGAAATAATACTTTAAGCAATAAAATTGTATCCGATAGCTCTGGATGGTTCCGGCCGAGCGACGTGGTGGTGGGGGGAGCGCCGCGCAGCCTATAACCCTATAACCCCAAGATAATCAAATTACAACTAGCATGTATGAATCCTGTCGGCCGCCGCGCGATGCTGCCTGAAATTGCAGGAGCTCCCCTTCTGGCTCTTTTTTTAGTACACCACGAACTACAGAGCTTTCACGGAAATGGAGATAGAACGAACAACAAAGTAACGGAGTTCGATTCTCCGATTCTCAATTAAAAAAGAATCGAGTATCGATTATCGCTTATAAAAAATAATAGACGAAATAACCGATTCTGGAAAAAAAATGATCGGCCTATTCTCAAAGAATCGATGAGAATCAACCATCACTAGATGCGAGTAAATATTTAAATAACGCGGATTTAAAAGCGTCAACCGATGGTTTAATTCTAATTTCGGAAGGTATCGTGTCCCAAAGATTGATTGCCTGATATGAGAATCCATTTTCCAGTATGGAAGTCCCTGGTGTTGAAAGATTAAACGAGGAGGTAGTAGAGTAGGACCTAGCTGAACGTCGAGTGTCAGGGTCGTTAACAGGGAAAGAAGGCAATAAATGTGATAGCTTATAACATGCCCTCTATAGCTCCACTCGATTCTTAAGTCAAACGCCGGACAGTTAGCCTAGGGCCAAGGCAGTGATTAAATGCAGTCTAAATGTACGCAAGTAGAATCATTCCCCGGCACTTCCCCATCTTCCCGCAGCGGCGCTGCTCTGAGTAGCCATCTCCAACTAGCGGATCTCTCTCTCTCTCTCTCTCTCTCTCTCTCTCTCTCTCTCTCTCGTTGTTTCGCGGCCTCTCGTCGAGGTCCTTGCTCCGCTATTAAGGGAGCAGCCAGCGGTCGCTTCACTCAGTCGGTTCTGAGTAGTCGAGCAGAGAGGACGGCCGGTGAAGCCTTCTGGGTGTGTCTCTCTCTCTCTCTCCCTACCTCCTTAGAGCCAGCGTGCTCGCCAGGTGTAATACCCTAGACGCCTTGAGCTACGTAACTACGTGCTCGGCTAAAGTTGCAGCGGCTCTTCACGCCACCCGCAATGGCCCGGCTGACGTAGTCCCGGAGAACCGGACTAAGGGATCTGTAACTCTCCTCCTCCTTCCAAGCATACGGTCATTGCCTCGGATTGAGGTTATACCGCCAAAGCTCGCGTCAAACGTTTGCAGCAGAAGCAACAAAATTGTGCTTTGCCCCACGAGGTCTGGGAGCAAATTAACAAGTTTGCTTTTTGTGATTACTTTGTATGCCATAATGGCATAATGGAAAATATTTCCTTCAAGTAGCGATTTTCAGCTACTCAAAATGTGCATAATAATTACGCAGTGGTACATCGCATTTTAAATGAAAAATATACTTAACTCATAATTTTGCAGGCGCTGGAGCTTAATGAATGAGTAATCGGATAAATCACAATATACTAAATGTGTTTACGTAGATTTTCTTTATTTTCCACGAAAAGAAATTAGTGCAAAATGCATGAAACGTATGCATTCCAAGCGGGATTCCTCACTGAAAATTACACCTAAATTTCTAATAGTTTTAACAAGAGGAATATTTAAGCATTTACAGTCAATAGTGGAAGATTGTCAAAGTCAACTCGCTTTAAAGTTTGAGTGGAGCCAATAATAATGGCAGACGTTTTGTTCCAATTGAGCTGGAAATCATTCGTAGACGCTCAGTTCGCAACCGAATCAATATCCTCTTTAACTTAGCCTAAGAAAGAATGTAATTTTTCCCTTTCACACTCCCTTTCACTGTGCGTAGTTTCTGAAACAACCTACGATGTCATTAATTAGTACAAGAAATGTCACTGGTTCCGGGTTAAATTATTGCAGTATGCTGGATGTCAGATGAACAAATTCCGAGTAATTACCTGAAGGATCAACTATAATTTGTGAGCGACCAGATAGATATGACCAGAACTATCTAATTACATTATCGGAAAAATTGCACATATGCATTTTTCGCAAAAGAGTAGAGTGGTTAAGCGAATAAAATGCGATTTTAAAATCAATTAGTACCATAATAGTGAGGAGCCTATTGTCCTTTCTAATTCTGATATCTTTGGTGATTTTTATAAGAACAGATTGTGTGCTATAATTTTTACCAAACCCCGATTGGAAAGGCGATAAAATTTCATTTGAATCAAGAAAATTAATCAACTGATGTGTGACTGATTTTCTCAAAATTTTCGCCAGGTGTGGCAGATTAGCGATTGAGGGAGTCTCAGATTCAATCGTTGGTACGGGCACCTTGCTCAAGCGATTTTTTCCACTGAGTTGGATCAAAACTCGTAACAGGAGAGGTATTGAATAAGTACTAAGTAACGGGGTAGTCTACAGCAATGGGGTAAATATAACTACGTTGTTTTCAAAGTATGACAATAACATATTATCTGAACGTTTTTTATTCGATTTCGGCAAACTGGCTAGAATAGTTCGACAAACCGTTATGTTGTCTACTAGATTAAAACAGAATTTTACTCGCATTGGATCAAACAGATTTAAAATTTCAGCAAATTCAACATCTGTGCATAATAAATGAAAAGTAGCCACATTGATATAATAATTATTTAGCTACTGCGTGCTGAAAAATGATAAGGGGAAATTTGACGTATTTCCAAACCACTTTCTTAATATTTTCGAGGTTGGCGACATATTGGCAGAACTGTAAAGGGTATATGGTAAAAACTTTTCTAGACGTATATAAGTTTTGAATTTTTCTTCAAAAATCGATACCTCGTCATGAGGGGCTTGCTATAAATACGTTTAGCACGCTTATACAAATGATCTCGTTTTTCGCGTCAAGCTCGAAGTTCTTCCGAGAACCAAGGCGCTGAATTTCGGCGAATAATTTTTCTCCCAAATGGGCCAGTCGAGTCGAGCAGGTCAAGAGTGGTAGAAGCAAAAATGGATAATTTAGCGTGGGTGGTGGAAAATATACTTGTATGCAAAAATTTTGATTCCAATGCTTGCCCGAATTCAGTTGACACGGCATGGTGAGTATGCTCCGGTGGTACAATGTATAAGCCGTTTACGAAAATGAGCCTTCGCAGGTGCCTTCTATAATGTTCATCGCTGCATAGATCTG
Source organism: Philotrypesis tridentata (assembly GCA_018906965.1). NCBI lineage: Eukaryota > Metazoa > Arthropoda > Insecta > Hymenoptera > Pteromalidae > Philotrypesis > Philotrypesis tridentata. The sequence goes on from JACCIB010000109.1 coordinate 172,649, forward strand.
AGTTCAGATTTCCTAATAAAGCAATGTTTTTATATGAATGTGAAAAGTTTTGTATTACGGCAATAAATTCAGATAGCACATTCCCCTTTGATCGCCGGTATACAACAGCAGTTAAGATGTGCTCATTGCTCGGAGGTTCAATATCTAGTAGAATGAATTCCGTTTCGTTTATTCTAGAATGATTTGATACACATAATATTTTAATCTTAATTTCTAATCGAATGTAAATACCTACCCTTCCTCCCTGCATGTATTTTTTTGACTTGGCACGCGATGCAGTGACAATAGCGATAGATGTCGGATTTTCCCTTTGGCGTATTTTCTAAATATTAACAGGAAATGTTGATTACAAAACGACTTTCGGACTATGCTTTGAACCAAATGCTCAAGGTTTTTTCCCTGGCAGACCACGTTCATTTACTGTAGGCTTCTTAGATTTTAAGCCTCGATCGTCTCGTACAAAATTATAATCTGGAATAGTCACAATATTAAATCGCTAGAATATCCACTGATTTTCTCGTGATAAAATCTTGAATTAGTAATAATAGTTCGTGAACTGAGTTTATGTTTGCATGCGTAAAACATAAAAAATCGCGCGAAATTTTGTGCATCCTGAAGCGGGATGTGACTGATCTCATTTGGTTTTTTCGTGATCAGATGGCGTATTTATAGTTATAATTTCCAAGTTGTCAGACTTTCGGACTTAAACAACAAAGTTTGAGACCCAGATGTGCTCATAACCATGCTCATCAGCCTGGTTTCTGGCTTGTCTATGCGAATTGAAAATCAGAGGCGGCAGCATTTCAACAAACATAATACAACTTGTTGGATTTCGGGTTGCAAAAAGAAGTCGGAGGTTCCAATTCACTGTATTTATTTCTTCGATCACTACTCGATTGCACACACAGGGTTAGAAAGATAATTGATGAGACGTGTACACTCCGGTGGTCCTTTCGGCACTGGCGTGGGCGTCGCTGGGGGGGGGGGGCGAGCGCTGGAGAGGGGAATTTCCCGAGTGGCCTCTCGGTGGCGCGGGGGAGCGCGGAATGCGTACGCACAAACATACCGCCCGCTCCGTTCCCTGAACCGAATGAGTGGTTCGGCCGCGAGTAGCGCAGTGCCGCCCGCTGTAGGGCCGATGAGGAGCCGCCCGCTGTGAGAGAAGTGGGGAGCCGACCGCCCTGAGCATGGTGAGGTTGTCCGCGCTGTGCGGACAGTGGGGAGCCGCCCGCTCTGAGCGTGATGAGGTTGTCCGCTGGGCCTGTCTCGGAATGCGCCGTGGCGGAGGTGTCACTCGTTGGAGAGCGCCTGAGCATCGGGCGCTGGCTGAGGTGGCGGCTGTACAGGCAGCTGGACCAGTTTGGTAACAGGCCGGGTGTAGGATGCACTCGCGGTCCTAACGGTGGCCACTCTCACGAGTCCATCGGGACCGGGGTGGACGGCCGTGATTCGGCCCAGTGGCCATCGCCCGTTCGGCCTGAGGAGTGGAGGATCGATGATAATGACCAAGTCGTCGACCCGGAGGTTGGGCTGCGGACTGGTCCACTTGGAGCGCTGCTGAAGGGTGTTGAGGTACTCGCGACTCCAACGAACCCAGAATTGGTCGCGGGGTCCCTTGACAAGCTCCCAATGTGCCAGGTGCTGGAGAGGCGTCTCGGCCTGAGATGGCTGGGCTCTGGATGTGAGGGCCCTCCCGACCAGGAAGTGACCCGGGGTCAGGACCTCCAGGTCGTCCGGGTCGCCGGAGAGGGGCACTAGCGGTCTGCAGTTAAGGACCCGCTCGATGCCAGTAAGGAGGGTCGAGAATTCCTCGTAGGTTAATGTCCGCGGGCCGGCTATGCGTCGCAGGTGGGCCTTGGCAACTTGACCGCGGCCTCCCAGCGTCCGCCAAAGTGAGGAGCGGATGGCGGGATGAACTTCCAGGTGATGTCCTCCTGGGCGAGGCTGCCTTCGACGAGTCCCCAATCGAGTTCCGCGGCGCGTCTCAGGCGATTAAGCTCCGCGTTGGCTCCGCGGAATGTCGTGCCGTTATCGCTCCAGATCTCCTGCGGGTAGCCGCGACGGTTAGTGAAGCGGTCGAGAGCCCCGAGGAAGCTCTGGGTCGTGAGGTCTCCAGAGAGCTCCAGATGAACAGCCTTGGTCGCCATGCACACGAACAGACAGACGTAACCTTTGGTGGTCCTCGTGCCGCGACCCTTTGCTCGCAAGATCGAGAATGGTCCAGCGTAGTCGACTCCGGTCCGAAGGAATGCGGAGGTAGGCGTGATTCTGGAGCAGGGGAGCTGAGCCATTCCTTGGTGACGGGGCCGGGCGTTGATGATGGCGCAGACTGTGCACCCTCCGATGTGGATTCGAGCTCGGTTCCTCCCGCCGATGATCCACGCTCGCTGAAGGGCGTAATAGTAGGTGGTGCGGTATCCGGCGTGCAGGCCACGCACATGGGCCCAGCTAATCACGAGTCGTGCGAGGTGGCTGCGGCTGTGGATGATGAGAGGGTGTTTCTCATCGGTCGGTAGCGAGGAGTTCTCCAGCCGTCCTCCCACTCTGAGGGTCCCGTCCTGGTCCAGGTGAGGAGCCAGTGTCCGCAGGGCGCTGTCTCTGCCGACTGGGCGGCCTTCCTTGAGGTGACGTATCTCGCTTTCGAAGTCCTGCTGCTGACTAAGTCTGGCGCAGACCTCCAACTCTACTTTTAGCTCGGCGGCAGTTACGGGCGCGAGGATGGCCGATCTCGTTGCTGGATCTGCTCGACTTCGGAGCAGTCGTCGGCAGCGCGCCATCGCCTTCAAAAGTTCGTTGAGGTTGGAGAACTTGTCCATGGGATGGTCCTCGGCTGGAGCGATCTGTGCGGCGCAGCAGGTGATGTCTGCGCGGTGCGGGATTGTCGGTGGGCAGAGGCCTGGGATCTGCGCGGGCCACACGGACTCCTCGTGCTTGAGCCAGCTCGGACCTTCCCACCACGAGCTTGACTGAATGAGGCCTTGGACGTCAGTGCCTCTCGTGGCGAGGTCCGCCGGGTTGTCGTTGGTCGGCACGTAGCGCCAATTGACGGCTGGCACCAGGTCCTGGATGTGGGCGACGTAGTCGTCGACGAATCTCGTCCCGGTGGGGCTATCGCAGGAGAGCCAGTGAAGGACTACTTGCGAGTCGCCCCACACGAAGCAGTTGGACATGGGGACGTCCAGGTTCGCGGCGACGTGTCTCAAGAGTCTGGCAGCCAGGAGGGCGGCCCTGAGTTCAAGCCTCGGGATTGTCATCCTTGCCGTCAGCTTTTTCGGAGGGACCAGACTTCGGATGGGCGAGAGCTTAGACTTTGCCCAGAGTAAGGTGACGGTGCTCTTGTCTCCACTTGGTTCGACAGTCCAACAATACAGGACCGTTGCCATGACTCGGCGACTGGCATCGGCGAAGGCATGCAGTTCCAGTCTCTGCAGATCGTTTGCTTGAGTCCACCTAGGAATGGTCAGTTGGTCGATGGTTCCGATGGTTGCCCGAAAGTCTCTCCACTGACGAGCCCATGGCTGGGGTACCTCTTCGTCGCACTTGATCTTGGCGCGCCAGAGGTCCTGGACGATCATCTTGGCGACCACCACGACCGGAGCGAGCCAACCTGCTGGATCGAAGATTCGTGCCAGCTCGGAAAGCGTTGCTCTCTTGGTGATGGGAACATCTTCGGGGGGCCGTCGACTGATGAAGTCGAAGCGATCCTGAGATGGGTCCCATGCGATGCCCAGCTCGTTGACGGGGCCGTTGGCCAAGAATTGTAGCCAGGTCGGTCGTAATCGGTCTTCCGGAGCGATGCCTTCGAGCAGGTCTGGAGAGTTGGAGACCCATTTCTTCAGAGTCATTCCTCCTGCTTGCAGGAGCTTGATGAGTTGGTCTCGGCGCTTGCAGGCTGATTCGAGATTGTTAGCGCCGCTGAGGAAGTCGTCCACGTAGAGTTCCTTGCGGACGGAGTCGACGGCCTCAGGGAGGTTTCTTCCTTCGTCCAGGCAGAGTTGGTGCAGGGTCCTCAGTGCCAAGTAGGGCGCGCAGGTTTCTCCGTAGGTGACCGTCTGGAGAGCGTAGTGGTCGGCCGGGGTCTCGGCATCTGGGCTCCAGAGAATTCTTTGCAGCTGGACATGTTCCGGGAGGATCATGATTTGTCGGAACATGATCTTGACGTCGGCGCAGAAGACGATCCGGTGCATCCTCCACCTGGTAACGACGATTGCCAGGTCGTTTTGCAGCTTCGGGCCGGCGTGCATCACGTCGTTCAAGCTGTAACCGCTGCTGGTGGGGCGGGACGCATTGAACACGACGCGAAGCTTGTCCGCGAGGTCTCCTCTCTGCCAGATGCCATGGTGACAGATGTAGCAAGCTGGTGTGTCGGTGCTCTCCAGCTCAGCGCCGTCCAGTCTGCGCATGTGGCCGAGTCGAATATATTCGTCCATGAATGAGACGTACTCGGCAGCGAGCTTGGGGTCTCGCCGCATGTGTCGATGCATGGCCTCCAGTGCGACGCGGGCCTGGCTCAGGCTCTCTCCGAGGATCCGTCTGCCTTGAGGGGGAGGAGAATGATGTATCGACCGTCTGGGCCCCTACGGTGTCCTTCTTTGAAGAGGCGCTCGCACTCGATGTCTGCCCTTGATTGTCGATCCGTTCGGGGGACATCTTCCAGTGACCAAAAGCGCTGGACGAGTTCGACGAGATCTTCGTGTGGCTGGTCCTCCCTCGGCGCGCGCTTCTGCACACATGCAGTGGTGATGCCTGTCACGGCGTGGTGAGCATTGACAGCGCCGGTGAAGGTCCACCCGAATATGGTCGGCTGTGCGATTATCCCTTGGCTTTGCACGGCCCCTGGGAGCAGCAACCTTGGGTACACGTTTGCCCCCAGAATTGCGTCCACACCCTTCGGGAGGTTGAATTCGGGATCAGCGAGATCGACTCCGTCACGGAGTGGTATGGTCTTCGCGGGGACTGGCTGGGCGGGAGTGATGATGCCAATGCGCTGCAGGCCGTAGACTTCCAGCCTCAGTGATTGTTGTGTGGTGTCGTAGAGGTGGATCCACGTTCGAATGCGAGCCGAGTCCATTGATGAGCCGGAGACTCCAGCAACTCCGACGTTTACCCGCTCGAACCTGTCACCCAGACGTCGAGCGATGTCCAACTTCACCAGGGTGACCTCCGAGCATGGGTCGAGCAGTGCCCTCGCTCTTAGCTTGGGTCGTCGAGCGTCGCCAAGGGTGATGACGGCCGTCGGAAGGACTGCTAGTCATGCCTCGTCGGCGGCGTCGGCCCACTGCGATAGCTGGTCCTCGGCGGTCGAGTCGGTGGTGGTGGCTGCTGTGATGAACGATCCACGCGCCTGCTTGGGTGGCAGCCGTGCGTTGAATGGCGGCCCTGGGCGTTTGCATGCGTATTCGTGGATCAGGGTGTGGTGTCTTCCACCACACGTTCGGCAGGAGGCCGTCGATGGGCACACTCGGACCGAGTGTTTGCCCCTGAGGCAGTTGAAGCAGAGACCCTTGTCCACGACGAGTCGTCTGCGCTCTTGGTCACTGAGAGCCTTGAATTTCTCGCAGGTTCCCACATGATGTTCGTCGCCACAGGCTGCGCATGGCCAGATGACAGTTGAAGCAGCTGTCGTGGTGGCATTGGGACCAGCGCCGGTCGTCGTGGCGAAGCTTCTCAGCGCGCGTGGATTTGTCTGGTTGCTGCGAGAGGCTTCTCCCGGACGTGCTGGGCGGATAGACTCCAGTGACTTCAGCGTGAGGCAGCGTCAGCGGAGGAAATTGGAGAGGAGCGAGTACGAAGGGAAGAATTCGATCTGCGTCTGATCAAGTGTACCAATCTCGTCTTCCCAGCTGCGCCTGGTGGAAGGGTCCATGCTCTGGCTCGCCACAGTTACAAACCAGTCGTTCCATTCGGTTCGGCCCATTGTCTGGAGCTGGCTTCGATGCCGTTCCATCTCGTCGAGGAGGCGCTGGAGCCCGAGGGATGACTCTTCCTTCAGCGGTTGTATGTGCAGGACGGCCATGAGATGCTCCAGCACTAGCACGCGCCTTTGGTCGTACCGGGCTTCCAGTGCTGCCCAGGCAGGAGCGAAGCTGGACCCAGTGATCGGGAAGTTCTCCAGAGCCGATTGCGCTTCGCCGTGCACGCTGGTCTTCAAGAAGAAGAATCGCTGGACGTCGCTGAGGGTCGGGTCGTCGTGTACGAGGGCCCGGAACAGGTCTCTGAAGGACTCCCAGTCCTCTCGTTTTCCGCTGAACTGGGGCACCTCGATGCTCGGCATCCTGCTAGCGCCTCTGGCAGGCGGTCCTTGAGCAAGTGCGACGGGCGTGGAGCTCTCCGTCGCCCTCAGCACGTCGTAGAGTCGGCCTTTTGCGGAGGCGTAGACGTCCTGCACCTCCGAGTATTCGTTGCCTCGGACGTAGTCGGTGTCCTGGATGCCGGGAGTCTGCAGCAGCGCCACATGGTTCTGCAGAAAGTCCGTCCAGTACCCATCGAGAATCTCGAGGTTGCTGGTAGCCAGCCCTCCAGTCCACTGCATCTGCGGCCGATCCAGGATCTGCTGGGCCCACTGCTTGATGGCGATGAGTAGGGCCGCGTGCAGTTAGCCGCTCATGTGACAGGGCGAAGCCGACCGGACTGCACGCGGCGGCTGCTCATGTGACAGAGCGAAGCCGTTTCTCCTGGCCGCGTGCAGTTGGCTGCTCATGTGACAGAGCGGAGCCGAGACTGTACGCGGCCGCTGCTCATGTGACAGAGCAAAGCCGAGGGGGAGAGGGAGAGAGAGAGAGAGAGAGAGAGAGAGAGAGAGAGAGAGAGAAAGCGAGAGAGAGAGAGGGAGAGAGCGCAGAGCGTACGAGATCAGGGTGGTGCATGCATTCGGGGACTGCCGAAGCTCGCCGTTCGAGCGAGAGAGAGAGGGGGGGGGAGAGAGAAAGAGAGAGAGGAAGAGAGCGCAGAGCGCACGAGATCAGGGTGACACATGCATTCGGGGACTGCCGAAGCTCGCCGCTCGAGCGAGAGAGAGAGAGAGAGAGAGAGAGAGAGAGAGAGAGAGAGAGAGAGAGGGGGGGGGGAAGAGAGCGCAGAGCGCACGAGATCAGGGTGGCGCATGCATTCGGGGACTGTCGAAGCTCGCCGCTCGAGCCGTTGAAGCTCGCCGCTCGAGCCGTTTGGAGTCATAGAGAGAGAGAGAGCGCAGAGCGCACGAGATCAGGGTGGCGCATGCATTCGGGGACTGCCGAAGCTCGCCGCTCGAGCCGTTTGGAGTCATCGTCCTGGGAGAGGGAGGAGGGAGGAAGAGAGAGTGAGTGAGAGAGAGGGGGAGAGCAAAAGAGGAGGGTGGCGCGCGGCCGAAGTCCGCCGCTCGGGGCGCTCGGCATCGTCGGGCCCGCGCGCGTTGAGGACTGAGGAAGAGGAGGGGGCAGCGTCCGCTTTTCCGCCATCACCTCCGATCGACAACGTTGGAGTTGTTCCGATCGGGAGAGCGGGCGCTTTTCCGCCATGTTTTTTCCCGGCGTGGGTTCGTTGCGGGCTTTCCCGCAACCGTTCCCGCTGTTGTTGTATATATCCCGACGGTACACCTTTTATGCCGCGTGCACGAGTGCGTGCTTATTACTTCATGAAGCGCGCACTTTTTGACGCATTGACGCAGCACTAATATTCAGCATTAATATTTACCTTCTCCGTTCATGTCGTCTTCCTTCCGGTCTGGTTAATACTTCACGAATCCGGCTCGATTGTACCAATGTTGGATTTCGGGTTGCAAAAAGAAGTCGGAGGTTCCAATTCACTGTATTTATTTCTTCGATCACTACTCGATTGCACACACAGGGTTAGAAAGATAATTGATGAGAAGTGTCCACTCCGGTGGTCCTTTCGGCACTGGCGTGGGCGTCGCTGGGGGGGGGGGGCCGAGCGCTGGAGAGGGGAGTTTCCCGAGTGGCCTCTCGGTGGCGCGGGGGAGCGCGGAATGTGTACGCACAAACACAACTATCAGGTTCCCCTAGGTTCAAATCTGCGTAGTTTACTTCACCGTGTTTACGCTTCGCTAGAAGAATATGCTTAACAATTTGTTGCGACTTGACCGCAATAACGAAAGAAACGGTCTCAATCTTCTTCTGTTTGCCACTACTCTATTAAGTCTCTTTCGAATTTCACATCGCAGAATTATTTAATCGAGGCACTATCTCTCGCACGCTCATAACATGTAATGTGAGTAAATTCGTAGCTAAATTCCGAAATAAAATAAAATGATTTTTGGGGATTCCATTGACTTTGAGTAAGAATTTTGATTTTCTGAAAACGACTCGAGGGTGGTTACACGATTTTCGTGATCAGTAAGTGCTACTGAATTATTGTCCATTTTTACCGATAGTTTGCTCACCATTTCGAATAAAATGGCGGAATGCTGAGCGGATGTACGATTTTCCCAATCATAATGGGTAGTTTGTGAGGAACTCACATTTTATTTACGAACGTAGAAGATTTGGTAATTTCAATTAGAGTGTCACTTGTCGATAGTGAGGGACTCGGAGAGTCCAAAGAAATATCAGACAGTGGGCAGTCCGGATAACTGGCCGAGCATTTTTTAGCTAATTAGTCACAAGAGACGAGGCATTCGTTCCTGGTAACAATTCGCCGGCGGGTGGCAATGGAAACGATTTGAAACAGCATTCGATATGCTTACTCGAATTTAAATACCTCAGTACGCAAGTTACATGCAGCGCGACTTCACATTCCGAACAGAATAAGCGCTTTGAATTGTTAAGTTGAAGGTTGCAAAATGTGCGTGCAATTAGCTATAACAACATGCCCGAGGACAGCAAACAACAGTAAAAATACTACGATAAATAAGATTAAAATTTGGAGCAAGCAATACTACTCACGTGCAGAGCAGAGAGGAAAAGAGATAAATAAAGCACTACTCCGATGGGTTGGGGTAGTGGGGGCGGCGGGGGGGGGGGATAGCTTATCGAGCGCAAGTGACTAAAGGCAGTGTGTATCCAGTAAGTTATTTAAAAAAGTATCCTGTGAACTTTACATTTAACCATATATTTTATCTAAATCTATGGAGGACATCACCTGGAGTGCAGCGACCCTGTTCACCTAGATACCTTTCCGGCACATAGTGCCCAAGTTTTGCCGAAAAGCTACGGAGTACATTACCTATAGTACGTAATCGGCGACCCTGTTCACCTAGACATGTTGCCAGTACCTTCAATCTTATCAGTTCTAGCAAAGATTTTGTAAAATAATAACCTAGCTTTTCACAAACTGTGGTGTTATGAATAAAATATCTATTGCGAGCCGATCGGTAAACGTCACGGCAATATTCGCACCCATCGATCGCTTCCGCTTTCCTTCCCCAGCACACAGTCATCACCAACCTCCGCCATAACGGCTGTTGTGCTGCAGCGCTCGCTTCTCCTCTCAACCTTTTCTTCCGGGATCCCTGGTGGGAGTATTTTTCTTTATTTTGGAGGAAATTAAAAACTCATCGGAAAATTAGCGTTCATTATGATGATATGAATCACCCTGTATATTCCGTTTGATTATAAGATATAATCTATATTTTTATGTTGATCCAAAGAATTAAAAATTGGCATACGTACCATATTTTAATGGTACGTAATATTTCTAAAAACCAGAAATTAAATTTAATTGGAATATTTTAGTAACAAATTTTACCATACATAAAATTATTATTACTAAGTATTAAATATATCATATTTTTACAGGAATTCTAGCTGGGCACGATAATCGAGTATCTTGTTTAGGCGTTACAGAAGATGGCATGGCTGTGGCAACCGGCTCTTGGGATTCTTTTTTGCGCATCTGGAACTAATCAGCGTCGTATAACCATATGTTCCTTCAAAAATCAATGACATTGAATAATGAACATCATAATGTATTTAAATAAGCCATTATTAACCGGTGAATGACAAAAATTTTATCACCAAAATTGAACAAAAGCGGATAGTACAAGAGAAAAGTATTAACAATTTCAGAATGAATACTATCTTCGCGATTTGTGCCAGATTGAAATTTTAAAAATCCATAAAAAATCATTCTGAAAAAAATTATAAATTATAAACTTAGTTTCTCTTGCAGATGGTATAAATTGAATCTAGAGTTTGTGTACACGCACACAAATAAAAATAATTGACTGCCGTGACCGCGGAACAATAGATCGATCAAAGAGATCGTCCAATATCACTGCTACAGTCTTACATGACTTAAGTCATTTATTATAATGATACTAAGTTCGTAATCTTCATTATAATAATAATGACAATGCTTGAGAAAATAATTACAAACAGCAAAATGTAATAATAATCATCGTATCAGAAACAAAGAAAAATATTCATGCACGTGGTTTAGGCAAATAGATAAAAAACGACTTTATGCAAGACGACCAAAGTCATTATCATTACCGCTATCATTTTAACATTTTTTCATCTCATAATAAATAATTGATCAACTTTATCTATTATCGTAGCTTTTCTCTCCTTAAATAAAAATACACATATTTACACAAAAATTATGATTTCACACAACATGATAATTAATAAAAAATAAATTTTGTTGTGGAATATACAGAACATTGCCAATCGTATAAACAAATTATTCATATTTATCTTAATCTTATCATTGTTTAAGTATGGATGTATCTCGGATTACCTAAGTGGTATATTTACTTAAACAGCATTAAATAAGAAAAAACATATAATTATGAAAAATAAGGGGAGAAAGGAACCGACTAATCAAAAACTATTCAGTAGACACTATTAGGTGTTTTATACTAATCTAAACATTCAAAGAATTATTCATGGAATGAAATTAATAATCATGTAAGAGCTATGAAATGAAGGAAAATGAAATATACAGCAAATATTTTAAGTGTTTGTACAAGTAATGCGAAAATATGGAAAATTGTAATATGAGCCTATAATATTCTTGGCGCAAAATAAATAAGACAAATCTTATAGATCAAACAGTACACAAACTGACTATGACAACTAACTTGTTCACATTCTCTTTTTTATTTTAATTCCTTGAAATTTACTGCAAAATTAGACTCAATGCAATACAAGCTTTTGTCTCATTTTTTTACTGAAATTCAATATTATGTATCTTCTTGGGAAAATAATTGGGCTGGGTTTCCGGATCGAGAATCAAAGTCAAGTTTGAAAGGTGATTAAATAGTCCGAGAGTCCTGGCACATTGTTTGGCACTTGCTTCTAAATTTGTCGAAATATATTAGTAACCTACTGAATGCAACCCTAAATTCTCGGCTTTGGATCTAATAAGGAACATTGTTATTATCGCACAATGAACTTCAAAACAACGCTTAGTTTTTTGCAAATAACTTTTTTGTAAATATTAACTTTTATGCAAACTTGTTTAGAATTGAATTTTCAACAATACACATGTATGTGCCAAATGCAAAATTAAATGTAAAATTAAGTTTCTGCATTACTAAATTGTTGAACAAAAAAAAATTTTTCTTCAATTTTCCATAATGACAGTTTTTACAAAAAATGATGTTTTTTCATTGGATAAGCTCTCAAAGACGACTTAGTACAAACAATGAAAAATCGGTGTCCGATATTGATATCTCAAAATGGCATTATAAACAGATCCAACTGCGTTTAATCTACAACTTGTGGCGTATTTAATACACATTTAACAGGAATGTTCTTAAAATTAATACTTAACAACATTTTTAGCAACAAATAATTTTTATTTTCGCCGATTTTAATGTACGTAAAAAACCATGAATTTTCATTTAATCTTTGTTAAGATCCGACCAATAAGAGCTGAGATACGAACTTTTTTTAATCAATGATTTCATCGAGACTACTTAACATTTGTAGTTGAAATTTAGTACAGTGCTTGTCGAAATAATACTCTAAATTATAAAGTTTTTCTCAATATCTGCAGATGGCTTAGTTTGGCCAAAATGATCGATGAAGAATTGGAAATATTCGCGTGCCACCGCGCGACTTTCCGGCGCGGTAGTGAGGTCACTGCCGCGCGGCAGCGGATTGGATTCGTATACGTTAAATGTAATTTGATTATCCCAGAAACTAAAGCTGCTATTGCAATACATCTTTTTGTATAACGTGCTCTTTCTTAGCTTTAAGACCATGCTAACTAAGTTGTCATAAGTGTAATGTAAATAACCCAAATTAAAAATTTTTCCAAAAAACATCTTTTTTCGCTATGTACACAACCTTTATATGCATATATTGCGCTACCAAACATTTTTATGATGTTAATGTTATTATGATGACAGTAATACAGTATCTGCCCATAAACGTTATGTTTATAGTGAAAAAAGATGTTTTTTTTTCAAACAATTTTTAATGTGGGGTGTTTACATTATACTTTTGATAAATTACTTAGTTAAGTGTTAAAGCTGAGAAAAAATTACGTTATATGAAAACAAAATTTATTGCTGCAGCAGCTTTAGCATCCGAGACAATCAAATCAAAGCTACGATCTAGTCCGCTGCCGGGCGACAGTGCCCCACCACTGCGCCGCCCTGCCCGGGAGTCGGGTAGCGGTGCGCAAATATTTCCAATTGTTCATCGATCATTTAAGATGAATAAAGCTATTTGCAGATACTAGGAAAAACGTTATTATTTAGAGTATTATTTTGACAAGCACTGTACTAAATTTTAACTAAAAACATCAAGAAGTCTCAGAGTAATCATCGATTGCAAAAAAAAACAAAATTTAAATGAAAATTCATGGTTTTTTACGTACTTTAAGACGTATTTTACGACCTTTCTCTTTGCTTTTTTGAAGTTTATTTTGCAATAACAACAATGTTCCCGATCAGGTCGGAAGTCGAGAATTTAGGGTTACTTTTAGTAAGTTACTACTAACATATTTTGACAATCAAATTAAACGTAGAAGAAGGTGTCCGATATCCCACTATTGAAATCCCTGACTTCCGGACTAGAGGGCTCAATATACATCCTGACAAAGACACAAGAGTTCAAATATCTAAAAAGCTTACTTTCTTGTTACACATTGACCTCTTTTAACATTTTTCAACATGGGCAGGAGTTTTTTTGATTCTACAAAAGTGAAGGGGGGATTGGATTTTTCAAATTATGAATCCAATACATTTTGAAAATTTTTAACCTTTTCCAGTATTTACAAATCCATCATCAGAGTAACTAGAAAAAAAAATACGTTTTCATTGGTTTCTGCAAAGACGCTCGAGAAACTCAAGTTTGCAATCATTTTTTATTTATAAAAAAAATTAATAAAGTAGATATATTTAATGAATGAAAATAAAACATGCTCATATTTTAATGTAGAAGCTTAATAACTTATGTAATTTACTATACTCTCTCAATACCTGCAAGAAGCTTGAGATTCTAGCTCTTAGCTTTTTATATATTAATAATATAAATGCACCTTTAAAAAAATATTAAAAGTTTTTTGTTAAATGTCCATAATAGGGGAGATCTTGTTCAAATGGATATGCATGGAATAAGGGTCATGTTTTATATACTGCATATGAGGCGTAAGTAGGAATATTTACACAAGCAGGTATATTAAAAGTACTGTAAGTATCTAAGTTTCATAGCATTAAAATTGCTCGCAGTGAAAATCTCGACAACAATATATAAACATAAATTCAGAATGGGTATCTTTTGGTACGGTAAAAATTTGACAATCTTTTAAACTCAAAAGATTATATTATATTTAAACTAGCGTCTTCAGACATGTTTTGCGCGTTCTTTTCATCTTTCTCTTAATTCATACCTTTTTCAAATTAAGAATTCAATATATACACAAATCATATAAAAAGTCGAATTAATCAAAGATCAAATTTATAAATGTACTAATTTCACTGTTATAATCTTAAGGTCCCTTCCTACAAATCTATACGTCATATCCGATATATATAGTAAACGAGAAAAATGGGATCGACCTTTGCGTAGATGGTTTATCTAAACGGAATAACGATAGACCTTGAAAAAATTACTGCGTACAGATTTTATAATGCAGATAGTGATGAAGCGAGCTTTATACCCTCGTACGTACTTTCGGTTATGAGTAAAAAATCGTGGAAACTGGGTAGCTTTTCGAGCTGTCCATTTCAATACATATATATTGGTAAACAATTGCCAAGTTCTATTTATAACCCCAAAGAATATTTTACAGTTACAACAGGTTCTCGTACAGGCATTTGCCTCTTTATTCTACTACCTATTCTTTCAGGTAATCAACATTTAGTGTAATATTGAGTTAAATGGGGTAACATTTCTGTTTGCCAAAAATTTTCATCTCTAATTATCCGTAAGCGTTTTGAATTTACTATACGTTTGAATGACGTAGGACTCTCTATTTCGAAGCGTATAACTCAGTCAAAAAAAATCGTATTATAATCGAAATATGAGGTGTGATAGAAAAATCAATTGCGCGTAGATTCGTATACGTTTCGTTACATTAAATTGATTAGGCAATGAACAGCAGCAAGTAGAAGCTAAACAAATGCAGACTTTCGGTCACTTTTCAGGAAGGTCAACTCTGCAGGTCTGTCATTCGCTCAAAAATAAAGCCACTGGCACGTAGCCCAAAGGTTCGAGAGCACTTGCAAGAATTTTTCAGATATGTTAAATAGTATCGCTAAAACATTAACAAATGTGAAAAAAGTGTATCTCGGCAATGAAAAGTAGTATGAAGATGAGACAGGACTCAAAAAATCGGAAAAAGTTATAAATTGTTAGAAAAGCTACCCATTTTCCATGATTTTTTACTTTATCGCAATCTGTATTCTAAAATCTATACGCAGTAATTTTTTCAAGGCCTCGTTATTCCGTTTAGACAAACCATCTGCGCAAAGGTGGGTCCAATTTTTCTTGTTTACTATATATAACGGATATAACATATAGATTTGTAGGGAAGGACCTTAAATAAATTTCAAAAGTCTCAAAATGCACGCTTTCGAATGAACGACAAATTGCAAACCGACTAATGCAGAAGAGCGTATATAGCGCCTTTTAACAACGATTATAACATGGCGTTTGACTCTCTTTTAACAGAAATACCTTATACTGGAAGATGAGGACATCCATCCGAGGAGAAGGATACCCTGACCGAAGACTGAGTTCAGTCTGTTTCATTGCCTAAAATGGGCTCGTGGTAATTTCTCTTGTCTATCGTACAAAGAGTTGAGTTGGGTTTTGATGCTATTTCCGTGTCGATTCGAATTCATTTTAAGGATATGACAGTTTCACTTAGAGTTTTTGGAGGACAAAAAATGTTTTTAGCACAGACCAAAATTCGCGCTTATCCGTAACCTAAGTAGTCGATTATTTCGTTGTGAATATCACACTCGCTACACGCTGGCGCTAACTTCACAGTTGACTAATCGATTGCTTATATTATGAATAATCATGACTGCATATTTAGGTAGAATGTACTACATAAAATTGTATATTGGTGACCTAACTGGCCCATCACACGGTGTAAATATCACGCTATTTACAAGTCGTGTATTAATAATATACTATAAAATAATATACTATAATGCTTCTTTCGTTGTTATTTATTATTTATTTCGATATCGTTTCAGTTTTTATTTATAAGTATTCTGTGTATTTATTTGTTATTTTTGAAATTAAATTAAAATATGATTTATGATTCAATATTAAATTTATTTTCATTCATTTTTCCTTAACATGTATATTCTAACAACCAAAATAACTTATTTATTTAACTTATTCAGAGAATAAAGTGTTATGACAGCAATGATTTCATTGAATGTATTAAGATAATTGGTGTAAATTGAATATCAGTATATTTATTCATGCAACAATAAAAATTTCCTTTTGATTACTGCAAGGAATTCGGAGTGGGAGAATTAAGGACAGAGAAAAGTATCTTGAAAGTGTGCGTGCATGTCAAGTAAGTATGTCTAGTTGGTAGTGGTTGTGGATCCGATATTCAGCTAATTAACAGCTGGGTGCAGGTCGCTCGTTTATGGCTCAGCTAAGTCTCGGCTCGTCATATCTGCGTTGGTGCAAGATAGGCTGGTTATTAGTAGCTCTCGATGTATTCGACTTGGCAGGTGTGTATTGCATGGAGACGTTACGTTCCCTATGGTAGAAGCTTATCTCAATATCAACTTCTAACTCGCGTTCGGAGTATTTTACTGGTTTGCAAAGTAGTGAATAAAGAGTACCCAAGACAGCCCGAATACGCTGTCTAGCGAGTCGGGAGTTACTGAGACTCAACGGAAGTTGGCCTGAAGCTGTGCTGCTGCTTTAATGAATTTTTGCAGAACAGTATTTTCTGACTAGTTGATATTCAAGCCCCGGTCATACTCTGTCACTTAGTGCCTAGATGATTCTTCTTTCCCGATGATTTGTCTAGTCCGACCTAATATCAAGCACAATGGTAAATCTGCATGCGTTTACGTGTTTCCCTTGTGCTATATTACGGTTTTTATAGCTTGTTTTTATTTACTCATCTCGCCTAGTGGATTTAGGATTTGTGATTTCGACGTTTGTTAGTGACTCATTGCTCTCCTAAATATTTTCGAGTGTGTACATCATAGTGTACAGATTTAGCAATGAAAGTTATGCATTTAGACAAAAGTTTGTTTTCCATTAAAAAAAGAAAAAGAGAAATTGAAAGTTAATATATGACTAGGAGGTATCCCCCCCCCCGCTTCGCTCGCCAACCCCCTAATTTTAATTGACTGATATGAAAATGGCTAATATGGAAAGGAATAAATTTCTATTTATATTCGAAATTTGTTACAGCTATAGCCTTGTGCATAGCAACGGCATCAACAACAATATAACCAGAGATTTTTGTATTTACATTGCGTGCCACGTGTCGCGTTAATGTTATAATTACAAATTATGATATAAAAGTGGCTAATATCTGCAGTGTAAATTGATTTTAAAACAACTACGATAAATTGAAGTATTTTGCAGTATGCTACATCGGAAACATATATAATAAAATAATTTGACCGTCACCTGTAAATATACCGCCGATGTCACTGTGAAAAATATCATACACCATCATTATTAAAAGTGAAGTTATTTAAGCTGTTGAAATTTTTCTATTAAGTGATTAAAGCTATTAGCTTTTTGCCAAAGCCCAAAGTTTTTAAGTAATATTTAAAATTTACAGTAGTCAATATTTACAATCAAATATTACACATTTAACAATATTATAATATACAATTTCTTCTTATAAGTGAGCCTATTGAACTGTATATAAGTACAAATTTCGAACTTGAGCATTAGTTGATGTAATGAACTACTCGTAATATAATGTTTGAACCACAAAAAAATCTTAGGAGATGGCAATTGCCTATTTCGTTCTTTTTCTTATTTTTTGTTTAATACTGAAGAAGATCATATGAAAATTAGGGCCAAAATTGTAAAATATATTTTTAAAATTGTAAAATATGACTGAAGTCAGATTAGGAAAGAAAAGACGTAAGGATGCAGTTGAAAATACGTCTAAAGTGAGATTAGAAAAGAAAAGATGCGAGGACGTAGCTGAGAATATGTCTGAAATTAGATTAGGAAAGAAAAGATACAAGGATATAATTGAAAACATGTCTGAAGTAAGAAAAAAAAGGTGTAAAGATATAGTACAAAATATGAATAGTAAGCGTATTAATAAAAGGGGGTGCCAATTGAGGGGGAGCTAATTTCAGACACGGCGGCTGCGGCGATATCATTTTATTAAAATAGAAAGAAGAGAGATATGGAATGGGTGTTTCTCCGACAGATTGACCAAATAGTTAAAATTAAAAACCATGACTCACAGTCTTCAGCCTCTCCTTATTATTCCACAATTTAAATTGTTTATAGTTGATCTACTTTTAAAACATACTTTTCGAAATTTGTAGATTTAATTTTGCAAAACTAATTCTACTGGAATAAGAAACATAAAATTTGCTAATTTAAATACTAGAATTTAAAAATTAACGTGAAAAAGTGTAAATTACCAGATTTCTTTTTTACAAAAGTAAAAATAGGAAAGATTTCACTTTTGAAAAGTAAAAAATGCGAAAATTCTACTGCACAACATTTGAGAAGGGAAAAAATGAAATTTTTACTTTAAATTGTAAATTACGAATTTTCTATGTTAGAAAAGTCAAAAATGTATTAATGATGTTTTTAAAGCATAAAACGTGAAATGTATACTTTATAATTAGAAAATGGCGAGTTTTCTACTTCAGCAGCTTTACGTTTGCAATTTGCACTTTTCTAAAGTAAAAAATTTCAATTTTTTCAACTTCTCAAATTTTGTAAAGTACAATTCTCGCATTTCTTACTTTTCAAAAGTGGAATCTTCTATTTTTTTACTTTTATAAAGTAGAAATCTGAAGATTTACACTTTTCCGCGTCAATTTTTAATCTTAAGCATTTAGAAAATAGAATAGCGATGAATAGCGAAAACTACTTTAGAAATACAGTAAGTTCTCGGAGAGAATACGTTGTTGTTGCTGTACAAATGTTGACCGTTCTCCAATACACGATACCAGACTGTCGCTCGCTCGCCTGGCTGGCTTCGTCTCAGGCCCATCGTGTTACTCGCTATCTGGCTTCTTTTAGATAGCCACTCTTGGCAAATTTAAACATTTTCAGGCTACATCTACTACTTACTCGAATGCCCTCATTTACATACTTTTTCTTACGCGTGAAATTCAAACTCAAATTACAATTACACATTCAATATCGCTTTTTATTACATTCTTCGTTCGTTCTCTCTCTCTCTCTCTCTCTCTCTCTCTCTCTCTCTCTCTCTCTCTCTCTCTCTCTTGTGTGGTAACCATCTTGCATCTTCTAGTGAACAGTCGGGTTTATTCAGATTTACTCCCAATTATTCTGTCTTGCCCATCTAGAGATTTTTCTTATTACCGATTTCATAATGTTCCTAATCGTTATTGCGTCTTTACCTATGATCAGCACACAGTCTGCGTAGACTGCTACTTTTATTATTTTATCTTCCAGAGTTCTTAGGATCTTATTGATCACTATAAGCCATAGGAAGGGAGAAATAACTCTCCCCTGAGATGTTCCCCTTGTGGTGTTCTTTCTGATTCTACTGCCTCCCATTTCTGAGTTGATTGTTTGATTTCTCAGCATCTTCATCACCTAGCTTCAATATCATTCATGTGCTCTTTTTATTGATTCTGTGTGAACATTATCGAAAGCTCCCTCTATGTCTAGGAAATCACCTAAGGAGTTCCTTCTCAAAAAAGATCTTTTCTATTATTCTTAAAATCTCGTGTAGTACTTTTTCCACAAATTTTTCTTTTCGGTTGGCATGCTGTGCTGTGTAATTCTTTTCCATCCTCATGGTTTCTTTTATATGTAGATCGATCAGTCTTTCTTCTTTAACAGAAAATATGAAAGGCTGATTGGTCTAAAATCCTAGTGCTGCGTGGCTTGTTTTATCTGCTTTAGATATGAAAGTCACCCTTACCTCTCTTCATTTCTTCAGTACATATCCTAAAATTAGGCAGTCCCTGAAAATTTTTCCCATCATGTCCAATATAGTATCTTGAGATTTTTACAGTATAATGGGCATAATCCATTGGGTCCTACTGATTAGGGTAAGGGTCAAATGTGTTTATTGCCCATGATATCTTTTCTCTTGTGAGTATTTCCTCTATAACTACCTGTTTATTCCAGTTCGGTGTGTCTTGCTGCGCTTCTTCTCAACCAAGCTTCACCTCCTGACTACTAGGTAAGTGTGTGTTTATTAATATTTCTAGGGTTTCCCTTACGGTCTCAATCCATGAGTTATCTAATCTTCGAATGCCTTTTAGAAACATAGATTCTTTTTTTAGAATTCTCTTAAATCTCGATGCTTGATTTATGTCCTTGAGGGACTAACTGAAACTTTTTAGGAATCTCTATTTAGCTTTCCATATGTTGCCTTTGTAATCATTGAGTTTGTTTTATATATGTTACAGCTTTTTTCCGTCTTCTCCCTTGTTACTTAGGCCCAGGAGTCTCCTAGTTTCCTTCCTTTACCCTCTCAGCTCTGTATTCCACCATGGTTTGGTGTTTTACCGCTGTGTCTCACAGGGCATGTTTTTCGGAAGACTAGTTCTAAAATGTCACTTAATTTTTTTATGTCGTTCTCGATCCCTGATTGTGTGGGATTGGCCGAGGTATGTGACTGTGCCTTGGTACTTACATTTTTCCTCACTGTCTCCAAAAACTTTGTCCAATCCCGATTGGTAGTGAAGACTACCTTCCTATGATCCAAATAGGAATTGTGAGGTAATACTTGTGGCCAGTGTCAGATCTATTACTTACTCCCTTACTCTATTTGCAAACGTTGGTACCTTATCCCTGTTGCATATTATAAAATTTGTGAATAGTATGTAATCTAATTTTGACTCATCTTTTTCATTAATGTCTTTCCTTCCTCATTATAACTTGGTTTCCCTTGCCTGTGGCTTCCTTCACTAGACTCGGGTGCATCTGTAGTGGTGATTCTTCCATATATGGCATATACTATGTGAGGATTAGCGGATTGCAGTTGTTCTGCTCGAGTATCACCGCCGTCATGTCATTGATACTATGTTGTGAAAGTAGCATTAGTTTTAGTGTTCTCTTTGTTACTATTCACGCTCTTTTTTACCTGAAATTTAGGAGTGGAACAGATCATAATCGTTCGCTTTTAAACTTTGTCTCGTAGCAGCAATGGTTCGTGCATAATAGTAATGTTTATTTTCTTCTCCGCCATTATCTGCATTAGGTTCTTTGAGGCTGCTTCGCAGTGATGCAAATAATTTGCAACAATATCAACTCCGATTACGTTCTACTGTTTCTTTTGATTTGGAAGCCTCCTTGAAGGAATTAAGGGATTCTGCATCCACGGAAATTATGAGGTCCTTACCGCTTCCACTTTTACTCGTTGCTGAGGGTAAGATTCTCCAGGTTTGAGTCCTTACTCCCCTTTTCTGTCCGGATATGATATGGATCACAGCCTCACTATCCAAGACTGGTGGGGAACCGAGATGGATATTATCTGTCTTAGGGCAGCTTTCACCTTGGTATGATTTCGAGCCTATCCCCCTGCCAGAGCTTATCGACTTCCTTCTGCTAGTTAGCTCCGTCAAAGTTTACCTTGTTTTCGCCGTCATCTTCCGGCCCATCCGTGATTTCTCGCAGAATCATCGTTTCCACTTCTAACGACCTCTCGAAGCTTCCTTCGAGACCTGGAGAGTCTGTTCTTTGGACTTGTTTGCCTTTGAAGAGACTTTCACTGCTTCAGCCTTGAGGGTTGGGTTGGGTTGGGTTGGGTTGGGTTCCACCTCCTTTCGAGTGGTACCTAGTTGTGAAGAGGTACCATGTTGTTTCTCATACCTCTCCACTACTTTCTTATTCATCTGGATGAACACTCTTTTTATTTCTTTGAGTTCATCTTTTTTATCACTTATTCTTTTCGGAAATCTAACCACGATCCTGTAGCCTGTCTTGACTTTCTGGTAGGGACTAGATTTCTTTTACTTTTGTCCCTTTTCTCTGTTCCTACTTCTGCAATCACATCGATAAGTGCTCTTTCAGTATGCGAGTCTGCGGATTCGACCTTGCTTTCTATGGATGATGTTTCGTCCTCAGATGCTGTGGCGATCTGCATTTCTTTTAGCTGACTGATTATGCTCCCCGAAACACCCTTGGCATGCGGGAGTTGGCAACCTCACCTGTAACTTCATACAATATTCGCTCGACTAAGTAATTAATTGCAGGTGCCGCCCCTTAAAAGAAGATAATATTTCATGGCTTTATTATTGTTTAAAATCCTAAAGATGTCGAGACCAGTATATTTGACTGACTTATTCCATCCCCCGAGTGAGGAGATCCGGTGTTTGGGTAGAACACCGTCGTCGACATTCTGCATCCCGCTAACCTCCACTAGTACGTACGCCAAGGGCTTCGTGATTCAATCAATGAATCTTTAGGATTCATCTCGTCTTATATTCGCCTTAAACAAAACGAATCGACATTTAAAGAAGCAAAGAAGCGGAGTAGGGGAGGATAGTTTGATCTGCTAATTGCATATGCACGTGATTATTATTAACGTTACCTATCTATTTTAGATTTTGTATGGTCAATATTTACGCCAATTATGCATGTATTTTGTTATTGTAAAATTGGTTTATATTTACACTGATTGTATAGTATTTTACTATTGTATAAGTGTGTTTACCAAGTATGCAAAAATATTAAGTATAATTTTAATCTTATTTTATGTCATCTTAACTCGTCATCAATTGATAATTTTTTTATTCATACATTTTGTTTATGTTACTGATTGTTAGAAGCTGGTATACAGTTTTATATGACCTTGCCAAAATAAGCAAACTTAATCAAAAGCAATCTCCCTCTCTCTCTCTCTCTCTCTCTCTCTCTCCCTCTCTCTTCGCTGCACGGATCATGTGCTAAAGTAGAGTTTTGAATATCTTGCTGACTATATGCAAGCGGTCTCTCTCTTTATACGCTGGATCCACTCATACTTCTCAAATCATCCTCAAGCAGACGTGGATTTAAACGGTAGCGAAACAGAATACTTGCGTAATACATCGGGGGTACCCCAAGACTCAATACCGGGACCAATTTTATTTTTACTTTTTATAAATCAAATTCTATCAATATTTATCCATTGTAAAGATGGTGAGTGATCTTGAATGTTCGTTTCGTTCTCGCTCCGTATTAAACCATTTCTTTGCTAATATATACAAACTTCTTGAGCATTAAAGTGCAGCCAAGGTGGAAGTCGCCCTTGCCGCGGTAATCTACCAAATAAATTTGGAGTGAATCTTGATTGCTGTCGGTGTGGAGAGACAAATATTTCCTCCTAACCTATCACCATTCTGCTAGCGCCGCTGTACAGTACCATCATGGCCTTTCCACGTGGCGTCCGTTACTACTGTTTCTGCTTCTTCTGCTTGCCGACCGATTGCTGATCGGAGTCAATCGCCCAAACAACTATCCAGCAGCCGCTTTTATTGAAGACCAGTACCATTGCTATTAATGTAGTGAATAATAAGTTTTTCCTGAATATTAATATATTGAAAGTAGTTTAAGATTAAAAGAGTTAGTTAGCTAGGTTAGGGCCTGCAATAGAGGTGTGCATGCGCAGTGTATAGATAAATATTTACTCTCTGCAAGTATCCGAGCTTGCTGTGCTAATTCGTTTCATCGAATCAGGACGGGTGAATTGCAACAAATAGCTAGTGAGGTATCGACAGCGAGAACCCAAGCAAGTAATTCGCGAACATCTGCATTTGATTCTGGTAGAAATCTGCGTACTGTGTCTACTACGTCAGAAGACTCGGTCGGAAGCCCTCCTATAAACAAAAGCACTGCTGTTATAAATAGTACTGCAAATATCGTCATGGCTTCGGCTGAACCAACTCTTCCGGCAAATTGGAATAAAATGAATGATGTTGAACGGTCAGGGTATATAGTAAAGTTGCTTATTGAAAGTAAAACTGCATTAGAGACACAGATAAACAATAATAAAATAGCACTAGAGACGCAAATAAAAGAAATATCAAATAACATTGTTGGTCTTAGCTCGAAGGTCGTCGAAAATACCACACGTATTACTTGTCTTGAAGAGACTATGTTAAAGGAGATCCAGAATTTAAAAGAAAGCCGTAGGTCAAATCTTCGCCCGGAGGTCACGGTCGGGGGAATTCCGGTAAACTGCGATATTGAAGCGAACATAGTAGCGAATTCGCTATTAGATGTACTGAAACTTAATGAATATACAGATACCGTTTTAAATAGCCGTTACTATAATCCAAGTCCCGGACTAACGCCGTCTGCTAATTCATCTAGTAGTACTAGTATAATGCAGGATTATAAATCTTTAGTTATAAGACTTTCAAAAAGAGAAATTGCGTTGGACCTAATTGTTGCGAAAAAAGAGCATGGGAGAATTAACACAAGTAAATTAATCCCGGGAGCATCGAGCGGGGAAGTAACTGTTTTTGAAATGCTACCGAGCTGTATATTTAAATTGCGCCGATTAGCCCGCGCTGGAGCGGATGTACATGGATACACACATGTGTGGGTTACAGATGGAAATGTACTAGTTAGGAAGGACGATAAAGTGCTGATCATACAGATTGTTACGCGAAGAGATCTTGATCTCATTAAATGACTACCGACGACTAAAATGAGTAGTTATGTCGCCTCCGGTTCTACCCTCCAACTATTGCAGCTTTTAAGGCAGCTTTACACGAATTTTTATTTGATATGGAAAATTGAACTCTTTTTTTATGTTTGTATTATCTATTTTCCTCTTCTTTCTTAGTCTATTTCATGTTACACTAAGAATTAGATCTTTATTTTTGTAACACTTACGGAGTGAGAGAGCAATATGTACGATTGCGTTAGATATCAAGTCAAAAAAATTTACTATTTTACTACTTTATGTTACATATTAATCTGTAATAAACTGCCCTTCGGTCACTAAAGGATCAGGACAGAAAAAATAAAATGGATTCAATCTATCAATCAATCTCTCTCCCCCTCTCTCTTAAGTAAGCAAGACGTGCTTCACATCAGCTCCGTTATTTCTTTAAAATTTTTAAGTACTCAATGCATATTTTTGAGAACTTTCCTCGCACACTCCTCGATTTCCTACTGGATCATGCATCTCCAGCATCAAAGGCAAGGCTAATACTTTTTGAACCAGAAAAACCGAGTTTTTGTCTATACCATGCCAAAATTTCTGTTTCAATCGCTCCGACACCGATTACCAGCGCTCTACCCATTATCATCAAATCTCGTATCCTGATCGTCAGTTTTGTATTCAGCTCCAAGCATCTACACACCTAGTGACCTGCTGTCATCCTCAAACAGCAAAGTTGAAGTAATGATGCATTCATGTGATATTCAACATATAATTGTTTTCGTTCTAAGATTTAGAGTTAGTTGTACATAATTTAAAGACCACTCATAAAAGAAAACAATTGAATGTTTACATATACATATAAAGAGTAGAAATTATGAGTATCACTACGTCAACTATTAACTATATTTATTTACACAGTGGCGATTATATGTATATGATACATATAATCACCGCTGTACAGTTCAAGAAATACTTAGATTTTAAGGAATATTTAATCTATACTATGGCGTAATTACACTTGAATCTACTGCTTGAATCTGTGTTGATTATTCTAAGAAGTTACTCTTCTATTCCATGCATGGCACCCCAAACTGGTTCGTTGTGTGGGCAAACAAAATATCAAAAATTGGAAACCACAATCCAAGAGCTTATCGACGCGAATATCAGACTAAGTGAATGGGTAGAAGACTTACAGGCGCGTATTTCTCTCCTATAGAGCCAGTCGGCTCCTGCGGTTACAATTCTAAATGTGATCTCCTTGGACGTGGAAATCGAAGACGTGTACGCAGTGCTGATCAGAGGTATTCCTTCAAATAACAATTTAAGGTCTCTTTCAGCCTCTGAGCTACCTGAATTAGAGTCGCAAATTATTAGCACATGGGAGTGGGTATCAAAATCAGTGAAACCGCGCTCGCACTCATTGCAAAAAAGAAAATCGAACTCAGCTGTACATAGCCCTTCTACTCGCGACTCTTATGCTGATTCTGATACCTCTTCCATTGTCCTCGAACTGTCTAGTTCTCATGTACGCAATAAAATCCTGCGAAACGCAAAAAGTCTGAAAAAATCTTCTACCTGCCATGATTTCGGCATAGATGGAAAAAGCGCGGTCTTAATCTGCCCTTTATAGCCTAAGGCAATCTATAATCTTTGGTGACTGGCACTCGTGGTTGATCGTGAAATTTACTATTCTCGACCTCAAATTCGCAATCTCAGCATTTTTATTCGGAAGATACGTTTAAAATCTCTCTCTCTCTCTCTCTCTCTCTCTCTCTTTCTTTCTCTTTCTTTCCGTTTCTCTAATTAATAATAAGATAAGATAAGATTTTATTCTCATGCAAGCAAAAAAAGAAGTACAGTAGTAATGTGCAGAGCGGTAGACCATAACGATACGAACATAACACCAAAGAGCAGTAATCTATATGCGAGACCACCAGAGCACTAGCAAGCTGCATACGTAACCTCTCAGTAGCGATGGACCGAAAAGATCATAAGCCATACAAGGCACGATTGACCTTTAACGGCATCAATATGCGGTTTCTACGTTAATTTTGAGTCCATTACAACGCCAAGGTTCGCTACAGCATCAGAGAACGGGATAATGACCCCCACACCAACCTCAATGCCAGGAAGACCCAGCCCGCACACCTTATCGATATTCATCGATGAACCAAAAATTTCAGCATTGAGACGGAGGGAGTTGTGATCCGCCCACTTCGACACCGCTCTCGCTTCTACGGACAGACGGTGGAGTCCCACATCAAGATTATCCCGGGTGACTCGTATGTAGACCTGAAGATCGTCTGCATACAGGAGATGGCTTACTTCCCTGGGGAGTAGTTCCGAAATGTCATTGATATAAATGCTGAGTAGCAAGGGACCCAGTACGGAGCCCTGTGGCACGCCAGGATTGGTAGTGAGCCAATCGGATTCACCTTTGTGTTTTATTACCACTCTTTGGTTTCAAACTGTAATATTGGACGTGAACCACTGGATGACCGTTCTAGACATTCCCAGCTTATTCAGCTTTTTAAGAAGTTTCGAAGGAGATATTGTGTTGAAGGCTTTACTGAAATCGAACATCGAGAGAATTGTGAGAACTTGTTTTTCACTCATTCTACTGGTCTTCTCTAATGTTAATATAATTACAAATAATAACGAATTAATTTAGCTGATAATAACGGGCATTTAGCTGATAGTAACAGTACTATGACCTTTTGATTTTCGCTGTATATTCGACTCCATTAATCATATTATCTTGTTCAGAAAACTTAAGGGGACCGGTAATCGTTTAAAATGTTAAAAAATGAAAAATTGAATTTTATTTTTTTTACTAATTTGACATTGTTTAAATAATGTTTTATAAAGTGGTATTATCTTAGAAATAATATTATCAACATAAAACAATTTTTATACATACCGTATTGTAAGCATAACATATATTCGAAGGCAAAAATCCATGAATTCCATTGTTTTCATTCACCGCAGACTTTAGTTGGGTCTGGGCATAGGAGAGCACTCTGTCACATCTAGATCTGCTTTAAAAACATGTAGTTTCCAGATCAGCGTGGGGATTTGAAAACAATCAAAATTCAAAAATGTTATAAACAATTTATTATATTATCCTCTCTCTCTCTCTTTCTCTCTCTCTCACTCTCTCTCTCTCTCTCTCTCTCTCTCTCTCTCTCTCTCTCTTTACACCGCTCGGATCATGCGCTAAAATGGATTTTTGAATATCATGTTGACTATATGCAAGCGGTAATCGACGGGGAAGGAAAAATCTCGGAATGGCTAGAGACGCAGGCAGGAGGCCCACAGGGCAGCGTCCTTGGCCACCTATTATTTTCTAGTTTTATAAACGATCTCCCAAGTATACTTCACAATGGCACAAAATACATGATCTACGCGGATGACACACAAATTTGATGACGCACATATTAACCGTGACATCTCCGCAGCAACCAAATGGGCGAGTGACAATGGCTTGAACTTAAACACTAAATCCAAAGTACTTCTGATTGGTAGCCAACAGTACATAGCGAGGGTAAATCGTGTAAATAGCCCCCGAGTGATATTGGGGAGGATCTGCTTGTCATGTGAAGAGGAGGTTCTGAGCGACGGTGTAAGAATCTCTGCCAGTCTGAATTGGGACAGCCAGGTGAAATACACTGTGCGTGAAGTGTACAGGGCTCTCCATAGACTTAAACATCACCGTCATGCTTTCTCTCGCGACCTACGCAAGAGGATAGTCGAGTCTTTAATTTTCTCATACTTCGATTACGCGTGCGTAGTCTACCACTACGTCAATCACACTCCTCTTGCATCGCGCCTTCAACGCTTGCGTTCGATTTGTATATGGCCACATACCGTTTAAAGAAAGGCTCAAACCGTACAAAATAGAGCTCGGCTGGCTCAAAGTAAATCGAAGGCGCGAATATTTTGTCGGCAAAACCGCGTACACAGCCATTTCGAACAATGCGCCAAGCTACTTAACTGACAATTTGAATCTCGTCAGTACACTCGACTTACGTCGAAGCAGCCGTCACCAGCCCGAGACTCTTTACTTTAAAAAGGCACTACACACACAAGTCAAAATGAACTCGTTTCCCATTAAAGCAACGTATTTATTAAACTACCTACCACCGATCACATGTGATCCAATGCTCATTGGGGCCTTTAAGTCTCAACTTTTTAAACAGTTGCTTAAGAGAAATGAAAAACACTGGCGCGACGAAAAAAACTTAAAAGCTCTCGTGATATACCGTGTTTCTTAAATTAAGGCTAGAAGTTAAGTTCATTTTAGTTTATAAGTTTTTGTATTTTATGTTTCGTTCCGCTATTAAAATTGTTACTGTATACTACGCAAAATTACTCAAAATTACTGTTTATTTATTGTTAATTTTGATCATCTGTAATATTGCTTAAAATTATGTATTTTCTAGCATTAAAAATCTGTACTTATGGCCACATGGGGTACACCCCCGAGGCTTAATAAACCAATTTAATTCTCTCCCTCTCTCTCTCCCTCTCTCTCTCTCTCTCTCCCTCCCTCTCTCTCTCTCTCTCTCTCTCTCTCTCTCTAGCATACGGTCTTCTACGACCTTGCCATACAATAAACCAGTTTGTCAATCAATCAATTTCACTCTCTCCGTCGCATTACAATTGTAACTGAAAACGATTTAGACTGATATCGATTAGTTTTAATCTTAAGACGCATGTTTTTTAGCTACTATGTACTTTATGGTTAATCGGAATTCACGAGATAAGAGTTTAAACCACTTTACCTAGAAATATTGAATTATTGCGACTGTCTTCTATTTTTATTATTTATTTGTTTAGTTTTGATTCTGCGTCAAATGGCTATTATTTGTTGCGTGTATACCAGCGTTGGTTTTGTATTCCTAAGTTTTTAAGTGCAATGTAGCAATAAATATTATTGTGTACTGGAAATGTTGTTATAGCTGACGACCGCCGCAAGCCAGTTTGCAACTCTTGTAGCGGAGCCAGCGCCGGCAGAGTTCGCGAAAAGTGTCTCTGCTTGACCACGTGCAGAGCATGGGATGTGACGTAGCTAATCACACCTTCGCAATCTGTCGTGTGTGTGTGTGTGTGACCGCGACTATTCGTGATATAGCCGTGATATGGTGTGAGTGAGAGAGAAAATAATTGTGTAAGTCTGAGAGATAGCGCGCGTGCGGCGATCAGCATGTAAGCGCGAGAGAGAGGGAGCATCGGGCGTATAAGAGCGAGAGAAAGAGAATGAGCTCGTGAGTGTGAGAGAGAGCGAGACTCTGGAGAGTACTGTACAGGCGAATTGTACAGTACTGACATAGTAATTTTTCCTTGTGAGTATAGAGGTATGGCAGCTGCCAACTAGAGAATTCTAGTTGGCATGAAAGGCACGTCTACAGTCATCTATAAATAGGAATAGAGGATTTTGAATGCCGCGCGCTTGGTAGCTTATATATAGGTGGAGCCACCGTATGAAGATCGATATTGTTTGATTTTAATTGATAAATGGGGCGCAGTTTAGCATATAGATGAGAGGATATAGAGGGCGATTATTAATTTCTCAGCCAATGAGAAAATTCAGGAAAAGAGGGCGCTCGGGGAAATCACGTATAAGGAGGCCGGGTGGGAAAATGCGGCATCCTTCCTCGAGCGAAGCGTCGGCCTCGGTCACTCTGTCCTGAGACGCCTCGGAGGGCAGTTTTCACTCTGTTCCTGGATCTTGTTGCAGCAACAGCTTTCTGATTTTTCTTTTGAGTGGTGCCATATTGACTCCTTTGGGTTTTACTTTTACTCTTGGAGTTCGAAGGGAAAGTAATTTAGTATTGCTACCAAAATTTCCCGCTTATCCTTCTACCTTTTCAGAACTCTTCCTCCAAGATCATTTTTTTCTGTACCTCCTACTACTGAAGGAATCTTAACAATTATGCTAATAGTTTCGTTTATGTGGAGGGTGCTCGAATGGACTTTGAATCCAAAGTCCGCAGTCTTAGAGTCGAGCTCGATGCCAGGTTAGACTGGTTGATAAATATAAACTGTCTACAAATGTTCCACACTCTTTTATACAGGTTAAATTTCTTGTGAAGCAACACGAACTTGTGGCTTCGGAAATATTTGATCTCAACGCTACTTTTCACCATCATTAATTATGCCTCTTTACCATTCTGCGACATAAGCGCTGTTCTTAACGCTAAACTACAAAGACTGACCAACTCAGGTGTAAGATACATCTATGGTGTAAGGAGAGATGAGCACATTGCCCCCCTTATGTTTGAGTTAAATTGGTTTATCATTGCCGAGCGTTGCAAGTACTTTGCGGCATGTTTTCTCAGGGGACTATTTAACCCTTCACTCCTTGGATACATTGCGGTGTACTTTCATGCTCACGTTTCACTCAGATCTGAGAGGTGAACTATGGGAACTCTGGAAAATCACTTTTTAAAGCAGAAAGGCTTAGGAACTTATTCTATATATCATCTGCGTTATTATGGAACTCACTGCCATCTCACATTCGCAACATTGATTCTATATCACATATAAAGACGACTGTATTCATCTACCTATTCTAACAAAAGGAATGAGGCTAGTACTCATTATATCATTCGATCGCAACTATGTACAATCTCATTTGATTTCATTATCTCATTCATTCATATTAGAGTTAGCTAATTTATGTGATTTTTTTCTTGTGTATTATCGTTATCGGTTTGTACAACATAATGTGTAGTAAATAAAGGTTTTCAAATATCTCTCTCTCTCTCTCCTTCTCTCTCTTTCTGTCTCTCTCTCTCTCTCTCTCTCTTTCTCTCTCTCTTTCTCTCTCTCTCTCTCTCTCCCTCTAAATTTCCATGATAATGTGATAAAATGGTTTCTTTCTTATCTCTCGGGAAGATTCCATGCAGTATTGAATCTTGACAGATGTGAGTCTGATTTTATTTGTACGACATCGGGAATTCCACAAGGGTCGAATCCTGGCCCGGTCGCATTTTTTATTCTAGTCAAGGATATTCCATCTGGTTTCAAATATTGCATTGATAATATTCTATTGTTTCCAGACAATTTTCAATTGTATATTCAGTGCTCTCTTTCTGAGTTATCTAGGTGTATAGTACGGCTAAATGAAGATATAAATTCTGTTGTAAATTGCGCAGATCGTTACCATCGGTCAGGGTTAAGAATGTTAATATTCCCCTTTCAAAGTCTGTTAAAAAATTAGGATTTATTTTTACGCGTGACCTAAGCTGCAATAAGCACGTTCCCTACATATTTTCTTGCGTCCATGAAACGTTAAAGCGTCTACGGTATCGTATTTATTTTTTATTATGGTAGGTTAAGAAAATGTTAGTTTCTGCGCTTATTTTGTCCTTAATTGGCTAAGCTTGTCTTGTATACAGTGACTTACTTGACTACTAGAATACGCAACTTCAATGTTAGTTAAATACAGCAGTTCGATTTATCTTTCGTTTAAAAAGGAACGCTAAGCTAAGCATATGTTATGCTAAGCTTCTTTGGTTGTATGTTAGAAACCGATGAGATTATTTTATCGCAAGATTTCTTTACAAATTATTTAGGACGGGAAGACCACCATATCTTATAGAATATTTTGCCATACCGAATGATGATATAAGGAAATCGGATAGATTGTTTCATGATGAGCGCTCATCTGCGTTTAAGGTACCGATCATTCGCACGGATATTTATAAAAACGGTTTCACTTTTAAATCCATGAGTTTGTGGGACTTGCAATCCGTTAAGCTAAGAGTTAGGCCCACTACACTGTCATTTAAATCTACATTATATAATCATCTTCTAAGTCGTCGGTAACCGAGCGACCGAGAAATTGTTTATTTATTCATGCGTTAACCTCGTTATAATATATAGTTGTTTGTTTAAATTGGCGGTTTGAGTGCGATATTGTAATATTCGGACTGAGTGCGGATATCATTTGTAAATGTTTCTTTCTTACTGAAACGTGTGATTGGCTTTCTCTTTCTTTTACTTCAATTATGCTTGGCTTTAGACTTAATTGGTTTAATTTTATTCTATAGGTTTTATTGTAGTCTTACTATAGTCAGACACTAATCTTTATCTGCGTGTGTTTTATTATCACCTTATACATGAAATTTGAAGATTTATAATAATAGCTCTTATATATAGTGTTGGCATATACAACGAAGAGGCTCATACATACATATATATATATATATATATATACACAGATGTCCAGGTATCCTGTCCCTTCTACTCAAATTTTATTGCTCCGAAGCACAGCAGTTCCATCCCCCGCCTACACTCATCAGTCCGAGAGCGACAGCGCAAGTAGCTACATCACAGCATTATTTTCATACACATTATTATTGTATCTCAAGAGTTTTATACCGTTCAGGCAGTGTATTTTGTATTTAAATAAAGTTCATTATTAAAGTTAAATACACCCGTATTCCTCAATCAACCAATACATAGTCCACGCACAGCTTGGATTTACTTGTTTTTTTTTCCTCTGAGTTCGCTGCAATGCGCTCTGCCCGCGCCTCATTATATGAACTGAAAGATTCGCAGAAAGCATCGCCGAAGGTTCTGTGTTAAGTACTACACAATAGTTGCTAAGCTGGGAAACCCTATCTTTCTATGTATAAATTAACAAGTCCTTCCATGCAAACTGTTTTCCATCTATCATCTCACCCGTGAAAAATATCTACATTTATTGTATAGTCGCACTTGAAAGATCACGACCTACCAACAGCTCAGCTTCCTTGTTCTCATCGGGCACAGTAAGATTAACGAGACGGGAGAAGCGGAAACATCGACCGAAACAGGCAGTGAGAATAGCGAGTCTGCATTGGTACTGACCGAATCAAGCCATAAGAATTACTATTTGCACAAGCATCACCCAAATTGAATGACGATAAACTTAAGAGACTGTGTTTCTTTCATTCTCCACCGAACACCCGTTACTACGATTAGCATGCGAGGACCATGCCCGACTCGTGTTCTGCTTACCTGCAAGAGTTCCAAGACCCGATCAAGAGTAAAAATTTGAGCACTGAATACTCATGTACAAACAAACTCGCCGACGATCAAGCTCAAAAATATGATAAAACTCTAAACTCTCGCATCAATAGTCTGGATAAGCAAAAGGATAAGAGAGAGCTAATGATTATGGGCATTCCAGAAGCTACTCAACTCCTTTCCTTTAAAATAGTTGAACTAGTGCTCAGGGCCATTGCTGCGCCTCACCTACTCAACGCGGTAATCGACGTACGCGAAGTGGTGAAGAAGATACAGCTGAACCAGGAACAGCAATCAGCTCCTCAACAGCAACTTGAACAGTATACTTGCTCTGTGTAAGATTCATTTACGAGCGCTTTCTTACGGCTACTGCACAAACTTCATGGTCGATAGAATACATTAAACATGATTCATAAATTGAAATTCATACTCAATGCAAACTTTTGTACATGATTATTTAAAATATTTCAAGAAAATTTGAAATAATTATTTTGCAAAAATCTGCCAATAAACTAATATATTTGATTGACCAAGAAGTTTAAAGATTCACCACCAAGACAGGTAAAATACGGGAGGCGCCACATTCATGCACATAGCGGATAGTTTCCCAACCTAAGATTCCATTGCGGTTCAAATCGTATCTCCTGCAGCACGCAATATGCTAGTAAGTATCAAAATAAGCGGTGTTCCGCGGTAAAGATGCGCAAAAAACTTTTGGAGCAGTTGGCACGATCCCAATATAACTATATTCGGTAAATATATGTATCCAATCTTCGATCCCTCGATTCCCAATATATGTATATGCCCATCTTCGATCCTTTCCGTCTTCTCAATAAGCGCATAAAGAGCTATAATTACGTGTGAACCTATATTAGTAACCATGTGGCATACTTAAAGGCAACACTCGAACATCAGCCCATTAGCATGGGTAATGTTCAGATACTCGGCATACTAAAGTGCTCCAATCCCCAAAGTATGATATGACCTGTAAACAAATATATGTATAAATATATAGCAGTGCTCTAAAAATTATATTTTTCCCTTTAAATAAAAGTGTTATACACCACTTATATGTATAAAAAATATGCATTAAATGTGTTTAATATTTCATAACAATTAAATGCATTAACTTACCAAAAATCATAATTTTCAACATTTTTGTATACAGTCCACAGATTTCTAGAGGAACCAATCCATCAATTGAGGTATACCAAATTGGAAAATATTCCTTACATGTGTAGCCACAAACTACGCTGAATAAATTGTTTAAAAACATACACATTTATATTCCAAACCATCCATGTTTTGTATCCGTACGCTTAAAAAAAATACAAAGAAAACATTCTTTATAAATATGATTATTATCTATTAGTTTTAAATACTTATCTCACTTATTGTTGTACTCTCTGTAGAAGCTTTTGTACTTTAACAACACAATTGAGATTATAGTACTACCTGTTATAGCAGCAAGCAGACAAATTGCACTGATCTGGTAACTTGAAGCAAGAATCAAAAACAGCTGTTTGACTGTTTCATAAGAAAACGTACTATATCGATCTCACAGTAGTCTTCATTTTTGAAGTACAGCGTAACATGTTCGCGTGACAACTTCAAATTTATTGACTAGCATTACTTTAATACATTAAATTTAATAATAACTTAAAATCACACTTTAAAAAATTGGTTATTTAATTTATAAACAAACTTTTGAGAAAAAAAATTTTTCGGGATCCCCACATCCTGTTCGGTAGGTTCTGTGTGACGGGTAGCTTTAGCTTCATAATATTTTCTATGATAAATGCATTTGCATTATTTTTACCTTAAAGATTTCTGAAGTGTTATATCTATAAATAACAGTCGATAATTTTCTAACCTAAAAGAATCCATCAAATTTTAAAGTTTCAGAACGGCTTTAAAAACAATGCAATTCAACTTTAAAAAGATATTTAAGAGGAAAGAATTCTTGGCATTTTTTTAATTTCAAGCTGAGAATTCATACAAATCGATAAATAAGCTATATATTGATATTAAAATTCATGATTTGTATATTTAACTATCGGTTTTTTTAGAATGTACTTTAGAATTTTATTATATTTTTTTGAAAATCTTAGAGGCTGCATTTGGAAATTTGTAATATTTAATGATCGAAAATAGTAGTCAGATGTCGTTTTGGAACTAATGTGAATCAAACATCCCTATAACCTATAAACAATCAAATTATAAATAAATTTAGTATTACTTTGTGTAGATAATAGATGACTTTATATTAAGATTAGATATCATCGGCAATGTACTCTGCTATCATTACATATATCGAATGATGGATATAATTACAGTAGCGCTTATGTTAAACAAAATGGTCGATATCTTGAGTCTCACTGTTCGCAGTGCCACCTGGTCGCGATTGGTTTTCAGTTATTTCGGTTGCAAATATATGAATAGATATTCAGGAATAATCCATGTGGACTTCCATGTAGATATACAGCTAGATTTAACGTGGATTTCATTTTTTACGGATAACCCAGTAAAACTATAAATAGAAAGAAAAAAAATATTTGCTTCTTTGAAGAAAAAAATGTTGTGTTTTGGTCAATCACTCTAGACTTGGATTTTGAGGAATCCCAATCAGAAAACTCAAAAAATTGTGTTAACTAAGACTTTTAAAATCAATATACAAGTAAAAGTTATCTAAAAAGCACACATAATTATAGTATCAAAGTTATGTTGTTAGGGCCTCTTTTAAGGATTTTGTACAGTTTGTAACCATTGTACGTGTTTTTTATGAACAAAGATATTAAAAGGTATATTAATTTGTAAGGTTACTACTAAGGAAATTTACAATCGTTTAGGTGAACAAAATACCTCGATATATTAATAATGTTTGAAAAGTTTGCAAATAAATTATTTGGCAATAAATGGTCAATTTATTGCCAGGTATTGCCAGGTATTTATTGCTAGGTATCGATAAACAAAATGATAACGTATTGGTAATATTTAATTTTTAAGAAATTAAGATTATAATCTCTTTCTTACAATTTTCCTTCCGTCTTTCTTCTTTCATCACAAATATAACTATATTATTTCCTAATATAGTTGTATGATTCCTAAATTTTATTAATCAAAAATGATGACGTATTTTGTGTCATTCTGTCTTTGAAACTCGAGATTCATGAAAAACTAAGATGAACAAATTAAGAAATAGAAAGTCCGAGCATTATAATAAAGCTTCTTAAGTGAAATAATAAATCTCCTACATTTACAAACTTTTATTTTATACATTTCATTTTATTATTCATAATAAATACTGTTACTATAGTTTAATAAAAGCGTTTTCAAGAAAACGATCTCATGAACTTTTGTAGTGCACGTGAATCTCTAGTGCAGCTTCTATTTGCAAATAATACAAATACATTAAAACATTTTTCAAAGAGAGATTTTTTTACCTAATCCATTGTAGATATTATTACATCATCATCTTTATGATATGAAGTGTAATTCAGTACTTTTTTATATAAAAAATACAACTAATGTGTGCTCTCTGAATTTCGTTAGTGCATACAAAAATTAAACATTTGAACTATATATTTTGCAGAATCGATTCTTTAAAATACATATTAATATAAACTCTTTTAAAAAAGTAATGGTCTTTTAACAATAACTTTCGTATTTAACAACGAAATATAGATAGTAATGATAAACTACGCTCCAACGAATTAACAGCGGTTTTTTTAAGAAATGAACTTTTAAAATTTTTTTCCAACATGGTTAGAAAATTGGATTGTCAATACGTCAAGTAGTATATAGTAGTATTGTCTTCAGAATTTTTATGTAAAAATAAAAAGACATAACTTTTTATACATAGGAATGAAAGTGAGCTTTTAAATATAATTAGAATTTGAAAAAGTTATAATGTAACAATTCCGAGCAAGAGAGTAAAACGTGTTACCAAAATGCAAGCTCATCAATGAATATTTAAAATATATCTTTATTGATAAGAATCCTGTAATTGACATTTTTTCAATTAATAACCGTTTACTTGTAATAAATAAATTATAATTTATTTATGATTATGTGACTATTCTTGGAATCATTTAGAGGATTTTTATTATTTTACAAACATTAAAATATTAAATAACGCATAGGGAATTCTTCATAAATAATACACTTTGTATACCATAACTGACAGCTATATTATTTTTAATTATATTTGTATAAGTACGATCATTTTACACTCTTGCTGATAATGTTTTATAATAGATTTTGGTAATAACTATGAAGAAAACTGAGACAACTTAGTGATTGATCACAATATCGAATAACTATGGAAAATTATGTTTCCTTCTCAATAAATATTCCATTAATGCAAATAATTATTAATTATTTGACTGTTATAGGAACAATTTTTAAAGGAAAAACTGAATCTGAGTAGAAAATTACATGAACAATTGTCCGAAAAGTAGGTTGGTATGTCGATAAAATAGAGCTACGATGTGACCTTAAGATCGATGAAAGTACGGTAGTAATGAACAGTTTCAAAGAATCTATTCTACGAGTCTGAATATTTCTAGAATTCATCACGTTGCGAACAGTATGTTATTCTAAATCAGGAAATAAATAAATATAAAATCTGAAATATTCAACGAACACTAGTTGGACACACTTGCAGGAAAAAATACAAAATCAATAATCTCTACTGTTAGTAGAGCGAAACGTTTAAGATATGCGCACAATGATGTGCGCATAGCAGCAATATTGTACGTAACATTTGCAAACAAAACAAATTACTAAAATCTAGGCTCTGTAGTAATTGTAAATACAAAACGTCCTAATGAAGAAGATAAATGAAAAATCGTTTTAATTACACGCATTAATGAGATAAAATTTTATTCATAAAAAAATAACAACAATTACAATCTGTTAATAACAAACAAACTATGTGTATACATTGGAACCTATTAATGAAAACGTGTATCTAAACGTATTTAATTTTTCGAATTTTTCAATCAAGTCAGAATGCTTTTTCTGTAACTGAAATTATGAAACAAATAAAATAATATACACCGAAGAAGCAGGTATCATTTAATCATACAATTACAATGTTTATTGTATGCAATGACCTATTAAATCTATTTATATTATTATCACCAGACTATAGTAATGGAGGTTAAACATTTTTTCTTTATAATTTTATGAACTATTGACCTAAATTTCGTAAGATGATAATACAAAAGTATATCAAGTATGAGTAGAAGGACGGGAGCGAGTTGAAGAAAGAAAATGAGACATAACAAAATGTCGACTTCAATTGTATATTTTATATCATACGCAATTATTGTTCATTTATTGTCTCGTTATTGCTCTTTCTGTAATTACAGATATTGAACACAGAATTTAAAATGAATTAAAAGAATATTTGCAAGATATTGTAATACGTAAGAGAACAAAATTTATTCTGATAAAACATAAAACATGGTCACTTTATCTATGAATGACTGTTTAGTAATATTTTACATCAAAATCATACATGCCAAGTATACGTTATAAGTATACAATTACACAAATTTTGTGAAAACGTGTATGTGCATATTAAATGATTATGATAATTATATCAAATGAATTTGATTAAATAAATCTCAAAATGTAGTTAAATTTAATACAGTCATGATAAATACTATTTGCAACTGCCATAGGTTAGTTTTTGTATCAAATACATTTACAAAGTGTTTTGAGCAGGTGAATGAAACACAGTTAATGCAAATAATTTAATACTACGTATTTATCAATTGTGTTCAATGTGAGTCAAGTTACTGCACAAATTAATGAAAAAAGATATCGCACACATGTAACTCTAAAACAATAGATGAATGAAGGACTGTGTGAAAAATGTTGGATTTGATATAAGTGCTTTTGTGATTAAAATATATAAGATGACTGATTTAAAAGATTTTGTTTAGGCATGCCCTACTCAATCAACGTTGAATATTATCTAAATACATAATTGAGACAGTGTACTAAAGTTTTTGTACTAAAGTTTTCTCTACTGTTGATATGTAATAATTTATCTGGAGTTAGCATTTTTGTAAGTTGATACAACTATTTTTTTATTATAAAATACACAAAATAGAATATATATAGTTTTTAATTCGCATAAGCGTTTATTTCACATATTTGTATTTAGAACAGTATATAAATGTAAATATTATCTATAAAGAATAGTATTACTTTTATTTTAGAAATGATTGTTTGAAGTTACTTTAAAGATCGCGTTGTTGCAGGTTTTCAAGACATTATGAGGAGAAAATGGTTTCTAGGATGGTTAATAGATTGCAAAGAAATAAACAAGATGATATTACTGTTAATAATTACGAGAAACAAGTTACTACCTTCTGTAATTATTTGATATATCTCATTTTATTGCATTAAAATATATCTCGATAATCGAAGAGTAAAGACTTATTTTCAGATTATTCAGTGAATTATAGTACATATAATATTGGTGGTTACATTATATCTTAAAAATCAATATAAGTGTAAACTATTTGTTTTTCTAAAGTTTTGGAAGAAACAAATCAAAATTTTTATAAATTATCTTTATCCAATTGGAAGTACTCATTGCTTTTCTGGATCTAATTAAGAATATTTTAATAGAAGGAGTAGTTCAGTTAATGGTCAGTTTATTAGAGATAATACAATCTACTGGACAGAACTCTAAATAAAGCTAAGAAAATAAACAGTTCTTCTTTAAAAGGATTAAGTAACTTAAATATCAGAAAATAAATAAAGAAAGATTAGAATGAAGATGTAGTATTTGAATTACTTCTAATTCTTTACTTTGAATAAACTTTTGAAGAAAGGTATATTAAGTTAGAATACATTTTCACAACGTTCACTATATTTATTGAATGAAAAGTAGCTTTATGCCGTAAAGAACTTTTATATATTAAAGGTCTTCCAACATCAGTGTTCAATTGTTCAAATAAGAGCGGCCATCGATTAATAAGTATTTGGCAATTATAGCAATTGATGCAGTGTTTTTATTAAAAAAACAAATTTTAAATGCACATACATTCTTCAAAAAGAAAAATGTGCAATATATGTAATCTATTTCATTAGAAAATACAGCTATAACATCTGTAATGACTTATATCAAGTCTCCACGAACGATGTCGGAGCATCTTCTAGGACAAGTAGATAGACCATCTTCTTCAACGATTTTGAATTCTTTACATACGAAAAACGATTCCTTCCGTGAAAGCGATAAACAAGGTGATAGCACGTCCGATATACCGAAACAAAAATGGAGTAGTGTAAGGGTAAAAGGTGGGAGCACTAAAAGTCTTCTTATTGAAAATGGTGGACCGCAAGCACCTTTAAAAAGTGCAATTAGAAAAGAGGTAATACTATTTCTGTACTATTCATAATTTTTTATTCATAATTATTTGATTTAAGAAAAAAAAACTTTATTCAAAGTAGGACTTTAGTTATGTTGAATGATGATTATTTTATTTATTATAGAGCGTTATAGTACTCTTATGTATATATTTTAATATTTGATCTTGACCATTTTTCAAATTTAATCCAAGGTTAATTTTAATTTACTGAACAGGAACTCTATATTTTAATTTCACATATAAGATAGGAAGAAATTTTGTGTTCGCTATTAACTTCTGGTAATGTCTAAATCGAAAAATTGATTCAGACAAAAGTTGGAAAATTGGAAAGAAATTATTTACTTGGGTAAAATTTTAGGGAATTTTAAAATACGTATTTCTAATTCTGTTTTGGATGGATTCTTTACCTTAAATTCGCTAAGATTTTTATCAAGTACATTTTAGTTCGAACATTGAACGTCAACCATTAAGGGGTTATAACCGGTTTAAAACCTGAAGAAAAAAAAAATTATTAGTGCTATAAAAAATGAATATGTATATGGGCTCTAAAAACTCTATTTTTCCTTCAAAATATAAGTAGTATACGTCACTTGTACGCATTACAAATGTGTATTAAGTGAGTGTAATATTAGAAAACAATTAAAGGTATTTACTTACGAAAAATCATAATTTTCATAATTTTTTTATACTTGCCGCAGATTTCTGAAGGAACCGTATCACTAATCCTGATGAAACAGAGTGGAAAATCTTCCTTATGAGTCTAGTCACAAACTCAGAGGAACAGATTCCTGAAAAACACAAAATTAATACAATTAATTATACATATATTGACAATATTAGTCATTATAGTGAATTTTACATATGTAAACATACATAACATTCACTTGTAACTTATCTTTGCCAATTCTGCTCCACTTAGTTTGTGAGAAAACCTATTCCGAAGGCTTTTTTAAAATTTTAGTTCAATTGGTTCATCCGTTGCTAAGAAAACCTGCGGCAAGTGAAAAAAGATCATGGAAAAACTAAACTGAGTAAAAGGCATTTGAAGTTTGTGATGTAAATCATACGAATAAACTCAGTGATACTTACAGAAACTATCCGGCATTGATTTAGTTTTGGTATTTAACTATACATGCAATAAAGTATATTTGATGGTGTGAGTACATCGTGATGTTTGATAATAGTATTTAGAAGCTGGAAATAAAATAAAAATTATCATTACCAATTCATAGTCAAATTAAACTAATGATTACAGTTATTAGCAATACTTAACATTATTAAATGCACTTTAAGTTTTTAGAAAGCATGCAAAATGATTCTCCATACAGTCAATATAAGAGTCACATTTTGCTTTCTTCCACCAGTATACTACACTTACAACTTATTGTTTACAATACTTATCTCGATATTAGCTGTACTTTGTAGAAGCTCTTGCACTTTAACAACACCGATGAGGTTATAAGAACTTAGTTGTTACAGTAGCTAGCAGACAAACTGCACTGATCTGGTGACTTGAAATTTGGATGAAAAACAGCTGTTTGGCTACTTTACAGAAAATTCTACTATACCGATCATATAGTAATCGTCGTTCTCGACCCGACGCTGGACAAGAAGGCGCAATATGTTTGGGTGGCAAATTCAAATTTGTTGAATGCCTTTACTTTAACACATTGAATTTAATAATAACTCTTGAGAAAAAAACGGTTTGCAAAACGGTTTTTATATCGTATTTTCAGTAAGATTTCTCATAAAACTACTCTATAAGAAGCGTCGTAGAATGATTCTTTCCACAAGTTTAGTCTAATTAAAATATTTCAAATTCTTTTTCTTTTTTTTTCTAGCAAATTTTTGAAAAATTTGCTAGAAAAATATTTATCAGTTTTTTGTCTGTATCTTCGAGGCAAATTGTTTTAGCAAGAAACGACTTTTAGGATGATATTCTACGAACTATTTTAGTGGCAAATTAGTTTTGTAATCTAATGTTTTCAAGCGAGCGTGTATTCACTGACTCGCCAAAGTCTTGTTATTTTCTTGCTCGTTTATATCGTCGCTCATCGTTTCTGTGCTGCTGTCGTATTATGTCCAGAAAATCGTGCGTCAAGAGTCGAAAAACAGAAGCAAGCCAAAGTTCTAATCCTATATTGCGCTGCGCAGTTTGCAATAAGCCATATCACTTTAAGTGCTGTGAGCCATCGTGGTGACTGGACGTGGCTGCCATTCACTGCTGCAGCGTACAAAATATTTTTGAGCCTACCTTAAATTCAAATCTGATCAACTTAGTGAATTGCCTTGTGTGCCGTCCCTTCGCAGGTCCTCATCGCAGCCGCCGTCGCGATCGGTTACTTTTGAGGCATCGCGCAGCCTTCAAAGTTCGTATCAAGATACCGGCGGGAGTTCGGGCTCTGCTTCAAGTAATGAAGAATCTATTGCTAATCGGTCTATTGTAGGTCCTCTCCAGATATCTACCTTCGTGACTCCAACCTCAAGTGTCGATACAGGAAAGCAGTACCTCGCAAAATAAGACGTTGCGTACGACATCGTCTCCGCCTGACACTCCAGTACTCAAATAACAGAGGCCAGCATTGTGATATATCGGTGCCAAAAGCTATATCAAATGCTCCCGAGTCAATCGTCGATGGGATCAACCTTACAGGCGCACCGCTGTTTTTGTCAATTTCGTTACTTTAATCGAAACTGGATTAAATGAACTTCATAGTAACATCAGCGCTGCGAGTGAAGAGCATAAAGCCGAAATTAGTGTGGTGCGCAATGACTTACATTCACTAGTCTATACTATGGGTACGACGAGTGTGAAATCATAATTTCGGGAGTCCTGGTCGAATATACGGTTACACCTGTCGCAACTGCCGCGCGTATCATTGCTGCTCTTGGCTTGCCCGATCTTTCATTGCATATTTTAGGCTATCGACCATGGCGTAACGAGTCGGCGTTGCCTTCCGGATCAGCAGCGCCTACAGAAGCTGCGCCTGCTGAAACTCCTATGGAGCAGAACCTGTCCCAACGAAAGCCTCCGCCGTCCATTGCGTTCGTGGTAAAGTTTTCGTCTGCAGCTGTTCGAGATACTGTAATGCGTAGCACCCACAAACTCAAAAACGTCGATACTTGCGTACTGTTCAATGTTGCCACTGCGGATCCCGTATACATCCAGCAACTATATCCGAAACCCATATTTGATCTTCATCGTAGCGCTCGTTCAAAATGTGAAAAAATCGGTTATGCTAAGCCAGTTGTATTAAATAATGTTGTCTACGTCCATGAAAACGAGTTATCAAATTTTATTTCGCTTACATTAAATGTTGCTAGGCTCCCAGTCATTACTAGAACGCTTGACACTCGTAGTCTAAATCACGTGCCAACTGCCAAGATAGCTCGTGAAGTGCACGCTGCTTTCACACCTTTTCTCTCCAGTTCTGGTCATCACTGCTTCGCTAAGACTTTCCTCATGGTAGCTCCGGATAATAATGCTGTGCTTGGTGCGTGCGCTCAGCCTCCCTCGATAAATGAATCTGAGTGTGCACTGAAAAAAGCACTGATATCCGCATTTGATGAAGTGGCCCCCATCACTACCATAAAACTGTCCTCCAAGTGAAAGCCGTGGGTCTCTCCCGCTATCAGGTCGCTCATTCGCCAACGAGACCTGCATATAAACGTGCTCGCAGTACGTGCCTTCTGCGGGACTATGAGCAGCTCAGATGTCTTCGCTCTACGGTATCAAATCGGCTCGACACCGCTAAAAATAGATATATATCCGGAAAACGCGAATCCTTGCACACGCTCTCCGCACAGTGGAGAGAGATCCGTAATCGTCGAGTCACTAAATCGTCTCTGTCTTCGCCCTTAGCCACTTTTAGTGCTGGTATACTAAATCAGCACTCCGCTAGCACTGTCAACCAACATCCGCCACTCTTTGACAGTGACTTCGATACACTCGACGGCGTTCAGAGGCGTGAGTCTGCGCATATGTTCTCGTTATCTCCAGTATGTGAACAGAAGTAGAGTACGCCGTAAAAACGTCCAAAGACGTCCAAAGGCGTCGGTTTTGATGGCATATCTTCTTCCATGCTATGTGCGTCGTTGTCTGCGGTTATATCGCCGCTCTCGCGGCTTATAAACTCCTCAATCATCACGGCCACCTTTTCGGATGATTGGAAAAAGGCACGAATCATACCACTTTCCAAATCGAAAGTAT
Organism: Philotrypesis tridentata; assembly: GCA_018906965.1. NCBI lineage: Eukaryota > Metazoa > Arthropoda > Insecta > Hymenoptera > Pteromalidae > Philotrypesis > Philotrypesis tridentata. Next base: position 217,427 of record JACCIB010000109.1, read on the forward strand.
TGACCTGCCGTCAGACACCAGACCCATCGCCTTGCTGCTTGAAATATCAAAGGTCCTGGAGCACATCGTCGAGCAATGCTTGCTCAGTTATCTTGAGCCGCACAGACTGCTCGATCCGCGTCAAGCAGGCTTCCACTCAGGGCACTTCACCCGAACGGCCCTTTTAGAAGTGCTTTTCGAAAGCTTTCCACTGCTCTCGATTGCTCGCGAAACTCCGAGCTTTCAATGTCTCCAACGCCACCCTTCGGTGATTTTTCTGTTATTTAACTGATCATATCAAGGCAATAGTTGATGAGGGCCGCACCATATCTGAATGACTTGGCATATTATCCGGTGTTCTGCAGGGGAGTATGCTTGGACCACTATTGTTTGCGATGTATATAAATGACCTCCCCTGTGCGTTGAAGTATGCAAACTATATACTATTCGCCAATGATGCTCAGCTATATGTCCACTGCCTCCCTGTAAATCTACATAGCTCTATTGACGACCTTTCGAGTGCTGTTCGTGCAGTTGCAACTTGGGTTCGCGAAAATGGTCTCAAGCTAAATCTGACCAAATTCAAGGTGGTTATCCTTGGTAGCCACGCTTATACCTCTGTTATTGACATCGGATTAATTCCAAAAGTTTAGTTAGATTTTATTTTACTACCACATGTCATTGAGGCTAAAAATGGGCTTCTGCTAACGCCTACCCTGGATTTGCAGACCCATTCCTGCTGTATAGCTAAAAAAGTCTACGCCTCTCTCCGCTTTCACAGACGCGCCCTCTCTATGGGATCTAACTTAGTCCAGGCCCTGATTTTTCCACGCCTCGACTACGTCGCTACTGCATTTGCCGATCTCGATTCTACCCGCACATTCATGCTGTAATATGCCCAGAATACATGAGTACGGTGTATGGTCAGGAACATTCCTCACCGTGGTCACATTACCCTCTATCGGCTTGCGCTAGGATGGCTGTTGGCAAATAGACAGAGAGAATATCTGTTAGGTGTCCAGGCATACACTGCGTTAGCTCACGGATCCCCGGCTTATATGCTTTCGCTACTAAAGGACGTTTCGGATGTGCATCGTTCTGCGTGAAACCCCCCTAAGCCTCTGCTCTATCCCGCTCTACATACCGAAGCTTGGACACAATCCTTTTGTATTCGAGCTTCCATGTTAATTAATAGCTTAAAACTCTTAGTTTTTACTGTGGCCGTTATCTCATCCTTTAAGCGTTACTTGTACCGCGCACTTTTGGAGCGGGATACGGCGGGATACTCTCTCTCTCTCCCCCTCTGTTTCTCTCTCTCTCTCTCTGTCTCTGTCTCTCTCTCTCTCTCTCTCTCTCTCTCTCTCTCTCTCTCTCTCTCTCTCTCTCTCTCTGACTCTCTCTCTCTCTCTCTCTCTCTCTCTCTCTCTCTCTCTTATAAATAAGTTAAATAAAGCTGCTGCGGTAATAATAAATTGGTCAGAATTAAATGGATTACAACTAAATACAACCAAAAAAAGCAATTCGATTCGCCACGACTCAATATCATATGCGTATAAACAAAAATAGTTTATTACCGATTTTTGTAGGAAATACCGTGATAGCGTTAGAATAGAAGGAGAAAAATTTAGGAGTGATCCTGATGGAGGATCTGTCATAAGACGCCCATATCATGCATATAAGTTCTCGTATTCACGGTACGTTAAATAAATTAAGAAAATGTGGAAATAGTTTGTCTCTTGAAACAAGAAAATTATTGTGTGATACGCTTCTTACCCCACATTTTGATTATTCATGTCTTGTTTTTCATGATACTACCGAACACCTTAATACTAAGTTAAAGAGACTGCAAAACTCGATAATACGATTTATTTTCCATCTACGCCGAGACAGTAATATCGCACCTTATAGAAGCGAGCTAGAATCGCCAGTAGACAGAAAGAAATATATTTCTTAGGCGTTCTTACGTATAAAATATTGACTGTGAAACGGTCTAAATATTTGTATAATTTGTTCAATATGCTAGGTGCCGAGAGAAGAGAGCATCCGACGTTACTAATGCCCCATGTAAATACAAATAGAGTCCGAAACACATTAATTAATACAATCACACAACACCGTAATAAAACGAGAAATATTACAATAGAAGAAAAGATTATTGAGAATAGATTAACGGAAACAAAGAATTTCATTAAGACCCATAAAGATATTATGTTCACCTTTGCTGATAAAGGCAATGTAATGGTTGCGATGTATAAACACGATTATATCAACAAGATGGAAAATCTTTTAGCTGAGACTAGCACATACAGTATAATTAAGAAATAGCCATTATCAAAATTGCAATCGAATGTTAAGAAACTAACAAATATGTGGAATGAAAATGGTTTTTTTGACTCCAATTTACGCATGAATTGGAGGTAAAAAAATCCATAAGTTTTTTGGACGTATTATTGATTAATGAAGCAGGTGGAATAAAAACTGATTGGTACACGAAACCAACTTTCTCTGGTAGATTTTTGCACTTTAAATCTCAACATCCGATTAGTCAAAAAATTGCCATGGTGTATAATCTAGTTGACAGAGCGGTGAAGTTATCAGATAAATGTTTTCACTAGAAAAACATTGGCATTATAAAAGATCTATTTTTGATAATGATTACCCCTCTGATTTCATAGATCAATACGTCAAAAATCGATTATCTGCAATCAAAATCACAAAACAACCGGAGCAACGTACGAAGAATAATGTATATAACAATCATTCGTTTAAGAAAAACAACATTACAACCATTCCAAAAATACACAGTAATATAGGCAATATTATTGTGAAAGGAAAGGATAAAAAGAGAAACACCTAGAGAAAAATGTTGTTTATAAACTTAGATGTAATGATTGCACGACTACATATGTAGGCCAAACAAAAAGAAATGTGTGTACACGTATTAAGGAACATAGGAAGTCTAAGGACAGTGTCATCTCCGAACATATTAAAAAATACAATCATAAATTTAATTTTGAAAAATTTAGTATAAAGGACAAAGAAAATAATTTAAATAAAAAATTAATCTCGGAAATGATGCATATACATTTGCAAGATAATGGTATGAATAAGAAAGAGGATACCCAAAAACTCAATAACGTGTACACACATTTAATATACCAGCTTAAGAATTAAAATCCATTTTGTGTACATCGAAAAGATGAGGTGATGTGTGACGTCATATGTAAATAAACCGCGTTAAAGACTTTTCGCAGTATATAAGCGACGGCTGCCGGCTACTTCCTCACTTCCGAGACAGTAGCTCACAAAGCCGCATAAACAATAGCTGTGTCACTCGGCCTCTCTCTTCCCCCGCTGTTAACTAGCCGGGGGAAAGGATTATCGAGATGTACACAAATCATATCTGCTCCAATATGTAAGTTTCAAAAATATCACTTTTGTATGTATTACTCTGTTCTTCATAAGTTTGTACGTTTATTGTTATCTAATAAAATTGACAGTTTCCTGATGAGGACGACAATGATCGCCGAAACGTCGTATTGTAAGAAAGGGATTTTATTTTCTTAAACCCTTTCATAACTACTGCCTTGGAGAGATCGATATAAATCAACGAAAGAATATTAAATATAAATACATTTTTGAGAGGTTTTGTGAACCAAGCAATGATCTTTTGGAACTCGTTACCGGTCAAAATTCGTTTAATGGCGGATGTAAAAACGTTCAAATTGGCGCTGATGGATTATCGAAAACTAAATATAAAATAAAAAAAAATAAAATAAAATGTAAATGTAAAATAACAATAAGTGAAGTGAAACAGTGGCAAATGCGAATAGGCAAATTGGAATGAATGTAAGCTTGCTATTGCTGTACTGCATGTGATATCTTTGTATTTGTATGGTACATCATTCTGTTAAACCCATTTAGTGATTAATTGTAAAATTGTAAAATTTGTGTAATTTATAATTTATAACTAATGTAAAAGTATTTTTGTGTCCTACCATTCGGTGTAAAAACCGTGGCAGAAACAAAGGACCCCGCACGGAATATATGGGTTTGTGGGTCCCTGTGAAATTGAATGAAAGTATGATATTTTAATAGATTATGACTTCCTGAACAAAAGTCGTAATGGGCGCAAAGATGGAAAATGGACAGATTTTGAGAAAAGCACGATTAAAGATCGCGATTTTGCTTGAGGTTAGAGAGATCGAATGCTATATATGTAGCTATGTAAACAAATAACTATAGGTATCTATATCGCGGCTTTTAAGTAAAGATGCAGAAAGTAATATAATAGAACTACACATATGCACTGCAACCCAGACTGGGATGCAAGTCATCCAGGTCACCGATGACCGAATCCAAGTAATAATGGAAATAAGAATTATTAATAAGAACAAAATATTGCGGACGGCCAAGTATAGAAATGGAATTCCTTTCGGTACATCGCTACCAGGGTAAAGTCGTATAGACGACCAGAGTTCCCGATGACGAAGTCCAGGTGGTGCGCTTAGTAATTCTTCGTGCGCCGCGACCGCTTGAGGTGACGAGGTGATAAAGATACCCGACGACCGAGTAGAGAGTCTAGAGAGAGGAACAGGGTCGCCGATTACACAGTTTAATTGGTGCGCTCGGTAGATTTTCAGCTAATCCGAACAACAGCTACCGAGAAGGTGTATAGGTAAACAGAGTCGCCGATTATGTACACCAGGAGGTGTGCTCCGCAGGTTTTCGACAGAACCCGAGCACAAGATACGCACATGATATCTTGGCGAATAGGGTCGCCGATTACGCACTTCAGGAGGTGCGCACCATAGTTTTTCGTCAAAATGAGTGCACCAGGTACCCACAAGGTGTCTAGGTGAACAGGATTGCCGATTACGCACTTCAGGTGGTGCGCTCCACAGATTTTCAGTAAAACGTGTGCACCAGGGGCCAGCAAAGTATCTAGGTAAATAGGATCGCCGATTACGCACTCCAGGTGGTGCTTTAGATAGTTTTTCGGAAAAATGAGTGCACCAGGTACCCACAAGGTGTCTAGGTGAACAGGATCGCCGAGTACGCACACCAGGTGGTGCGCTCCATAGCTTTTCGGTAACATGAGTGCACCAGGAGGCAGCAAGGTGTCTAAGTGAACAGTATCGCCGATTACGCTTTCCAGGTGGTGCGCTCCATAGCTTTTCGGGAGAACGTGTGCACCAGGGACCGGGAAAGTATCTAGGTGAATACGATCGCGGATTACGCACTCCAGGTGGTGCACTCCATAGCTTTTCGGCAAAACGTGTGCACCAAGTGCCGGGAAGGTGTCCAGAGGATCACGGTCGCCGATTACGCACTCCAGGTGGTGCGTTACATAGTTTTTCGGCAAAATGAGTGTACCAGGTACTCACAAGGTGTCTAGGTGAACAGGATCGCCGTGTACGCACGCCAGGTGGTGCGCTCCATAACTTTTCGGTAACATGAGTGCACCAGGAGTCAGCAAGGTGTCTCAGTGAACAGGATCGCCGATTACGCACTCCAGGTGGTGCACTCCATAGATTTTCGGTAGAACGTGTGCACCAGGGATCGGGAAATTATCTACCGCTAATATTTTCCAAAAAGTATCCCAAAAAGAATTTAATAAGTAACTGAAAAATTATTTTGAAAGGTATCCCAAAAAGTATCCCAAAAAATATTTCCAAAAGTATCCCGAATAATATTCGCAAAAGTATCCCGTAAAATATCTCAAAAAGTATCCCAAAAAGTATCTCCAAAAGTATCCCGTAATTTATCTCAAAAAGTATCCCAAAAAGTATTACAAAAAGAATTTTCAAACGTATCCCAAAAAATATTCGTAAAAGTATCAAAATAGGTATCCCAAAAAATATTTCCAAAAGTATCCCGAAAAATATTCGTAAAAGTATCTCAAAAAGTATCCCAAAAAGTATCCCAAAAAGTATCCCGTAAAATATCTCAAAAAGTATCCCGTAAAATATCTCAAAAAGTATCCCCAAAAGTATTCCAAAAAGTAATCCCAACAAAACCCAGTAATATCCCAAAAAGTGTCAAAACACGTATCCTAAAAAGTCCAAAAAAAATCGGAGGGGCGGCCTGAATGAAGGGGAGGGGTGACTGGTTATATGAAGCTGTATGCAAGTAAACAGTTTTCTAAGGCCGTACTCCACGCGGGCGAGGAAAAATGTTCACCTTCAGGCACACTTTCAGATAGACTTTATTGTACTTCACTAATCGAAGAAAAATCGAAACAAATAAAATTTGAAAAAAAGCACTTACAGTTATATATATTCTCGCATTTTATATCACTTTGCTGCCACATTAATCGTAGGGACTGTGTTAGACTGTTTAAAATTCTCGTATTTAGTCATGGAATTTTCACAATGCCAATTGTACAGACGAAACTAGCTTGTTCAATAGTTCAAGTTTATCTCGCATTTTCAGCGAAACTAATTGCAAAGACACAAATGGTCTGTCGGAAAGTCTTGCATTTTATCTCGCCATTTTACCTGGTGCGCATCGAAAACCTACAGAGCGCACCACCTGAAGTGCGTATTTAGTTTACCAGTTCGCACAGATACCGTCTCGGCACCTGGTGCACTAGTTCTGCCGAAAAGCTACGAAGCGCACCACCTAGAGTGTGTAATCGGCGATCCTATTCACCTAGATACTTTCCCGGTCCCTGGTGCACACGTTCTACCGAAAAGCTATGGAGCGCACCACCTGGAGTACGTAATCGGCGATCCTGTTCACCTAGATAATTTGCCGGCCCCTGGTGCAGACGTTTTACTGAAAATCTGTGGAGCGCACCACCTGGAGTGTGTAATCGGCAATCCTGTTCACCTAGACACCTTGTGGGTACCTGGTGCACTCATTTTGACGAAAATCTATGGCGCGCACCTCCTGAAGTGCGTAATCGGCGACCCTATTCGCCAAGATATCATGTGCGTATCTTGTGCTCGGGTTCTGTCGAAAACCTGCGGAGCACACCTCCTGGAGTACATAATCGGCGACTCTGTTTACCTATACACCTTCTCGGTAGCTGTTGTTCGGATTAGCTGAAAATCTACCGAGCGCGCCAATTAAACTGTGTAATCGGCGACCCTGTTCCTCTCTCTAGACTCTCTACTCGGTCGTCGGGTATCTTTATCACCTCGTTACCTCAAGCGGTCGCGGCGCACGAAGAATTACTAAGCGCACCACCTGGACTTCGTCATCGGGAACTCTGGTCGTCTATACGACTTTACCCTGGTAGCGATGTACCGAAAGGAATTCCATTTGTATACTTGGCCGTCCGCAATATTTTGTTCATATTAATAATTCTTATTTCCATTATTACTTGGATTCGGTCATCGGTGACCTGGATGACTTGCATCCCAGTCTGGGTTGCAGTGCATATGTGTAGTTCTATTATATTACTTTCTATATCGTTATTTGTTTACATAGCTACATATATAGCATTCGATCTCTCTAACCTCAAGCAAAATCGCGATCTTTAATCGTGCTTTTCTCAAAATCTGTCCATTTTCCATCTTTGCGCCCATTACGACTTTTATTCAGGAAGTCGTAATCTATTAAAATATCATACTTTTATTCAATTTCACAGGGACCCACAAACCCATATGTTCCGTGCGGGGTCCTTTGTTTCAAATCAAATTAAATCAAATCTCTCTCTCTCTCTCTCTCTCTCTCCCTCTCTCTCTCTCCCTCTCCAAGGTAAGCGCGCAGGCCTATACCTTGGTTCAGTGATTCTCTTAGGGAAAAACTTAAATTTCGGGACAGGCTGGAGGTGCATGCTAGGAGGTCTAATAATACTGCGATAAAAAAGCGCTATAGAATACTGCGTAAACAAGCACGGCATGAACTGCTAAAAGCTCGTGATAAATTCTTGGCTGATGAGATAAAAGCTCTGCCTAACAAAACAGATATTTGGGCATTATTATACAAGTACGGAGCAGTCCATATAGCGCGAAACTCTCCTTTACCTGTTTTCAGTGCAGAGGAGCTGAATGAATATTATTCCTGAGTGCCTCTGCTCATACCCTCTGTACCGACTTTGAGCTCTCAGAAATTTTAAGTAAACCTATTGACAGTGGATTACCGGTCTTCAAGTTTTCTGCCATTGACGCTGTAACTGTTTTTCAGACGGCATTGCAAATTTCACCGAAGACCAAGGGTCGTAGTACCGACGATCTCCCGCTCTACTAATTTAGACAAGTGCTCGCCTATGTGTCTAATTGTATGACCCACATATTTAATAAGTCGTTATCTTCAGGAGCGTACATTATCCCGTTAAATAAAGTACCTTCCCCTTTGACTGCATCAGATACACATCCTATTGCAAATTTATCTCATTGTGCTACGGTATTCGATAAAATTGTTGCTAAGCAGATAACCGATTATTTAGAGAAGAACAACCTTCTCGCTCCTGCACAGTCCGGATTTCGTAAATCTTATAATACGCAGGCTACGCTCTTAAAGATTTCGGAGAATATACGGATCAGAAAGCATTTGATACGTTGTGTTACTCTGTTCTGCTCGACAAAATACGCAGATTAAATTTTTCAGACGACGCTATCAAATGGTTTCACTTCTATTTATCTGGCAGAGCTTTGGCAGTTTTAGATCCGAACGGCACCTCTGATGAATTTTCCCCGACTTCATCGGGTATATAGCAGGGTTCCAACATTGGGCCTGTTGTTTTTTTTAACTATGATTGACGACATTATTTTAATTTTGCGTCACTGCTTTGGTTCGTTATTTGCTGATGATTTTCAGCTGTATATCCAATGTCATCGCTGAGAGCTCGCAACAACAATTGAATTGTTAAACGGGGACGTTTGTGCGGTAGTGCGGTGGGCTGAGAACAATCGATTGCAGTTAAATATTGACAAGACACAAGCGATAATTTTTGCGTCGGTTCAAAACCACCTACGCTTAAAAATTTCCGAACTGGCAATAGTTAGGGTGCTTAATACCGATATACCATGGGTGAATTCTGTAAAAAATGTGGGTATTGTTTTTTCGCATGATCTCTCATGGAATAAACATATCTGGTACTTGTATACGCGTACATCGAGCGATTAAGCGGGTATCTTACCGTTCGTACTATTTGTCGATTGAAGAAAAAAATTATTAGTTGCTGCGTTAGTCATCCTCCTGTTGGATTACGCTTGCTTAGTTTTCAGTGACCTAGCGGATTATCTTAATTCAAAATTGCAAAAATTGCAAAATATAGTGGTGCGCTTTATATTTAGACTAAAAAAGGATGCGAAGCTTGAACAGTTTTTTATAAAGGTACCGTGGCTTACTGTTGCAAGTCGTAGAAAATATTTTATGGCTATTACTCTTTATTAATGGTTTGCAACAGGTAAGCCATCGTATCTTTTACCGTATTTTCCGTTGTTAGTTATTGATGTAAGATGGACCGAAAGAACTCGACAAGCGTCGGCGTTTAGAGCTCCAGTGCCTCACACTACCACCCTTGAAAATGACTTCTCCTACCAAGCGATGAGGCTCTGGGACTCTATACCCTCCGAAATCCGTATTCGACCGACAGTAGCGTCGTTTAAAGTGGCACTTCATGACCACCTATTCACGAACGAAAATTATGAATTTTGAAATTAAAAATTTTATTTTTGCGCAATTTAGTTTATGCGTTTCTATTTGAGTCTATTAGAGAAATTGCATCGAGTATTTTCAACCTTTTTACACAAAATTGCTTATTTTTTTATTCTTCTGTTAAATGAGAGGGCAGTCTCATAAATTTTGTTTTTTTTTACTTTTGTTATTTTTACAAATTCTATGTAAGTTAGCGCATACCTTGCTTATTTACTTTTTAATTTTTTTGTTTGCCTTTCGGTCTGAAATGATCGAGGCAAAAATAAAAATTAAGTATTCTATCAATAAATCGCTCGCATATTTTGGCTATTTGCTCATTTTTACTGCACTTCTCGGAGATATCATCATATAAAAGTGGTGCGGGCTTCAAACTATCATCGTACATACAAAAACTTCACCATTTCCTTTGTTTGGCGGGGTCAACACGTATTCATCATGGAAATCATCAAGGATTCTCGGAACCCAGTGCCCTTGTTGTTTCCCATAAAAGTAGATAAGTTCATTCGCTTATGCTGTTATTACAGTTTCTTAGTCATTTAACCCTTTCGTGCACATAAGAGTTACAGCTATGGTGCTGGGAAACTGTTTATATTTCATAGGGTCCCGAGCCGCGCTGAATCCGAATCAGAGGTCAGATTTTGAAAATTTCGAGATAGCGGATCCAATATGACGGACGGGAATGTAAAAAAATTGAGATTTTGAAAAACAAAATTTTTTTCGTATTCAACGTAATAACACAAGTAGAAACTGTTGTTGGTATTTTTTCGATATCTCTCTCAGTTCTTGAGTAAATGTTAGTTATGGGCTAATTTGCGCTCAATTGACTGGACCCCAATTACCGACAATCCAGATGTGCATGAGAAGGTTCTTCTTCTTACGTCTGCCATCCTTGCATTATATGACCAGCATGCGTCTTTATGCATATTTTCGACGTATCGCTGCAGAGGGGAATTTTTCCTGATTCCTGGAAGACGGCTGCAATTACACCGATTCCCAAGGTGGCTGCTCCCTCCACCCCCGAGGAGTATCGCCCCATTAGTATCCTCTCGGCCGCGTCTAAGACCCTCGAGGCGGTTGCCCTCTACCAGACAACGGAGTACATCGAGAAAAGAAATCTCCTCGACCCATACCAATCTGGTTTTCGCAGAGGGCAAAGCACGCAGACCGCTTTCCTCGCCATACTCGATGATGCTCGATCACACTCCTCGTGTCCATTAATCAATCCAAAACGTTTGATCTAGTCAACGTACAGCTGCTATCTGAGGAACTCACTGCCATTCGATTGACTGTCGACACTGCCAGTGCTTGGGTCCAATCGTTTTTATCCGGTAGAACGCAATATGTCGTGTCCAGTACTGGCGACACGTCATCCGCCTTGCTAAAAGTTTCTGGGGTGCCCCAAGGCTCCTTGCCTGGCCCCCTCCTCTTCTCACTTTTTATCTCACGACCTGCCCGATGTCTGCGGTGATTGCCAGCACCACTCATACGCGGACAACTTCTGCCTTTATGCACGAGGCTATGCTGCTGAGACGCAGGCCATAGTCGCCCGTATTAATTGCGCTCTTGAAAATACCTCTGCGTGGGCGAAGGCTGACGGCCTTCGAATTAACAGACTAAATACCAAGGCCATTTGGCTTGGTTCTAGAGGGCTCAGCAATCGGCTTAGCAAAATTTGCATCCCTTCTGTCGTCCTGGAAGGCCAGTCTATCTCGCCATGTGACTCGCTCAAACTTTTTGGGGTCACAGTTGACTCGTGTCTGACTATGGACAACCACTGCTCTATCGTTTCCGCGAAATGTTTTTTAGCGCTAGTATGACTCAGGCGTAATGCTTATTTTCTACCTCGCGCCAACAAACTTACACTTATTAAGTTCCTCATCCTGGTGCACCTTGACTATTGCTCAGCACTTTTCCTCGGACTCACAGAGGAGAGGGCCGACGCGATGAGCCGCTGTATGAATGCGACTCTCCGCTTTATGGAAGGTGTAAAAAAGTAGCAGCACATTTCACCGGCATACCGCAAATATGGAATTCTTACCTACCGGTACCGAATTAGATTGGACACTCTCTCTTTACTAGCGTCGATATTGTCCAGGGGTATCCCATATTATCTCCGCGAGCAATTCCGCTTCCGTCCGCCTAATAGGCCTGGTTCGAAAAGATCAATCTACTTGACATCGAAACCAGCTGCTATCGCACTGATATACTCGCGACGTCCTTCCGCATTACCGTTGCGCGCCTATGGAACGACCTCCCGCATGATAGTCGCAAGCTCTACGCTTTGAGTTCACAACGTTTCTCTTTTAAAGCTCGCGCGCGCCAGTTTTTAGCCTCGCTCGACTCGCGACTCATTTAAAATCGTGTCCAGTTTGTTGAATGCCACCGCCTTCAGAAATGTTCACCCTGCATGGTGTTTATGTTTGTTTGTACTTGCGACATTTATTTACTCATAAGTTAAGTTGCAAGTTTAGTTCAGTTTAGATAAGTTGGAACGTGGAATTTAACTCGCCCGCACGAGAATTCCCGCTAGTGTACAAGTAATTTATTTTGCGCGGCTGACTCGTTCTCCCCGGTTCATGGTGTTCCTGCAAGTGATGAAAAGCGGGATAGTGGTGGCAATTAGGTCAAACAAATATTAAACACCGATAATTAATACTAAAAAAAACACAAGTATATTATCGTATCCTCTAGACATGAAAAGAAACTTTCAACAATAACTTGAATTGAAATAAAGTCATGGGCCAACGACCATATAACTAGATCGTATATGTCATAAAGTCATGGCCCAACGACCATATAACTAGACCATATAATAGATAGATAATAGAATTTTCCTCTGCGATTGATTCTATTCTGGATCAAGTACAAAAGGGGAAACTGCCGACAGCTGAAACGCGCGAAAATCCCCACTATGTTCCGCGGCACGTATCTATCCTCACTCTAAATTATTCCCCTATCACCAAAATATCAATAATAGTATTCCAAATGCCTCACCAAACTTCCTCTATAATTTGTCCAAAAAGATCCTCCAATATTGCTTCCTCCTCGACCTTCAAAAGAAAATTCTCCTTCGGGAAAAAAACTCTAAGTACCAAGATGGCGGAGAACGTGATACTGACTGCTGGAAAAAACGACTGAGCGGTTTAGAGACCAAAACTGGAATGTCCGAGGCCGACGCTCCGTTCGAGGAAGGACGCCGAATTTCCCACCCGGCCTCCAAATTTCCCAATTGGCCAATAATCATTGGCTAATAAATCAATTATCTCCCTCTAAATCTTTCCTCGATATGCAAATCCGCGCCCCCTTTATCGATATCGCTCAATCAATCAACGTCGATATCCATCCGGTGGCTCCACCTATAAATAAACTGTAGGGCGCGCGATATTTAAAAGTCATCTATCAGCAATTATATTACAATAGGACGACACCTATCGAATCACCAAAGATCCCTAGCCTATAACATACCTAGCCAATTGAAGACAATGCGCTTGAAAATCTGCGTAACTGCTCGGATCTGAATTATATTGGTCTTGAAGTGAAGAACGAAAATAAGCTTAATCCCGAGATCACCAGCGAACAAATTATCGAACTCGTTACCAGGTTAAATCCCGATGTAAATAAGCCGTGTGACGTAAAGTGTATTTATTTGTATCCGGAGTGCCAAAGCAAGAAGTGTCGATCTTGTGTTATAGAGATGGAGCCACACCTGCGCGCTATAGAATGCGCCCGCGGGAAAATAAACATCGGCTGAACTGTGTGTCGTGTAAATTATCATGTATCTCCAGAGTTTTAAATGGCAGCGTTTCGGACATTTAGCCCAAGACTGCAAACTCAAGATCTAGTGTGGAACTTGCATGGATGAGCATAAGAGTAGTAACTGTAAAAAAAGAAATGCGCCATGCTGTGTAAATTGCACCGCTGCCAAACTTCCGGGTATGAATCATGCCGATACTGATAGAGCAAAGTGTAGCATCTTGAGAAGTAAAATTGAGCGCAAAATTACTAGAATCAACTATGGCGACCTCTAATCTAACGAAATGTATCAAAGTAGCTCATATGAATGCGCAGTCTCTCCCTGCGTACTTCTCCGATGTAAAAGCTGTAGTACTAAACAAGGACATCATTGCTCAAGACTAAGGACACGAATCGTAGTGTGATGATATTGAGGGCAGATGTGGAGGTGGTGTTGAATTGTACTATACGTACATGATTCAATTCGCTACAAGTTCGTTTCAAGCTCCCCGCAGCCATCTGACAATCGGCCAGAATTCCTTATGGTTGAGCTTATCACTGATGGTACAAAAAGGATTGAGCATTGGGCATCTATCGAAGAGGAGACTCTTAACTGTAACTCCCCCTACGATTACATTCTTTTAATGGGCGATCTCAATGTAAACTGGTATACTCAGTCAACTCCCCGGACAATTCTGTGCTAACGGAGCTTGATTTCGGGCCTACGCATCATCGGGGAAATGCTCACAGTCGAATTGATTATTTGTGCATCAGCGACCTATCACTAGTTGAAACGTTTTCGCAGGAATCATTTCCTTCCATCTCCGAGCATAATATATTATATGCTATGCTTAGACTAGTAGTCACACCACAGTTGCCTCGTACTATCACGCGTAGATATTTTAGGAATTTTGACGATAGACTCTTTTATAACGACCTTGCCGCTGCAAATTGGAATGATATAATTTTTACTGACGATGTTTATCTTAAATTCGAGCTTTTCACGACCACGTTGACTTCTAAACTTAGGGCTTTAATTAAGAAGCGGAATAACTTGGGTAGAAAATATAGAAGATACACTAGAGAGGCTGAGCACTTGGACCTCAAAATTCATCAGAATTTAATTAAACTGAAAATTTGCAACACTAAGGCTGCGTATTACCGAGAAAGACTCAAACTGCAACAGTGGTAATCAGATGTGAAAAATCGTGGATGAACTAGGTATCAATTTTAAAAGGAAATTATTAGGCAGTCTGCCATACTCTGCTAACGAGCTTAACAAATTTTTTATTCGAAACTCAAACACGCTGGCGCTGAGTAACAAGAGGCCGTATTCTCATATCTCTCCTGAAGCTTGGTTCTGTCTTTTCGATCTTGTCGATACATTCAATTGCTCGTTGCAATCTGGAATTTTTCCCGACAGCTGGAAACGCGCATTAGTACGTCCTTTGTCTAAAGTTAGTAACCCCGTAGCGCTCAGTGATTTCAGGCCTGTTAGTGCCTTACCGGCATTGTCTAAGTTCCTTGAATTTGTGACGAATAAACAGCTCGGTGATTTCGTGTTAGAAAGCGATCTCCTCTGCATTTGGGGTTCAGAAGACATCATAGCACGCAGACAGCGCTCATTAAAATTGTTGACGAAATCCGAAAGGCTGTAGATAAACAGCATGTTACTCTACTTGTAGCCATTGATTATACTGGTGCGTTTGATTCAGTTTGTGTGCCGCTACTTATCGATAAGCTGAAGTTTTTTGGTGTTTCTGACGCAGTCTGCAATTGGTTCGCTTCCTATTTAAGTAATCGACAATAATCAGTAGTCACAAATTCAGGATACATTTCGGATGCACTCTTTAGATCTCTAGGAGTTCCGCAAGGCAGCATCTGTGGTCCTCCACTCTTTACACTCTTCGCGAATGACGCGCCAACGACTCTCAGGCATTGCCGTTACCATGTTTACGCAGATTATTTCACCATTTATTTAATGGAAATATTGTAAATGCACGCGAAATAATTGAATTAGTAAATAAATACCTCGAAAATCTGGCGATATGGGCGGCAGAAAATGGCCTTATCATAAATGTTGCGAAAACTAAGGCTGCATGGTTTGGATCGCGGCGATTAATCTTCCAACCCCGCTGCTTGATGGGCAACCGCTTAAAGTCTCCGAAGAACTGAAGGTGCTCGGTGTTGTGCTAGACAGCACGCTGTCTTGGAGAAATAACTGCAACCATGTGGCCCGCAGATGCTTCTCTACGCTTGCGAAGCTCAGGAAATGTAGCGATGCGTTGCCGTACGAATGTAGACTCACTCTCGTGAAATCATTGATACTTCCAGATTTTGATTATTGCGCAAGCCTTTCTGCAGGTCTCTCGGAGGAGCTTACCGTAAAACTTTGTTGGTGCATTAATTCAGCTCTCCGTTTTGTAGTACGTATACGCAAATGTGAGCACATAACTCCGGTCTATAGCGAGCTTGATATTATGCCATATGAGATGCGCAGGATATGTGCTGCTTTAAAGCTGCTGGCCTCGGTTATAGGGACGCAAAAATCAGCGTATTTGACCTACCGCTTCAATTTTTTATCAGCGGACGTGACAGGGTCTCTCAGATGCTCCTTGCTGGATTTGAGGATCCCGTGGGCGCGCACGAACTATTTTAAAAACTCGTTCCTAGTAAATACTACATCCTTATGGAACAGCCTACCTGAGTGACTAAGAAAACAGTACAAGTGCTTGAGACACTGTAACGAAATTTTCATAGCACGTGCATAGAAAGGGCTCTTTTCGCTACCTCAAAACTCCGTAGGAAGTTGTGATTTTCTATGCAGCGTCGGAGCGGGAGGTAAAAATTTTTACCTCGCGCTGCGAGATATACATATGTATACATCCATACATACATATAATAAAAATAAGACACCATATCCATATATATATATATATATATATATAAATAATAAAATTTCAAAATTTCCAAAAATTTCAAAATTTTCAAAAATTTCAAAGTTTTCGAAAATTTCAAAAATTTATAAAATTTTCAATGTATATATAATACATTTAAAATATATGCATAAATATGTTGTGTACAAGTCAATGTCCAATAGCTTTGGTTGTTGCGTAAAAGAGCCCTTCGACGCACTAATTATAAAAAGCATGGTACACAACAAGGGGCAAATGACTTTTTCAGACGCGAATGATCATTGGAGCACTCATCATCCTCGCTTGATAAAGTTAACTTTCGCCCCTAGTTGTGTAATATACTATTTAACTTATAAAGCTATCTATACTATTTAACTTATAAAGCTATTTATGTATTTTTGTATTTCAATTTTGTATTAATTTTGTATATTTTCGTTTTAATGTCTTGTAATTTTACCGTTATCTTTATTTACAGTATATATACTAAATCATTGTTTGTGCGCTCGTGTAATCTCTGCGCACGTGTTTTATTTTATTTATTTATTTTTTGTGAATATGTATATGTTTCCAGGGCTGCATGGACCGCCGGGTCCTGAGCCTATAATAAACACTACTCTACTCTCTCTCTCTATCTCTGTCTCTCTCTCTTTAACTTTGAGTTGAAGAGAGAAATACAGTTTGCCACGGAAGAAGAAGGATCAGCAGAGGAACTCCGCATCGTAAAGATTCTCGTACGAGAACGCGGACGTCGGAGACAGCTCCCTTTCAGTCCTTCTCAGGATTTATAAATCAATTCAATATAGAAAACATTTATTCTATTATCTCTCTTTGACTTTTAGAGAGAGAGAGAGAGAGAGAGAGAGAGAGAGAGAGAGAGAGAGAGAGAGTTCAGAGTAACTCAGACTGTACAATCATTTTCAGGACCATCAATACCTATACAACGTATTTCCAAATTATTTTTTTATTATATAAAGAGTATTTGAGAGAGAATACGATCATTTTCATCTCGGCTCTTGACATGTGTAGATCTGTCAGTCAAGATACCTCATACTCTATCACTAAAGACGTCGGCGACTGACTTACGAGCAACAGTTGCGAGACGTCATAACTATAATGAACTTATGTCTCAATGTACATCTATTGATGCAGCGAGACAGTGTCAGTGATTCGTCTCGGATCCTCGAGTGTCTGATAGCTGTGAAAATACACTATCTGACACATAGGGATCGACTGCGAGAGCAGTTGATGGAAAAAACAACCGGCCCTTTTCAGGGCCACCAAAACTTAAACGTAAAGAATTCTCGCATCTTATAAAGGATGCTTTTGTCGCTCGATGGTGGTAATACCGATTAAATGACTATATGCATGATGATCGTTGTCCTCCGCCAGTGTCGTGTCATCATCTGACGATACCAGTACTTGTGTGATTCATGATCGTCGATTAGCTATGGCCGGTATTGAAGTATGGCTGGTGCCTTGAGATGCGTTAAGTAGATTTAATCCGTAATACTCGCATCTCTCTCCCCCCCTCTCTCTCTCTCTCTCTCTCTCTCTCTCTCTCTCTCTCTCCTAACAGCTATAAAAGTGACAAACTATTTGGAGAAAGATCATTCGATAGTCAGCAGTCATGGGCACAAGATCGCAGCGAAGCGACTCTTCAATTGGTCGAATTGTAGGAGGCTTAGACAAGGTGCGAAAACGACTTTTCGAGGCACCTCCTCCGGCACGGCCTCTTGGCTGGGATCTGCGATAGTAGAAAGCCCAGTTCTATGTACGCGATGCGGCCATCGTCATTATCGACGGCGTCAGGTTAAGACTCAGGTTGTCGCAATGCCTTATAACGAGTCGATTAAGTTGTAAATATAAATTGAATTTAATCGGTCCTTTTCAGGACCACCAAATCATTGTTTACGTAGCAAACATTCCAGAGAGAGAATTCGCCCACTCTTTCTGCATTTTTCTATAAAAGAATGATCGCTGCTACTCTTGTGTCTTTTGTCCAAGTGATTGAAGCGATGCTCTCAGTTATGGCTTAAGAGCTTGAATGTATAAGTATGGAGACGAGAATAGAGCTACTCTTGTGTCTTTTCTCCAAGTGATCGAAGTGATGCTCTAAGTTATGGCATAAGAGCTTGAATCCATAAGTATGTAGATGAGAAGACAGAATGCTGTGTTGGCAGTGCAGCTGCTCAATTTGCGCTCAACGCTGATGAGCATAATTGGCGGTGGCGATAACATCGCAAATGATAGCCATGTTTACAACATTGGATTATTACTTTATATCGTCGCGTTGATCACATATATGTATTTTCAATCGGCCCTTTTTAGGGACACCATATCTGCAAGAGAGAAAGAGAGAATCTCTGAGGAAGTCTGGAACATCTGAAGTCCAATTGGCCGGATGCTGGTAGCTGCTCCTCTGCGAGTCTGTGAGCGGTGGTTGGCCTCAGCAGAGGCGGGCGATGACTTCCTAGGCGTTGACTCCTTCTGCTGGCTGCAGTGCTGGAGCTGTACGTCGGCTCCGTTAGTGTCTTCTCCGATGTTCAGCGTCTGAATAGTTGACGCTGAGAGGGTGGCAGTTGGCCTGGCTCCTATAGGGGCCGATTGGGGGGAGGGGTTTAAAAAATAGCGCAGGAAATAATCTGTTTAATTATTTCCTCGCTTATATCAAGTCTCGTTTATATCAAGGTGAAGGCGTTAAATTAACTGTAGACTTAAGGGTTTAAGTGATAGGTAGAGGCAATCATAGATTGTTATAGATATAGTTTTTAGGTTGTGGTGGTGTTGTGTGGTTTTAGGTTAGATGTTGTTTCTAGGAAGATGGTGGAAGTGATATGTATAGGTAATAAATTTAGATAAAATTATTTCTATTTTTTCCACATCACCCAAAAAGGTAAATAGAAATGGCGCGTTTTTTCCGCTGTAGCTCTAATCCACTAAATTTAGTTTTTTTTTTAATTTTGTATTTTATTTTTTATATTTTTAAAGAATTCTCTTTTATTTGCATACGCTTCATATTGTTCAAGAATAAACAAGTACTTACACATACATATACCACATACAACACATACAACATATACACACATATATTTAAATATTTACATATTGATATAAATCATTGATATAAGCGAGACTCTCTGGGTGGGGAAGTCGACAAGGAGGCACTCGGAGCCGCTGTGCGCTTGGCCTTATATCCCCGCTGGCCGCCCAACTCTGTGGTGGTTTCGCGATTTTGCAGGGTTTGCCGCCTAACGGTGGTGCGCGGAACTGCCGCGCAGCGGAGTCTCTCGGCTGCGCTGGCCGGGCTGCAGCGCTGCAGGGGCTCTATACAGAGTGCGACTCGGGGAGCGACAGAGTTATATATATATATATATTTGTGAACTAATAAAAGTTTTTTATTTTTTAAAAGCAATAGTTGAAGACATTATTTTCACACCATCATGGAGATAAATGAATACGCGTTTTTTTTTTAAATTCTTAGATTATTTTTCTAAGTATCGCGATTAAATGGCCATTATATACTTGAACACTATAAAGCGTATGCAAATAAACGAGGATTTTTTCAAACTTTTCAAAATTCTTAAAATTAAAAATTATACTTAACTATATGTAGGTGATTCTGAAGATAAATGCCTGCAACTGAAAGAAACAGCCATTCATTCATCAATTCGATCACAAAATAGATTATCATTATTGTCACTAGATAATTTTGAATTGCCGCGTTTGGCAGTATTACAAAATTCTGATTTCTGTAGAGTATTTGTTGAATTTTTATTTTTGTTTTTATTGATGCATCGATAAAATCTTTTAAACTTGAGTAGAGTGGTAGAGTGGTAGAGTGAGTATGGTGGTTTTATCTTTTGTTTGTTTTAGTTTTGCATGCACGCTGTGAGCAAGAGGTAGAGGTGGTGGTGGTGACACCAGAGCCGGTCGCAAGGGCTACTGGTGCGGTGCCGCGTACGCGACGCACCCGGTGGGGCTCCCCCGCTGGATTGGAGGTGTCCGCTTCCACAGGGGAAGCAAGGCCCATTTTGAAGGGGGTTCTGTTCGAGGATTTGGTGGTAGTTCCAACCGACCCGGAACGTGACCCTTCTTTTGGGTCGTGTTTAAATTGTTGGATGGGGGGTCACCGCTGACACAGATGCCCCCGTGAGAAAGCACGGTTTTGTTTCAATTGTGGGAGGCTAGACACCGATCTAGTGGGGTATCCTCGGTGTGGGCCGACTCATCGAGCATATTTGGCGGAGGGGGCTCGGCAGAGCAGATCAGGGACAACCCGTACTCCGACGCATTCCCGGCGTGTGATTTATGAGGAGGAAAAGAGATACGGGCCACCCGCGTTCTACGAGGAGGCCGCCCATTTAATGCGGGATCAAAGAAGGGCAAGGAGGGAGAGGGTGGACCCTATTGCTACTGCCAGTGCTGCTGCTACTGCTATTGCTACTGCTACTGTTACTGCTGGAGGAGTCTTAAATGACTATTTATTGGCCATAAGGCAACTGGTTAATGCGCCAGCTGATGTGAGAGCCCTATTGTTGGCGGCTTTGACCCCAGGGCCGCGTTAGGTTTTTTTTAAATAAAGAGTTTTTTCATTGGAAATGGTGGTTTGTTTTATTTAAGTTGTTGGTCCAAATCTATCTATCTAGGGGTTTTTTCTTGTTGGAGGTTGAGGAATTGGTTTTGTTTCAGGTTTTTGGAGGAGATTCGAGGTATGGAGGATGTATTGTTTTCTTCGTCTATAGAGGTTATGGAGGAAAACTTGGATATCCAGGTATATCCAAGGTTTTGTGGGGGCTATTGCGATGTAGCAATAATTATTGCTGCGTCGTGAATATTATTGCACGGCTAGCTGATTCACTTTCGGCGAGCCGACAGCTCCTGGAGCGGAGCCAGCGCTCGGTGGCGCTCGCAGGAGGTGCCTCTGACCGAGCGCCTGCGGAGTGCAGGATGTGATGTCTCGAGTCACACCTGCGCAGCGTGCTGGCGTTCGGAAGGGAGCTTGGCAGGAAGCGAGGTAGTGGCGCGTGTGCTCGCGGTCACATGCATGTGGGTGTGTGTGTGTGAGAGAGATGGAGTTGGCACGCGAGAGAGAGAAACTATTAAGAGAGAGGGAACGATCGCTTGATCGACCGTATGGGTGCGAGAGAGAGAGAGAGAGAGCGCGTGAGTGGGAGAGCGAGAGAGAGAGCGCGTGAGTGGGAGAGCGAGAGAGAGAGCGCGTGAGTGGGAGAGCAAGAGAGAGAAAGAGAGCGCGTGAGTGGGAGAGCGAGAGAGAGAGAGAGAGAGAGCGCGTGAGTGGGAGAGGAGAGATATAGAGAGGATAATTTGATCGCGTTTGGAACGCGTGATAGAATTTAGGAATGCATGACTGTACTGTGTTATGGTACAGTCAACTTTATGTTATCCTTTGGAAGTTATAGGAATAAATAGGGGAATGAACTGGGTAGGGTTTTCTAGCAGTTTAATAGATTTAGTTGTATTATAGTACGTATGAAGGTGGTGGTTTTTCGAATGTCGCGCGCTCGTTTGATTATCTATAGAGGGAGCCACCGAATGGAGATCAATATTGATTAATTGATCTTGTTGGGTCTTTATTTAGGGTTCGAGGAATTATTAAAAGGAATTTCTTTAAACAGCTAGCTTTTATTGGATCCCAAAGATCACACACACACTCACATACACATTCATACATACTCGTCGATATAATAGACACTTAAAGTGCAGTCGTTCGAACACGCACAGCGTGTGAATCAAAAAATAGAATGACGATAGCCAGGAAGATATAACATAGGTCGAACTGGCAGATTAATAGTTATACGGTGGTGGCGACGCTCACCTTAACAATGCTCGTCAGCGGTGGCAGACTTCGTTGAAAAACACGTCGTTTGATTCGTGATTGACCAGTGTGACAAATAAGTCTTGCAGAGTGTCGTGGCCGAAACACATGCAGTACGCCACGATGCAATTAGTATGTGTAGATCGCTATAAATGATTCGTTGATGTTACTGCGCGTTTAGATATACTTGTTGTGGAACTTACCCCAATCGGGCTTGTGATACGCTTGAGACGCTCTCGATACCACCGCTCTGCCGGCTGGCTATAGTCTGAGCTATTCTGATTTCGCGTCGCGTCTCTTAACGCCGAATGTACCTCTTAATTCGCGCAGTGCCGTAACTAGGGACTTGGTCTCCTACAATCTTAATCGGTAAAGGGGGCGCGAATTTCACAATAGATGAAGGATATAGAGGGCCATAATTGTTTTCTCCACCAATGCGAAAATTAGGAATAGAAAAAGAGGGCGCTGGGAAAATTCATGGACATGTAATGATTTAGTAGTGGTATTCAAATGGGCCAATTGCGGATTTTGGAGGTTTTCAGGACCAATGGAAATTTGCCAGCCAGGACGACGCTTCCGTGAAGAAGGAGACTGGGTGGGAAAATCGGGGCTCCTTCCCCGAGCAGAGATTCGGCCTTGGCCACTCTGTCCCTGGATCTAGTAGTACTCATTTCTCTCTCAGATTCCTAGTATATTATCCTGGAAACGTGTTGAAGCTTGAGCGCCATTTCCTTCACCTTATTATCCTGTTTTGCAAATTTGGAGGGATTTTCCCGGAAAGGTTTATTGATGTTGGAGATAGGTAGATATTTTGAAAAAGGTGCTAGGTGTGCATGGAAGTCATGTGTGAAATTGTTGCTGTAAATTATATCAGAACATTACCAAAATATAAAGTTAAAAACTGAAGCAATGGGGGTTGGTGAACAGAGCGAGGTGGAACCCCCCCCCCTCTACCCCCCTTATATATATATATATCATAACTAATATATACATATATATAGTATATATTAGTTATATAGAGTAGTATAGAGTATATATATATATAGAGGAATACATTGTTGGAGATGATAGGTGGTGGCTCAAGGCCATATGTGAAGGTGATAGATAGAGTGCTACATAGAGGTTACAACATGAGAAGGAAATAATTATAAGTGAAGAGTTTTTATTAAAGGCTGTAAGTGCAAGTTGAAGGGATCATGATTGAAGGGAACAGGTGGAGGATGTAGGTGATAGGAGAAAGTTGGAAACGATAGTGAGAGGGTGAAGCCAATAGATGGAGGCTGGAGTCCATAAGGAGATTGGAGGATACAATTAAAAGCGATTTGTGAAGGCTGAATATTATTAGAAGCGATAGGTAGAGGCTCGAGATCATGGATTGCGATGACAGGTCGAGGTTGTACGTGGAGGTTGAAGGACATAGGTATAGGGTAAACGGCACGAATGGAAACAATAGGTGGAGGGTGAAAGTGCTAAGTAATTACTTATGACAATATGCGGGGATAAAAGCTGTAGGATGAAGAGATAATAATTGAAGACGATAAGTGAAGGGTGATGGCATCATGATTGGAGGCGATAGATGAACAGTGAAGGGATTATGATTGAAGGTTGTAGGTGGTGGAGCTGAGTGATAGGAGATGGGTGGAAACGATAGGTAAAGGGTGAAAAGAGGGAGGCTGAGGAATGCGATTGAAGATGATAGGTCAAGGGTGATAGGCGGATCATGACTTAATGTAATAGGTGGATGTTTGAGGTTATGTTTGAAGATGATACGGGGAAGCTCAAATTCATAGGTGATAGATAAAGGGTTATAAGCAGAGGTAATAGGTGGAAGTGAAGCGGTTATAGGAGGAGATTAAAGATAGTAAGTTATACAAGTGGTGAAGGGTGGAGGTTTTAGGTGCACGAAGAATGCATAAAAGAAGCATAAAAGTATTACGATTGGAAATGATTACTTGAGGGTGTTGATAATATGCGGAGATAAAAGCTGGACGGTGAAGGGATATAGATTTAAGGCGGTAAGTGAAAGGTGAAGGAATCATGGCTGGAGGCAATAGATGGAGAGTGAAGGGAACATAATTGGAGGCGGTAGGTGGAGGGCGGAAACGATAGGTGAAGCGTGGAGATGATCGATGGAGCCTATGGTATGTGATTGGAGATAATAGGTCAAGGGTGATAGGCGCATCATGACTTCATGCAATAGGTGGATGTTGGAGGTTATGGTTGGAGATTATGTGAAAGCTCAAAGTCACAGGTTCGATAGAGGGTTGTATAGGAATTACGTCATAGCTAGAAGGTGAAGGTCATGATTGGAAATATAGGAGGAGCGTGAAATCGTTATGATTTGAAATGATGAAGTTGAAGGTCTACGAAAAATTAGAAATTGAAGCTATGGGGGTTGGCGAGCGGAGCGAGCAGGGGGTACTCCCTAGTATATATATATATATATATGGGTGATTCTCTGTGAGATCGACCGGCCGAAAAATAGTCCTCACTATAACTCTGGGAATTTGTTCTAGAGGTTGCCACGAGTTACTCCAAATTTTTTCAGATTTTTTGAATTGATTGTCTTAGAGTTACAGGGGGTCAAAGTTGATAAAATCAGTTTTTTTTGCATTTTGTGCTGATTTTCAAAAATTCATAGCTCCTCAGGGAAGCATTTATCACGATAGGAACATATAACAATTTTTTCTTAAAATTTTCTCAATTTTTCAAAAAAAATACTTTTGAAATCATATATATATGTATTACATGTCATATGTGTAATTTAAACCTTGAAATTCAAAATTTTCAAGGTACGACCCATCGGATCCCAACCAAAATTTTTGTAAAGAGTGCTTATTTTAGTAGAAAAGTTTCTACGTATGTCCCAACCCATCAGACTTGCTCTATTTCTTGCTAAAAATAAAGTTATTACTCATATTTTGCTACATTTGGCAAATAATGATCTACTTCCGCCTTTATAAATATAAATTCATCTGAATTAATTATAGTATGTATAGTAGATATATATATATAATACATAATGAGGTGATATTTCTTAATGTAATAGCTAATAATTCTATATGTATAGCGACTAAAATCTGGATTAATCGTTAATTTATAAAATAGTACTTACAGTCATACACGTGTGAGGTGGTTTTAACTTGTTTTCCCGGACCAACTTATTTGAATCATCTTTAACAAACAAAGAATAATTTATTTTAACACAAAGAATTGTGTTCTTTAATTTGAAATAAATTAAATTAAAGATAATAAAAATATACGTATCTAATGTTCAGTGAGAGTCATTGATAGTATCTTCATATATGCATGACTTTTTTCCAAGTAGATTTTGACACTTTAAACTTTTTGCAAGCTATAGCTCAGACACTATTACACACGCGGAGTGCGAGTTTCAGGGAGTTTAAGTGCATTTTAAGTAGAGCTAAGACTTCAGGTTATGCACAACAATAGCACGAAAGTGGGTTGACAGCAGTTATAACCTGTATTAGGAATGAAGAAGACGGCGGCAATTTTGAAAGCGCGTGGGATTTGAATAAATTTATTTGGTTTTCGGCATAGTTCAATGTATAGTTTCTACCATTATTCCATAATGTAATAAATAAACAAAATCATCATAATAAATAAAATAATCAGCTAAATGCATTTAAATTCCACGCGCTTACAAAATTGTCGCCGTCTAGTTCATATATATAGGCCATAACAGCCGCCAATCCACTTTCGTGCTATTATTGTGCATAACCTGAAGCCTTAGCTCTACTGCTGCTGCTATCAGCTGCGCTAACCTCAACCGCGCCGTGACTGCTAATTTATAATAAAATATATTGTTTAAAATGCACTTAAACCCCCTGAAACTCGCACTCCGCGTGTGTAATAGTGGACATTCTGGAAATTTTTTTTTCGAATTTCATACAAAAATTTCTTCCATAGGAAATATTACAGTAATATTGCAGTATTGTTACTGTAATATTACCTATGGAAGAAATTTTTGTGTCCTATGAAGAAACATTACTGTAAAATTACTGTAATATTTCCTATGGAAGAAATTTTTGTATGAAAGCAGAAAAAAAATTTCCAGCATGTATTAATATTCTTGGAAGATTATGCAACCTTACCACAATATCACTACGACGTAATCAGTGGTCAGAAGTATCGCATCGGCCAACTTTTAAATATTCCGGTAATGTTGTGGTAGCATTTCGCAACATTACTGCAATGTTACTGTAATATTACAATGTACCGATATTTTTTACCCAAAAATCCGAAAAAAAAAATTTAATATATTAATGTTCTGGGAAGGTTTAGTAAGCTTACTACAATATTACTGTAGTATTACTTTTTACGGGTGAGATCGGAATACCGATTGAATCTGTGTAATATTAAAACGGACATTCAACTTCGCAGCAATGTTGCCTGACCGTGTCCTGCTGGTTACGTAACCTTCCAGCAATATAATTCATCCTACTTTACCTACCAAAGTAATCTTTCAGCAATATTCCTGAAGTATTGGGTGCTATATGGGAAGTTATGAGTGATATATATATAAAGCATCATAGATGCAAAATAACAATTAGCTATCAGTCACAATCGTAAATTATGAGTGATATATATATAAAGCATCATAGATGCAAAATAACAATTAGCTATCAGTCACAATCGTAAAATAAAGAAGTAAAAATAATTAACAACAGTGTTACAGAAAGTAAAGAAGTCGCTTAAGCGCTGTCAAAATTTAAACAAAGGCATATAAGTAAACGTATAAAATACGTAAGTATGGCCGCAGTGACATAGAAAAAAAAACTTGAAATTGAAAATGAAAATTAAGCACAAGTTAAAAATTAAAAAAACACGCTTATCTTTCGGACTATAATAACGCTAATTTAGATCATCTTTTCGAGCTCTGACTCAGTTACAATCGGTATGGGTTTAGCACTATCCGATTTACGATCGAAAACGTTGCTTCTTCTAATCCAAACGTGTTGATAACATTGATTTTTACTCGGGTTTTGTCTCGAAACCTTAAATTCATAACGAATGGCGAGATCATTTCAAAGAAATTGATTTAGCCTTCAGATAAATCAGGTACGACATCAGAGCAAAATGTCGACGTTCAGCTCGGAGGACGAAGTTACGTGTACCTTGGCTCTTAAATTCTACAACCAGAGACCGACTCAGGGGCTGATGTTGACTAAGACGCCTGGTAAACGGTATCGTTGGATGGTTTTACTGGTAGTTTTCAAATTTCATGAATATCGCTCTGAAGTCTCTGATCTTGAGAACATCCAAAATCTTAGCAACAATGTCGTCAGAAGATAAAGCGCCGAAACCATCTCAGGGAGAACGCCGATACTTTTCTACTCTAATCCTTCCGGTGCCTGAACACGCAGATCCTTTATTTGGTCAATATCAGTATGTTGTGAGATACCTGCCCACTCGAGCTCAGCAATTCGCGTATTCTATGAAGCCACTATATGACGCAGCTTACAACATCCATTCTTCAATGCACTATTTCTGATAGCAACTTACTCTCGCTATCGCCTATTTTATGAAATCCGAGTGACATCTGCTCTGATATTGAAATCGAAAACCAATTCAAATATATTTTTGACATAGTGAAGCTAGTATTACCTCAAAATTCGCAAAAAAACGTTCAAAAAAAAGGTCTAGAAAACTAAGTCATTTGAGCTACAATAAGTCAGGCGTAAATAATACAGGACCCTTTTACAACTATTGGCAGCGTGATATAACCTGTGTTTAGTCAGCCCGGAAAAAAATTTAAATTAAATATTGACAATATCGCAAAGTAATTTTTAGACAAAATCCTTTAAACTAGAAACACTGAGTGACAAGTCGAGCAGGCACAGAATACTATCAGATACCTTTGCGCTAAAGCAAAAATGATGCCACGTGACCGTTCAACATAACCTAGAAATCATCCATACTCTTAAACCGTACAGAAAACAGAAGGTAAATACCGCAATAAAAATACATTAAGATAGAAAAAAAATAGGACATTGCATAAAAACTGACGAAAATGAATACTGCTAAGTTACGCCCACAAAACAGTAGTACTTATGAGAGAGAGAGAGAGAGAGAGAGAGAGAGAGAGAGAGAGAGAGAGAGAGAGAGAGAATAGAATTGTGTGTATTATTACAGACTCAGGACTCAAGATTCTTGGTAGCCTCTCAAAAAATTCACAAGCTTACATAAGTGCTACAAATACAAAAAAATACAAAAATATCAAAAAATCTATAAAATAAAACAAAGAAATAAAAAACTAAGTGTCAACAATAATAATGACAGTCAGGGGAGTGAGGTCCCAAGGTTGCCCACGCTATTGTAACATTTTGTCGGTTATTATGACCACGCATTGGCGAACGTGTGCTGAAATAGGGCCCGTATGAAGGTCGTTTGCGTATATAAATATATAACTTCGATCGGAAGCTCATTCCACAAATAAACGGCCTTTACATGGAAAGCGTTACGGAGGTACTCAAACCTGAACGATCGAATACACAAATCATAAGCCGATTTACGAACACAGTCCGGACTGTCCAGATTAATATATTGAAATTTTGTATATAGGTACTCCGGCGTCGCTGTGGACAGGATTTTAGCAAGCAAACACAGGGTCCGGAAGTCGCGCCTAACTGTGTAAGGTAAAACTACTAGCTCCCGGTATGCTGGAGTAATGTGCTCGCATACTTTCGTGCCCACGACGAAGCTAAGTGCCGCGTTCAGGCCTCGCTCGAGTCTCTCCGAGAATACCCTCGAGAGACCCAAAACACAGGAGCACAGTAATCCAGATAGGGAGAATCAGCGCCGTAACAAGGAGAAGCCTCGCGTCTCGCGACAGACAGGCCTGCGACCTCCGGAGCCGTCCGAACGCGCCCAAGCACTTCCTGAGCATCGCCGTGCAATGATCGCGCCACGACAGCGTGCTATCGATTAACACGCCGATTATCTTTAAGGAGTCGCACGGTGCTATCCGAGTGTCATTTAAGGCTATATCCGGAGTAGCAAGAGCGCGCAGCCTATCAATAAAGCCTCGCGACCCTACCCACATAGCTTGCATTTTATTGGCGTTAATAACGAGGCCGCTGTTTGAGGCCCAGCGTGAGATTGCTGCGAGATACAAGTTTATCACTACGTCGTCGGCATATAGCTGGTATTTGCATGATACGAGTGCGCGGGGTACGTCAATAATGAACAATGAAAAAAATAAAGGTCCAAGTAGACTACCTTAGGGTACATTTGAGGACCAAGTCTAGGATGCCGAGCGCTCTCCGTTCAAGAATTTTACAAATTGAGGTCTGTCCGACAGATACGACTTGACCAACGCACAAGCATCCTCCAACAAGCCGATACGGCGGAGCTTGTTTACGAGCCGCCCGATGTCGACATTGTTTTCCACGACGAAGTCGTTAATTTGCGCGAGTGCAACACTCTCAAGGATTTTTGACGGAGAGCAGAGAATGCCCACCGGCCTATAGTCGCCCAGGTCGCGAGCCTTAGGCAACAGTAAGGCCATAGTTAATGTTAGATGCTTTCCGCTTGATCCATTTCTCCAGTAGTGGACACTTCACCTTATCAAATGCCGAATAGTCCAGGCGTTCCAGTCCAGCCTCCTTGCAGTTCCCGCACCGTTTCCAATCCTTGTCCTTGCAGCTGTCGGAGGTATGATCCTCTACACAATGGCAATACTTTTCTTCCTCGGAACAGTCTTTCACTTTGTGACCGAACTTAAGGGGTTATGACAGGGTTAAAATCTGAAAAAGAAAATTTATTAGTATTATAAAAAATTAATATATATGTACGTTCTTCCAAAATTATATTTTTCCTTTAAAATATAAGTATTATACACTACTTTTATGCATTAGAAATGTGCATTAAACAATTAAAGGTATTTACTTACCAAAAATCATGATTTTCATCATTTTTGCGTACTTGCCGCAGCTTTCTGAAGGAACTGTACCATCAATCCTGATGAACCAAAGTGAAATATCTTTCCAATGAGTCTGGTCATAAACTAAGTGTAGCGGATTCCTAAAGAACACAAAATTACCACAATTAATCATGCATATATTGACAATATTAGTAATTATAGTGAATGTTACATACATAAATATACATAACATTCACTTTTAACTTACGTTTGCCAATTCTGCTCGACTTAGTTTGTGAGCAGATTCATAAAAAAGATTTTTCACTTTGGTTCATCAGGATTGATGGTACGGTTCCTTCAGAAAGCTGCGGCAAGTACATAAAAGCATGAAAAAACTAAATTTGAGTAAAAGGCATTTAAAGTTTCTGATGTAAATCATACAAATAAAATCAGCTATACTTACAGACACTATCCAGCATACCTTGATTTGTTTTGGTACCCAAATATACATGCAATAAAGCATATGTGGTAGTACGCGTACATCATGTTGTGTGATAATAGTATATAGAAGCTGAAAATAAAATAAAAGTTATCGTTACCTATTCACAATCAAGTTATACTAATGATTACAATTACATGCAGTACTTACCATTATTAAAAACACTTCAAGTTGTTAGAAAGCATACAAAATAATACACCAGTTAGTCAGAATAATAGGCCCATCTTGCTGTCTTGGACCTGTACACCTAAAAGCAAAAAATAAAGAAACAAAGAAAAAGCTCTTTACGGATAAATAATAACTTATTAGTTTCCAATACTTATCTAAATATATAGATATCATTATCATCTCTTTGAGCCAAATTTATATCTTTATTAATAGCCGAAGAGATCGAAGGGATCGAAGAGATGCATAATTTTCTCTCCATCAACTTCACCAAATTCAAGCGATAAAAGCATCTTCACAACTTATCTGAATAATTGCTGTACTCTGTAGAAGCTCTTATACTTAAAAATACCATTGAGATTATAAGCAATTAATTGTTGCAGCTGCTAGTAGACAAACTGCACTAATCTGGTGACTTGAAGGTTGGATGAAAAACAGCTGTTTGGCTGCTTCTCAGAAAATTCTATTATACCGTTCACGTAGTAACCTTCATTCCCGACCCGACGTTGGGCAAGAAGGCGCAACATATTCGGGTGGCAAATTCAAATTTATTGAATGCCTTTACTTGAACACATTGAGTTTAATATAACATACAATCACACATAGAAAAGTTAATATTTTACAAATATAAATTAATCACACTTAAGAAAAAAACTTTTGGTTAAATGGTTTTTATATCGTATTTTCAGTCAAATTTCTCATGAAACTACTTTATAAGAAGCGTCGTACAACAATTCATTCCACAAGTTTAGTTGACTTAAAATATTTAAAATTCTCGATTTTTCGAAAATTTGCTAGAAAAATATTTATCACTTTTGACTTTGTATCTTCAAGCTTCACGCTTTCAGCAACATATTCTACGGACTAGTAACTGTGCAAAAAGTGAATAAAGAAAAATTGTTAGTATTCTTTCGTTGCCTTATATCGATCTCTCCGAGGCAGTGGTTATGAAAGGGTTTAAGAAAACCAAATCCCTTTCTTACAAAACGACGTTTCGGCGATCATTGTCGCCTTCATCAGGAAACAGTCAATTTTATTAGATAACAATAAACATACAAACTTAAGAAGAACAGAGTAATACATACAAAAGCGATTTTTTGAAACTTACATATTGGAGCAGATATGATTTGTGTACATCTCGATAATCCTTTCCCCCGGCTAATTAACAGCGGGGGAAGAGAGAGAGAGAGGCCGAGTTACTTAGCTATTGTTTATGCGGCTTTGAGGAAGTAGCCGGCAGCCGTCGCTTATATACTGCAAAAAGTCTTTAATGCGGTTTGTTTACGTATGACGTCACACATCACCTCATCTTTTCGATGTACACAGAATCGATTTTAATTCTTAAGCTGGTATATTAAATGTGTGTGCACGTTATTGAGTTTCTAAATATCCTCTTTCTTACCGATACCATTATCTTGCAAATGTATATGCATCATTTCCGAGATTAATCTTTTATTTAAATTATTTTCTTTGTCCTTTATACTAAATTTTTCAAAATTAAATTTATGATTGTATTTTTTAATATGTTCGGAGATGACACTGTCCTTAGACTTCCTATGTTCCTCAATACGTGTACACACATTTCTTTTTGTTTGGCCTACTTATGTAGCCGTGCAATCATTACATCTAAGTTTATAAACAACATTTTTCTCTAGGTGTTTCTCTTTTTTATCCTTTCCTTTCATAATAATATTGCCCATATTACTGTGTATTTTTGAAATGGTTGTAATGTTGTTTTTCTTAAATGAATGATGCACTCCCTCATAAAAACCATTGACGTACGGTATACTAATCTGATTGTGTATATACATTATTCTTCGTACGTTGCTCCGGTTGTTTTCTCATTTTGATTGCAGATAATCCTTTTTTGACGTATTGATCTATGAAATCAGAGGGGTAATCATTATCAAATAATAGACCTTTTATAATGCCAATGTTTTTCTGGTAAAAACATTTATCTGCTCTGTCAACTAGATTATACACCATGGCAATTTTTTGACTAATCGGATGTTGAGATTTAAAGTGCAAAAATCGACCAGAGAAAGTTGGTTTCGTGTACCAATCAGTTTTTATTCTACCTGCTTCATTAATCAATAATACCTCTAAAAAACTTATGGATTTGTTCACCTCCATTTCATGCGTAAATTGGAATGTACTATTATATGAATTAAATATTTTCAACGTTTCATCTACCTTTCCTTTCGGAATGCAAGCAATGATATCGTCGACATAACGGAAAAAAACACAGGTTGATAAGTTAATTTTGAAATGCACTCCGTTTCAAGATCATCCATAACAATGTCAGCGAATAATACCGAAATCGGAGAGCCCCCCATGGGTGTACCAAAAAGTTGTTTGTAAAATTTACCATTAAATTGGAAGTAAGTATTATCCATAAGCAGACTACAAGCGTCCAAAATCTCGTCATGTGGAATTTCAAACTTTCTCGCTATTTACATGTATCTTTTTTCGATACTCTGCATGCCTAATGCTTTATCAATATTTGTATATAACGATTTTATATCTAAGCTAACAATACAGTGGTTATTCGGAATTTTTACATTTCTTATTTTTTTTATGAAATCGTAACTATTTTTTATGTATGAACGAGGTTTATTAATACTATTTTGTAAGATTTTAAATAAATACTTTGATAAAAAATATGTCGGCGAGCCTATTGTTGAAATAATAGGTCTTAGAGGATGGTCTCTCTTGTGGATTTTTGGTAAACCATATGCTTTTGGTAAACATGTGTCAGTCTGTGTAAAAAACTGTTCCTTATATTTTTTACCAAAAAAACCATTTTCTTTCCACATATTTGTTAGTTTCTTAACATTTGATTGCAATTTTGATAATGGATTTTTCTTAATTATACTGTATGTGCTAGTGTCAGCTAAAAGATTTTCCATTTTGTTGATATAATCGTGTTTATACATCGCAACAGTTACATTGCCTTTATCAGCAAAGGTGAACATAATAATTTTATGGGTCTTAATGAAATTCTTTGTTTCCGTTACTCTATTTTCAAAAATCTTTTCTTCGATTGTAATGTGTCTCGTTTTATTTCGGTGTTGTGTGGTTGTATTAATTAATGTGTTTCGGACTCTATTTGCAGTATTATCAGGAATGTTGTTAATTGATATTGTGTTCTCTAAGTTTTTGATACATTCATTAACTAGAATTTCATTAAGATTACTCCTAGGATTAAATTTCCTACCGAGTGCGGTCACATATTTTACATTAGTCGGTATGTCTATATTAGTCAAATTAGTGAACCATTTTTCAAAACTAGGATTTGTATCATTTTTTCTATTTATATTATCGAATTTTCTATTGTGAGTTATATTTAGATTGAAGTGAAGATTGTTATTATGCTCGTCTTGATTTGCCGTAACAAAGTCGAAAATTTCTTGTGGGAGTATTAGTGCGGGAGTCCTGTAATTTTGTCGGACACTTTCTTCTAGACTTAGTTTTATTGTCGAAATATGTTAGTCATAACTTACTGAAAGGAACCCTAAGTTTTCGACTTCGGACCTGATCGGGAACATTGTTATTATTGCAAAATAAACTTCAAAAAAACACTTTTTTCAGTTTTTCGCGGATAATTCTTTTGCTACTAAAGTTAAGTTGTTAAACAAAAAAATTTTTTTTTTTTATTTTTAATATTGTCACAGTTTTTCCAAAAAAAAAAAGATTAATGACATCGGATAAACTCTCAAATATCACATTTAGCATGTACAACGTAATAATCTGTATCCGATCTCGATATTTTAAAATGGCGTCTTATTGCAAAATTATTTACCGTAAAATTTCAAATTCATTTCAAAATTGCCCATGGAACGATAACCGGATCCAACCACCTTTAATCGACAGCTTATGACGTACTTAATAAACGCTAATAATAACTTTTTAAAAAATTAGTTTTTAAGAATATTTTTAAGAATAAATATTTTTTATTGTCGCCAATTTTAAAGTTAGAGAAACGCGATAAAATGCATCTTAAATTACGTAAAAAAACCATGAATTTTCAAATAAATTTTATCAAGATCGGACTATTAGGAACCGAGATACGAATTTTTTTTCAATCGATGATTATGCCGAAACTACTTGATATTTTTTGTTGAAATTCAGCACAATATTTGTTTAAATGATACTTTAATTGGTGACATTTTACCCGATATCTCTAGATGCCTTAGTTCTTTTAAAACGGCTGACGAACAACGCGAATTCAGCGAGCGCGACCGCGCGACTCTACTGCCGCGCGGCGGCGGACAGGATTCGTACACTTTAGTTGTTAATCAATTATCTCGGCAACTAAAGCTACTATTGAAATAAATTTTTTTTTCATTTAACGTGTTTTTTCCTCAGCTTTAACCCCATGCAAACTAAATTGTCATCAGTGCAATGCGAACACCCGAAATTGTTAAGTTTAAAAAAAAACCTTTTTCTGCTATTTAAACAACTTTTACACGCATATATCATGCACATTCAAACATGAAAGTAATTACTTGCTCAGTATATGCATATGAAAGTTGTGCAAATGTTGTGTATTTAGCAGAAAAAGGATGTTTTTTAAAAACATTACGATTTGGGGTATTCGCATTGCACTGATGAGAATTTAGTTTGTATGGGGTTAATGCTGAGGAAAAAACACGTTAAATGAAAAAAAAATTTATTTCAGTAGTAGCTTTAGTTGCCGAGATAATTGATTATCAACTAAAGTGTACGAATTCTGTCCGCCGCCGCGTGGCGGTCCCCCCACCATCGCGCCGCGCGGCAGTAGAGTCGCGCGGTCGCGCTCGCTGAATTCGCGTTGTTCGTCAGCCGTTTTAAAAGAACTAAGGCATCTAGAGATATCGGGTAACATGTCATCATTTAAAGTATCATTTAAGCAAATACTGTGCTGAATTTCAACAAAAAATATCAAGTAGTTTCGGAATAATCATCGATTGAAAAAAAATGCGTATCTCGGTTCCTAATAGTCCGATCTTGACAAAATTTATATGAAAATTCATGGTTTTTTACGTAATTTAAGATGCATTTTATCGCGTTTCTCTAACATTAAAATTGGCGAAAATGAAAAATATTTATTATTAAAAATATTGTTAAAAATTAATTTTTTAAAAAGTTATTTTTAGCGTTTATTAAGTACGTCATAAGCTGTCGATTAAATTAGTAGCGTTTATTAAGTACGTCATAAGCTGTCGATAAAAGGTGGTTGGATCCGGTTATCGTTCCATGGGCAATTTTGAAATGAATTTGAAATTTTACGGTAAATAATTTTGCAATAAGACGCCATTTTAAAATATCGAGATCGGACACCGATTATTACGTTGTACATGCTAAATGTGATATTTGAGAGCTTATCCGATGTCATTAATCTTTTTTTTTTTGGAAAAACTGTGACAATATTAAAAATCAAAAAAAAAGTTTTTTTTGTTTAACAACTTAACTTTAGTAGCAAAAGAATTATTCGCGAAAAACTGAAAAAAGTGCTTTTTTGAAGTTTATTTTGCAATAATAACAATGTTCCCGATCAGGTCCGAAGTCGAAAACTTAGGGTTACTTATGACTAACATATTTCGACAATAAAACTAAATCTAGAAGAAAGTGGCCGATATCCCACTATTGAAAACTTTACGTGTTTTTTCGCACTATGATTCAAGAAAATTAATGTGTATACATACATCTTCAATCTCAAGATTTAAAATCTTATGTTGCAAGTTATTAACAATTTTTCTGAACTGATTTCCAACCGAGTCACTATGAACATTTAAATGATTCAGATTACTTGCGATGCTGTTGACGTTTGCAGGGCGTGTGTCGTATGTCTTGCATCGCAGTAGGCAGCGCTAAGGCTGCCTACTGCGATGCAAGACATAAAACCGGTCAGGAAACTGTCAATTTTATTAGATAACAATAAACATACAAACTTAAGAAGAACAGAGTAATACATACAAAAGCGATATTTTTGAAACTTACATATTGGAGCAGATATGATTTGTGTACATCTCGATAATCCTTTCCCCCGGCTAGTTAACAGCGACGGAAGAGAGAGGCCGAGTGAATCCGAGACAGTAGCTGACAAAGCCGCATAAACAATAGCTGTGTCACTGGGCCTCTCTCTTATGTAAACATACGTAACATTCACTTTGAACTTATCTTTGCCAATTCTGCTCCACGCAGTTTGCGATCATACTCATACGGAAGGTTTTCCACTTTGGCTCATCAGGATTGATGGTACGGTTCCTTCAGAAAGTTGCGGCAAGTTCATAAAAGCATGAAAAAACTAAATTTGAGTAAAAGGCATTTAAAGTTTATAATGTAAATTGTACAAATGAACTCAGCTATACTTACAGAAACAATCAGGCATACCTTGCTTTACTTTCGGTACTTAAATATACATACAATAAAGTATATTTGGTGGTACGCGCATATCATACTGTGTGATAATAGTATTTAGAAGCTGAAAATAAAATAAAATTTTTCGTTACCTATTCATAATCAACTTATGCTTATAAATTACAGTTACATGCAATACTTACGATTATTAAAAATACTTCAAGTTGTTGAAGAGCATGCAAAATAATACTCCAGATAGTTAATACAAACTCCTATCTTATTGGCGTGTACCCGTATACCTAAAAGTAAAAAATAAACCAACAAAGAAAAAGCTCATTATGGACACAATTATTACTAATTAATTTCCAATACTTATCTGAATAATTGTTGTACTCTGCAGTAGTCTCTTGCACTTTTACAACACCACTGAGGTTAGCATTGTTACAGCAGCTAGCAGACTAACTGCACTGATCTAGTGTTTTGGATCTCTCTTCCTCCCTGGTTTTGGATGAAAAACAGCTGTTTCGCTGCTTTCAGCTGCTTTACAGAAAATTCTACTATACCGATCGAACAGTAATCTTCATTCTCAACCGGACGCTGTGAGGCACAACCTGGTCGAGTGGCAAATTCAAATTTGTTGAATGCCTTTACTTTAACACATTAAGTTTAGTAACATAAAATCACTCATAGAAAAATTAATTTTACGTATTTTATTTATTTTACGGAAATAAATTCATAACTCTTGAGAAAAAAACGGTTTGTAAAACGATTTTTAAGTCATATTTTCAGTAAGATTTCTCATGAAATTACTCTGTAAAAAGTGTGTTAGAACAATCCTTTCCACAAGTTTGGCGTAATTAAAATATTTAAAAATTACGATTTTTCAAAAATTTACTTGAAACAGATTTATCAGTTTTTGGTCAATATCTTCGAGGCAAATTTTTTTAGCAAAAAACGGCTTTCAGGATCATATTCATATTAACTATGAAAAAAGTGAATAAAAAAACATGGATATTTTTAAAATTTTAACACTGTCGTAACCCCTTAAGGCACTTAAAGCACTGCAGTACGGAGATGTGATCCGTGAATCGGCACGAGTTCCATGATGCAGGATCGATTTTTATTCTTCGCGTCGTTTTGCTCTCCGGATACAGCGAGATAATTTTAACGTCGTCTTTGCTGAACTCGGGCAAGATTTGCTTTAAAAACTTATCAGCTATTACCTCTTTCGAGAGCTGTATAGGAATGTCGCTGATTCATTTTTTCATCCGGCTTGACCTTCAACCCCGCTTGCTCAAGATCCGGGCAGTTACGCAGATTCTCTAGAACAGATTTGTCGGTTTCTACAACGATAGAATTTTCGCCACTGTATTTTATCCTGTTCGCCTGCCATTTAATCGGGTCGATGGAAGCGGTAAACTTTTCTTTGGTGACCTGGGCCGACGCAAAGTCTCGCTGCACCTCCTCTTTGGGTCCAATAACAAGC
Source organism: Philotrypesis tridentata (assembly GCA_018906965.1). Lineage (NCBI taxonomy): Eukaryota > Metazoa > Arthropoda > Insecta > Hymenoptera > Pteromalidae > Philotrypesis > Philotrypesis tridentata. The sequence continues at coordinate 255,878 of JACCIB010000109.1, forward strand.
CGACCATCGGTAGCTATTGGAAAATGTTTTCTGCGATCCAGTGCAATCTTGTCCGGAAAAATTGCAAGCTGCGGTGGACGATTGGCAACGCTCGCAAACGATGGCATGCTGTTGGTGCATGGGCATTTAATGCTATTTAGCAAGGCTTGTACAGATTTAAATCCTTCTTCGCGGCCAAACCAGTATAGGAAGGAGTTCGATAAAATCATGTAGCTATCTAAGGAACCGTTAATTGTTTCACGTAAACTGTCCTTCGCTTCTCCTTTAGCGTTGCCAAGCGATGTCAACTACTTGTCTCGAAGAAATCCGATTTCGGCGCTGTGGCGCATGATGGCGTCCGTGGTGATCAATAAAGAGGGAAACACCTCGGTGCTTGCATCTTCGTCTTCATTGCGAGCGCGTTTCTTCGTGGCGACAGCCATCGCTGATGCGGTCAGACTCTCGAAATTGGTAGAGGGAAGCTCCACTGTATGTCGCTGATTGCTGATTCTAACACTCTCAGTGCTAACACAGTAGAATACTCCAAAGTGAGGTTTTAAAAATCCAATGACGAAAAACACTAACTACGGGCGTTGGTCGATAGGCCCAATGCAACTTAATATAACAGGTGAATGAAACACCAGATAAGATGCCCGAAGGAATATTACTGCGAACATAGAGCGGTACATAAATGGGAGCACAGTCACAGGCAGTCGTAACAGTCAGAGAGAGAGAGAGAGAAAGAGAGAGAGAGAGAGAGAGAGAGAGAGAGAGATATTTTATTGATTTGAAAACTAATTTATTTTGGCAAGGCCACATAGGACCGTATGCCATCTTCGGTTTTGTTTACACTTCATTCTGATAATAGAGTACAGTAAAAGTAGTATAATATAGAAGTTTTGTTTGTTTTTACACAATATTTACACGCTAATAATAATGGAGTACTTGTAAGAAAAAAAGCGGACATTTTGCAAATAATATAAAATATTGTACATACATAGTTTAATGTAATTTATGCCACAATTTCAATGCTTCATTAGATAATTGAATACAGATATTTTAAAACTTGTTATTGACGGTTTGAGGCCTATACTTTCAGGGATAGAATCCCACAGGCGCATTGATTGTAAAGTGAATCCCTTAGCATAAGTTACAGTTGAAGCTCGCGGGATTTTGAAAGCCTATGAGGCTTCTGGCTGACCTTCGAATTTCCTCGTTCGGAGGTGGGAAGAACTAAGCCAAGTCAGATGGTTTAGGCGCACGCAAAATCTTGTAAACTAATATATACATAAAATATAACCTACGTTTATCTCGTGTTAGCCAACCTAATTTCTCTCTGAAAGGAGCTATAGCTGCATCTCGCTTAAGGCGAAATACATTACGGATTATCGAGTTAAGCAGACGATTTAATTTGATTTCTAGATATCCGGTGACATCGTAAAATACCGTAGTCGCGTAGTCGAAATATGGAAATAGGAGGGCAGCGGCGAGCTGCTTTTTTAAATTGCTAGATAGAAAATAGGTTCTATAACGTAGCTTGTTTAGTGTGTCGTGAACCCTAGAGCAGAAAGAGGCTATATGGTCATTCCAGGCTAAGTCACTCGACATTTGGAGGCCTAAATTTTTAACGTTTTTGATCAACGGGACAGCTGTATCTTTAACCGTAATCTCCGGTAATTCTCGGTAGTCGATACGCATTAAATTTTGCGTTGACCCGAAGATTATGGCTTTTGTTTTTGACGCATTTAACTCTAGTCCATTCTCCAATGCCCATTCGGTTACATTGTTAGCACCTTCGTTAATGTAAGCAATACACGAGGGTAAGTAATCCCTCTTACATTGTAAATAGAATTGGAAGTCGTCTGCGAATAATTTGCACGTTGGTGTGCAGTACACCAATGCCCGAAATAAAGAATTAGTTATAGGATATATTAGGTCCGGAGTTTGACCTCTGCGTGACTCCCGATGCAATCTATGAAAATGAAGTCAGCGTGCCATCGAGGTTCAAAATAGCTTGTGATCGACCGTTGAGGTATGAATTGAACCATTTTATAGCGTCGTCCGAACAATTGAGCTCACGCATTTTTCTTAGAAGCATGGTGTGGCTAATGGAGTCGAATGCTTTCCTAAAATCAAATACGGTGACGAACACGGTGACTAGGCCTCTGCCAATGCCGATGCGAATGTCTTCGACGATTTTTAAGAGCGCCGATTGCGTATTACAACCTCTTCTAAATCCTGCTTGTGCATCCGTGAGTAAATTATTATTATTATTATTATTTGCTAGAAAGCAAATCCATCATCTGCTTTGTGATCAATTTGTCGAAAATTTTACCAAAGTGCGGCAGATTTACAATAGGGCGAGTGTCAGAAGGGGAGGTACGCTTCGCAATTTTATTCAAAGGAATAATATATGACTTTTTCCATTCATCAGGGTAAACTCCTGTTCGAAGGGAAATATTGTAAAAATCAGTGATAATGCTCATTATATATGCTAAGGTATCTTTAAAATAACATAGTGGGAGGTCGTCACTGCTGCGACCTTTGACTTTACTTGCGCATTCAATAGCGGCCTGGAGTGTTTCGAAATATTCAAGTGGTTCGAATGCCAAAATAGGGCGATTGTAATCGAGAGGGATGGCCAAGATTTTGTCGAGTTCGTTAATAGAACAGGGTGAATGAGCATTAGCGACAGATGCATAAAAGGCGTTTAGATCACTGGCTTCGAAATAACTGAGAGGCGAGTTGAGGCGAGAGCCCATTTCTTTGTATGATCCCTGCATATTGCTAATTGCTCTTCGATGTACTTGTCCCGTGAAAGTTTGATTACTAGTTTTAATTTTCTGCGAATTGTCCGATACTGAATTAGCAGATGATTATTGGCTGTTCTTTTTGCTCGACGATATCATTGATCCCTCGCTTTACAGGCGCTTCGGAGTTTCCCATTGAACCAAGGGGCTCGATATTTTCGGAGGCGGCGAGTTACAAATGGCGCTAGTTCATCTAAATCGTGAGTTACTAATGTGCGAAACGTAGTGAAGTTCCAATCCTTAGACTCCTTGATTCGAAGACACGCCGATTCAAGTTTATTGATGAACTTTATAGCATCGAAATGGTCGAAGCTGCGATACAGGCTAATTTCTTTCATTGGTTGACTTTTGCGCAGTCTAAGATCGATTGTGATTATATCATGGCCGCAGATGAAGGGCGCCTCAGATTTGGAGAACTTGAGAAGATTTTCGGCAGAATCAAGAAGGAAATAATCGAGCCATGTGTCTGATCCGAGTGAATGATGCGTAGCTCCGGTGGGGACAATAAATCATGAGTGCTCTTCTATTAGTTTTTTAAAATGCTTTCCATATGCATTATTTAAATCTAGTAGGTTGGTGTTAAAATCTCCGGCGATTACAAGCTTGCTGTAGAGGGGTAAGTAGCGTGATAATGTAATAAAAAACTCGCTTGTAACATGGCCTTGAGGTCTACGGTAAACTGATGCAAAGAGTATTCTTTCATCATTTTCTAGCATCATCTGCGTAATAATATATTCTGTTTCATCGATAGAATTATTCTCTGAAGATTGTAGAATTGTAGCCCTTATACCATCCCTGTAATAACAGTCCACTCCGCCACCTTGAATATAAGTGCATTTCTTATTATCTTTAGTGTATAGGCCACGATCGTTTCTTAAAAATTGATATCCACTGATGTATATTGTACAGTCGTCAATAGCGGATGTGAGCCATGTTTCGCAAACTGCTATTAAATCAACTTTTTTCTTGTGCAAAAAATTTTACACTTTATCTAGATGTTCGCACATGGAGTTGATATTACTGTGTGCAATTCTTATATACGTTTCTGGAGATTATTTCATATTGTTTCTTATATTTGTTCTCGTAGAATCGGAGGCATTTGGGCTTGTTTGATTCGATGGTTGAAGTTGCTGTCAAATTACTTTACCTTCATCGCTCGTTATCTTTGCGACGGGCTTCGGAGTAGACATCGGGCGCAGCTCGCGGAGATCATCTTCACTTGTGATTAGGATAGGTTTTCCTCCCTCAGTTGGCAGAATATATACATTGTTTTTATAAACATACACTTTTTTATAACAAAGCGTTTTAATCGCCTCACGAGCTCTGAGCCATAAATCGTGGACATGTTTGGGCCAGATCATTCGAACGTAAATTGGTGCAATCGCGCCGATGCCAAACAGTTGTTCCGCGCTAATCGCGTAATGCTTCTTTTTCTTTGAGAGAATAAGGTCGCGTGCCGCCGGAGAGATCAACTGCATTGCAATCGATCTGAATTTCTTCACCCGCGTGGATGGCTCTCCAGTGCTATCCTGTGTGTCCATGAGTTGTATTCCCGAGCTATTCGCTATCTCATTTATATTTTGTTCTTCAGTCTTATGCATTTCTCTCGCATTCAGTATGGCTGCGGGTAGCGCGGGTAGGTCGAAGCCTTTTAGAACAGTCTCGGCAATCTCATGCGGGGAAAGTTTGACAGCAACAGGCACACCTGAAATCATGAGTTCGCCTCGGTCTTGCACTATGTTGACTGGTAGACTATTTAGCATCGTACGAATTTCTTTCAGCTCTCGACCGTATTCCTCAAGCGTAACTCCTTGATTCTGAACGGTTTCCGATAGTCTCTCTAGGTTTGTAAAACGTTGTGTGATATCCGCACGAAAATCATTGAAATTGACAAGATAATTCTTGAACCATTGAGGGGCTTCCGTGTTCCCTGTTCCTAACATTTTAATGGTAATTGGGCTAGATTCGGGCGATATACCGGTGCTGGGCACAATAGAAGCCGCACTATGCTCGCGAGCTGACTTTAGAACCGGCTCTAGAGTAGGCGAAGGAGGCGAAATTATCCGCTTAGTGCCTCCTAATCTGGATTTGCGCAGTGTGACTGCTCTAGGGTCTTCCGATTGCTCTATTCGTTGCAAGGTTTCGGTTTGTGAAAATTTGCGCTTAATAATTGATTGGCTTGATTCTTCAGAGTGCGCATCAGTTAAATCGCTAGATTTGCATCTAAAATCGTGTGTATTATTTTTTGATGAAGTACTTGGTAAACTAGTTATATCTAAAAGCGCTCTGTTATTTGACTCATTCTCAGAATGATCGGTGGTTACGTCTACTGTTAGCGTGTCGCAGCAACGAGCCGCATTCTCTTGTTAAATACCTAATTCGTTGGCATACTGCGTGTGAAATGGCTTAGAGCCATTCAAGCATCGTAATATAGGGCCGGTATTTTGGGTCGCCGGTGTTTTATGACACCTAAAACATGAATTCCTAGGTGATCTCTTTCTCATTAATCAAATATCGCAGTCTAATAGACCAGGTAAATAAACAAATTATACATGTACACTAGGGTGACAGGAATCGGTCACACGTTTAAAAACTGAATGCCTCAGAGTCTCAAGCGATAGAGGAGGGTCCGTGAAGTGCATTGCACTTTTTACTTTTTCCAAAAAGTTATTTTTTAGCCCTCTCCGTCGATTGCAAAGTTCCGTAGCAATGCTTGACCCAGAGAAGCGAAATAGCTGAAAAACTTAACGAGAAGTCAAATGGAATAATAAGCCTCATTATGACAGACACTCCCAATCGTAAATACAGGACGGTCACTTTATGGCAGGGTTGGCTCATGGGTTATCCTATGTACTCGTAGTGCCTACTCTGAAAAAAGTGACCGGACCGAGAACGACGGTTTTCGTCAAACACGTGTTCCGTTTCTGTGCAGCAGGAAGAGGTATCGTGGCAGCTTATCCCTTGAAAAAAATTTACAGCTTTCACCTACTTTTTCTAAGTGAAGCCGTCACTTTTACTTGAGATTTTGCACTGTTATTAATACTTCTTGCTAAAAATTTTTCCATCAATCACTTGTTCATGAGTATACCAGTGTTGTGTCCAAATTATAGTGCTCTAGGAGCTCTCTAAGATGCCTTAAAGAGCCTTCAAAAACCGGAATTTTTGACCAAAAATTCACCTGTTAACTTTTACAGTTATTAACTTTTTGCAAATCCGATTTTTCTAAGCAATTGTCAACAACTCAGTAATAACATTTGAAAAGATGAATACCGAAATATTATTATTTACAGAGATATTTTAAGAAAACGAAAAACACCTGCTTGCCCCATGTTATTTTCCATTTGAATGATTAAATTCACGGAGAGGGCTGGAAAATAACTTTTTAGAAAATGAAAAGTGCAATGGACTCCACGGACCCTCTTCCATCGTTTGAGACTCTGAGACATTCAGTTTTCAAACGTGTGGCCGATTCCTGTCACCCTAATGTACACAAATCAGTCGAAGCTACGGAACCGTCATACGAGTACGCTAACTAATACAATAACAATATAAACTATGCTCCGTGATATGTACTATGATGTAAACTGTCTCTGTCGGCAGGCCTACCTATCACTATACAATAACAATAATACTCAGTTAAAATTGAAAATTCGGACGTTATATAGGAGCTAAAAGAGTAATATTAAATAAATGCGCAACTGTTTTAACATGACACCGTAGCCATGCTTGTAATAAATACACGAAGACAAAGTATATAATCAGCGATCGCGATTTCCTTAAAATTAATGTTCACGCTTTATATGACTATTGCATTATGCGATAAGTAAGACGCCGATTAAATTTAACGATGCGTTCTGACTTCGGCACACAGTTTCGATGTAACGAGGTTGTTCTCTCTCTCTCTCTCTCTCTCTCTCTCTCTCTCTCTCTCTCTCTCTCTCTGATGATTTAAATTTTCATTCTCAAACCTCTCTAGCGATTTTGGGTGTGGTCCGATTTTCAGTTTATCATCTGTTGTGCTCTGACCACTTTGTTGACGAAACAATCTCAAAGAGTGCAGGGAAGCTTCGGAACCAGGTGTGTTTGTGACCGTCAACTTGACTTGCTTCGGACTCTTGTCGGTGTCTCGAAGATAGCTGAGATGATTTTTCCAGAATTGATGAAAATTTAAGCTTTCGTTTCGGATTCCTGGCTCCAATATTGGAGCCATGCAGTTTATGCTCCGGTAGTATGGAGCCTGCGGAGATCCGGTCTTGTCTAGAAAAAATTCCAACTCCAACACAAATATGAGCAAGGCTATCGATCAATATGTGAGGAGCGAAATGAAAAGCGTCCGTTCGCTTCGAGAGAGAGAGAGAGAGAGAGAGAGAGGAGAGAGAGAGAGAGGAGAGAGAGAGAGAGAGGAGAGAGAGAGAGAGAGAGGAGAGAGAGAGAGAGAGAGAGAGAGAGAGAGAGAGAGAGGGAGGAGAGGGAGGGGGAGAGGGAGGAAGAGAGAAAATTAGAATTAGAATATTTATTGGGGTTTGGGACTAAAAGATCCATGTAGCCCTTACCAAAATTATAGTTTACAATTAAAATACAAGATACAAATGTGTAACACATTAAGTGTCACTCATGGTTAGTCAGGCTCACGAAGTTAAAATTACGAAATTAAAATTAACTTAAACTATTTACAAAACTAACAAATATATCAATAAAATATACACTTAGACATGTAGCCCCGTCTACGTAAAACACTTTCGCAAAAATTCGCTTGCGAGAAATATTTGGAAGCCCAGACGCTTATATAGTTCAGATATTTCGGGCGAATGTTGTTCCAATTTTTTGCCGCACTGATCTTAAACGTTGCCTTAAAGCACGCGGTACGCGGCCAGGCTATCTTTAGCTCCATGGGTTGACACCTTGATGAGCCAGTCTCATCCTCATTGAAGAATTTTTACAAATTCACAGAAAAAATGTCACGGCCGACTGTATATGGCATAATTTTCTGGGCTCTGTAGACTAGTGTAATAAGCTCAAATTTTCGCTTGCCGGTCGCGAAACGGAGAGCTGCATTTTTACAACGACTGAATTTTAAAGTCAGATCAGCAGGCAGATCGATTAAAGACATATGCGGTAGTAAAATATGGGAAAAACTAAGGTCTTTACCAGCATGAGCTTGCAGTCACTGGGTTGGCTGTCGTTGCATTTTCTTAGCCCTGCGAAGGTACCGAAGCACTTATGCGTGACATCGTTGCAGTTGTTCCGTCACGAGAGCGTATTGTCGAGTACAACGCCCAGAATCCTCAGTGAATCACAGATATCAATAACCTGGCCTCTCAGTATAGGGTTCGTTAGATTCAACTCGATTAGCCGAGTCATGAAACCTAATGGCTACAGTGTCTTAGTGATGTTGTCGTTAACAAAAAGCGAGAAAAATAGAGGGACGAAGATGCTGCCCTGGGGGACGCCCGACGTACGGGCCAGTGACGCAGAGACCTCACCAGATTTGTTAGCGATCCGACAGAAACAATAATGTTTGCCGGCAAACTGCGTCAGAGAAGCCAACGTATTTTTGTGTTTCAGTAAAGAGAGGTATATTAACCATGTCAAAAGCCCGCGTGAATTCAATAGCAACGCAAAGTGTAACTTTACTATGATCAATTTTCTTAACGACATTAATGATCTTGCTGGGGCAATTCTTACAAGTCTTACAATAGTCCTAGGATTAGATGGTATGTCATTGAGCCCTATGCAAGTAATCTGCTTCCTTAAGTTAACGTAATTAGGCAGTTACGCTAAAATGCCTAACATAAACAGCACGAAAATAGCCAAAAATAGAGGCGAGAGTATACAAAAAGTAAAACGAAATCACACCTGAAGCAATGCCCTGCAATTCTATTCGGAGGATTTAGGCGGGAGTAGCTGCTGCGAGATCTATGGCAGCGAGCTTAGCCGTATTTTCAAGTTTGGGAGCCTCAACTTCTTCGTAATTTAGAGCGTGTATAATGTGAAGTGACTGCACAAGTACTTTGCGCACGATGATACGACCATCATCCAACATAGAGGTGCCTTTACCGTGGACTCGCCTCTGCGCCAGAATAACTAGAACGTATTATCTTTTGGAGACGAGTGTCGGTAGTATAAGCAACCATCAATATGAAGAACTTGTTTTGAATAATTAAGAATCTAATCATCTCTTCAAGGGCTGTACAATATTGAAAGGAAATTTTATAAAATTTTATACAAAAGTGAATTTACAATAACTTATAAATAATTAACAATTTAAATTACCAATTAATAATAATGATACTTTTTCAAAACTGAAGGCTATAAAACAAAAAAACTAAATAAATAAATAAAACTTCAATTAAAAGGAACACTGAAATATCGTATAGATCCGGAACTTACACTGACTTGATTCCCACATACGCAATTATGCAATTTTTACAAATACTCCCGGTGTTGCCAGATGGTGATGTGACACCGGAGAGTGACAATTACAGACTTTAATCTAATTAACCTTATAGCTAACAGCTTCCTCTCGCAAAAATAAGAAAAGGAAAATAAACACACACAAATTCGAAACATATATTATGACTCCCAAACGGTACGGCTCCGTCCAAAGTATCCAAAGAGCATATCGGCAAGAGAGGGCGTAAATGCGAATCATCGAGCGAGCAAGAGAAACCGCGCTGCCAAAGTTGAAGTCACGATCATAACTGTATGGAATACAATACCATCATGCTTAGGCGTGGTCATAGCAACGCCAACTCGTTCCCTCCCTCAATGAGATGTTCCGCATCGATCCGCCAGCTAATATTATCGACAAATATTAGCTGATTTTAAGAAGCATCGATGCGGCGTGCCATCTACGGTACGCAGACTGGCAACACCGATATTGGAAAATTTTATAATTGGAAATGTACCTATTATGGAAAAAAATATGTTGGAAATGTACCCGTATTGGAAAAATTTATATCGAAAAATGCGGGTAGTTGGAAGTCCGTTATTTTGGGAAAAATGGATAGGAAAATCTGACCCCGAACCTTTCACTCTGCTACGCAAAGCTCTGAAGGCATCGGAATCAGACTCGTAATTGGACCTTCGAAATTTTTTGCCCACTCTATTTCGCTCCTTAATACGAGATCTAAGCTCCGCAGTCATCCATGGAGTTGGCCGCGCTCTAACTCTATATGTGCGGTACGAGGCGTATTTATGGAATAATGGGGAAAGGGATTAGGGCTAGACGACGAAACCTTGATTTCGTACGCGGATCTCCCAGTCAGCATTTCGCAGTATAGTTTGCGCTCGAAATCTGGGATTGCCTTTTCGGTAAATTTGCAGATGTTTAGACTGTTGAGGAGCCTATGCTTAAATTGTGAATGATTGCTTCCACGCCTGTGCGCGGAGCTTTGTAGAGAAGACCTTGCGGCGGGATGCGTGTCGATCCGCGCACCTCTGAAACGACGTCCAATAGTTGGGTGACCACATCGAGGAAACGGAGTGTCGCCATCTGTTGTCCAAATTAAAAATCACCAACTTTGTCGCCAACTCAATTGAATGAAAATAACAATAAAATATTGTTTTTAAATCAATCAAACTTGAAACAAAGTGGATTCAAAGTAGGTTCAATTTATCAAGGGGCGCGGTAGCGTCACGATGGCAAGTATAAGGTACGACAGTCCGCACGCCGCCGTCGGGTGCAAGCCAGACGACCCTTATATACTTTAAAATTGCCCTGTTGGAACCTTGGCCCACGGTTTTCTTCGCATTAAGAGCATTGTTTTGTACATATAAGCACTTATATGAAAGCTTTCGACAAAACTTACAAAAACACATCAGGGTCATATTTTGCATAATAGCGTCTATCAAAAGTTCTTGTAAAGTGGAAGTTCGGGCTGGTCAATTCTTCTCGAGAGAGAACACTGCACAATTAATGTAATTCCGGTTACGTCAGTACTACGTACTTCCGTATTATATAGATCATCATGCATCATATAGATATACTTATACATGCTGCGCAAATGCAGACGATCTTTCACAATGAAACAGTGTTTACATACAATCATAAAATAATCAACGTGTTTAGTTAACAGTTTTTCATGAAATATTATAAAAAGTAGTACTAACTATTTAACCTAATTAGATATTTTAATTATAACAGTAAAATATAATTAAGTCGATAAGTCGAGTTTGTATTAATAATAGATTAGAATAACATAAACATGACTAACAGAATTTTATTAGATAAGTATTCAATTTTATTTTGAAATTTATCAATACAATAAAAATAAACTTTTCATAAAATGATTCTTTGTTTAAATGTTTTTATTTTTTTTAAGATATTTTCTTTTTCCATTGAGAGCTTACACAACTATCAAGTTATATAGCAAGGGAATTTATGTGACAAGCTATTTTTACAAGTTTCTTATAGGAGGTTATACGCCAAACATCATTGGTGAATATTGAAAAAAAAATGAAAAGGTTTGAGTGTGTGATCTTAAAAAATAAAAAATGTGTAATATTTTCTATCGGTCTCACTTGTATTTATTGGGAAATATTTATAACAGACAATAATTGATAATTGACCAGCCAAAAGGAGGTTCCTGTGACAAAATGAAATTGAAGCAGTATTATCAGTCAAGAAAGTATGACAATAGCTGGAATATATGTCAAGATGAGACCAGCCAAAAGGAGGTTCCTGTGACGAAGTGAATATTTTGAGTCAAGAAAGTTTATAATGTCATATATTAGACGATAGCTGCATATCTCAAGTTTAGACCAGCAAGAAGAAGGTTCCTATGACGAAGTGGAATTAGTGAAGTGAAAAACTATTTTGATTCAAGAATTATTTATAAGAAATGCTGGAAGAACTCAATTGTCAAGAATGATAAATATATCCATTTAATAATGGATCAGTCAATATATGAACTTTAACAACTTTTATCCAGTGTAATTAAATTTTATGTTTAAAAAGTGTTTCTGACGCAAGATTTATTATAGTTAGGCATTTATAAATTATTTATCAGAAATTCCAGACGAACTCAATTGTCAAGAATAATAAATATATCCATTTAATAATGAATCACTCAATATATGAACTTTAACAACTTTTATCCAGTGTAATCAAATTTTATGTTTAAGAAGTGCTTCTGGCGTAACATTTATTATGGTTACGTATTCATAAATTGTTTATAAGAAATGCTGGAAGAACTCAATTGACAAGAATAGATGGAATATCTATCAAGTTTAGACCAGCAAAAAGAAGGCTCCTGTGACGAAGTGAAATTAGTGAAGTATTTTCAGTCAAGATAATCCTTTCTATCGACCTCACTGTTAATATTTATCAGTTATGTATGAACAATGCATTGCTTATTATAAATGGTAACGGATTATCAAACTTGATTGAAGAAAGCTTGAATAGACTTTGATTAATAAATCATTTATAAGAAATACCCGAAGAACTTAAATGACAAAAATAATATAGTTATCCATTTCATAATGGATCACTAGATATATGAACTTTAACAAATTTTATCCAGTGCAATCAAATTTTATGTTTAAGAAGTATTTCTGTCGTAACATTTACTCATCTATTCCATTTTCAAAATTTTTATACTATCTCTCTAAGCTATGGGCAAACCACTTGTATGGTCTTTTTACCTTTTAGAAATCAGAACATGTATTTCCATTGAGAAAAAAGACGCTCAACCCATATTTTGGAAATTGCCTGTACTTTGGGCACTCTGAAAATTGAAAATAACTATGTTTTCATTAAACATACCAATCAGAGAGATATCATGAGAAATTTCAAGTTTATCGTATCAACCAATTTCAAAATAATTATCATATAAGGCATTCAAAATTGAACAGCTCAAAATTGGTCTAGACGATTTTCAGGTAGATCTACCGGAAAATTTAGACACTAAAGGTACGAAGTCAACAGTGTAAGTATTTATGTGAAAGTCAAAATTATAAATTCGTAGACAAGGTTAATTGCATGTATTTCATGCAAGAAAGTTTCTATTTTTCCATGTACAAGCTAGTGAAAGTGTGGTAATTTCATCGTTTAAGTTCGAAGAAATAATTGTGACGTTGTCGAAACTGCTCGGAGGAGCTTTCCTCCGGTCCAGTGGTCCCGACGACTACGCACTATTATTTATACTTATCCGATCTCGGAGGAGGTCAGCAAGGAACACCTGATTCGGGATTGATCAGGCTGCTCGGGATATTTTAATTAATACACACTCTTTGACGATAACAAATAATTTATTCCTCTGAAATTCGGCAACACACAAAGACTTGACGCTCCCAGTCTCACTTAATCCGCACGCGCTCGCATTCACTCTATCTCTCTCTTTCTCGCTCGCGCGCTCTCGCTCTATCCAGCTAGCCACGCGCCTCTCGGCCTTTCCTCCGGCTCTCGCTATAGCCGGGGACTAGTTCGACTGCGCGTCGCTCGTTCTCTTCCCCCACTCTCGCTCTCTCTCTCTCTCTCTCACACACTATTCGCACTCATACACGCGCGCTCGTTTCTCCGTCGACTCGATTCTTGTCCCCTTCTCCGGCTCTCGACACCGCCGCGCTCGGCGGTGTTCGGGGAATCGCACGCGGACCGGCCGCGGCCGCGTGGCCCAATGTCAGGCACAAAGGCGCGAATTCCCGCGTCTATCCGCCGCACACGCGGGCACCACGATGAGCGAGACCTACGCGTGTCTCTCTTCACGCACAATATCTCGCGCACTATCTCAAGCACACAAATTCCCTCGTCTTCCGTCGATTACTTTCCGTCTCGAATGCACGCGATTCTTTCTCACTCTCTCTCTCGCGGCTCGTCTCTCTCTCTCTCTCTCTCTCTCTCTCTCTCGCTATCTCAATATTCACTCTCTTTCTCTCTCTCGCTCTCAAATTCTCGACCACACGCTCTCGCACGCTTCTTCGCTCTCGCACACTACCGCGACGCTTCCGTCCTTTTCCCCAGTACCAAACCCGGTAAGCGAACTTACAATGTCTCGCGCTGTCCGGCGGGAAGTTCTCGATGATTGCACCGGTGCGTGCTCTGTTGTCCGACCTCTCGGCGACTTCCCCTCCTCGACGTGATGGGCCCCAACCTCGGCCTTCTCGTCCTTCGGGATGGTTCTGTCCTCGCAGTGGTCGATCCTCCGGCACCTCCGGCTCCTCGTCGCTGGTTCTCGCTCGTCCTGGCTCGTCACTGTGTCCTCGTACACCGTTTGCCTCTTCGCCCGCACGCGTCGCGTCATCTCGCAAGCACGAATCGAACAAAGATTATGGGAAAAGATCTCGAAGCTCGTCGCACGTCTGCACACTGTCAAGCTCGGCCTGATACTGCCTTTGTCACCGCGAGCGTCAAGCCCTTCGTCTCCCAGTACTACCGATCAGCCAATCACGTCAATTCCGAACGCTCCTCTCCTCCGGCCCATCGCTGCTTGTCTTAGACTTACGCGCGCAACCGCTAAGTTCCTCCTAATTTCTCCCCCTCTCCCTAACTAGCCATCGATGTCCGGCGCTAACACGCATTTCGACAATACTCGCTTCGCCTGTCGCAGCAGGCTTACAATTCCGCGTACCGACTCGGTGCATACTGCGTACACTGTACACTCTCTCTCGCACGCGCTGTTACCACTTCTTGCTCTCTTCGCTTCTCTCTTCTTTCTTCGGCTTGCGTGTTGTCCTCCGGCTCGATCCGTCGTCACTCGAACACACATAAAACAATGGGCATTAATATTTGCAAAAGGCAAATATTAGTTGGCACTGGGGAGCGTCTTTCGCGCACATCAGCGACGAATTCATTCGTCGCATAATATACACAAGTTTTGGATTCTATTTTTATTTTTCTGTATATTACTTACAGTGATAAATAAGGCTGATTCAGTAAAGTCTGCAGTTTATAAAATTTTTTTTTACGACAAGTTCATCGGATCAGCTGTAACAGAGATAGAATAATAAAAGAAAGAATCATGTTCTATTATCATAAAGTTAATTTATTTAAAGATAATTAAAATATACGTATCTCACAGAGTGAAATCCATTGATAGTATTTTGATCCTAATGCCATCTTTTCTGTAAATGCATTTTTTCACTTGAAACTTTTTGCAGGTTCTAGATTAAACGTTATTGCACACACGTAGTATGAGTTTTAGGGGTTTTTAACGCAATTTAAATAATATAATTTGTGATAAAGTTGGAGTTCCACGGGGAGGTTATAAATTAGCTGAAACCAACAGCAGATTATTACATCAGGTTAGACATAGTTATAGTACGAAAGTGGGTTTGGCACCAAGTTATGGGGATATAGAGATCCCTATAACGAAGCTATGAAGTATTAGTCTACTGTTGGTTTCTACTGGATTATAACCTTCGCATGGATCTCCAAGTTTATCATAAACTGCATTATTTAAGTCGCGTTAAAAACCCCTAAAACTCCTACTACGCGTTACGTATTTCTTTTTTGAATAATAATGATCCAAGAATAACTATTTGCTGTGCCGACGGTGTCGAAAAAATAATTATTATTGCAATAATACATAAGCATATGTACATTAATTTTTTTAATTTATAACTTATTTAGTTGATATTAATGATTCTTTGTAATTTAGGTATTATATACCATTTAAAAGTAGTGAAATCTTCCCGCACCCCCCCCCCCCCAAATAAACCTTTTAAAGATAAAAAGCTGGCAAGTATAAGGTCGTTTCTTCTGTAAGCATTAAAGATTAATTTTATAACTTTTGATAACCTTGATGTCTAAGAGTTCTAAGAGTTAAAGTCTAAAAATTTTTAGAGTTAGAGTCTAAAAATTCTAAGAGTTTATTTTATCTATACGGTTATTTCATTGTTTTAATCAAAATTAATTTTCGAACTCTCAATTTTGAACCCTTATATGAAAGAAATTCAAATCTATCGATCTATATTATGAAAATATTAACGCGTAAACATTTTTATGTTAAGGGTCTGTTGGTCAGACTACCATTTCTTTAGTGCTACTTCTCGTATACCTTCGATTTTACATAAATTTCAATTTTAATTTTAACAGAAGAAAGTTATGATATCAATAAATAAATTGGCAAGTTCGTTTATAAAAAGCAATCGATTTGTAATAATTAAATAAGCGTTTAAAAGCGGGAGAATTATAAATAGATATGTATTTATATAAGCACTTGACCAAATTGCAGCATGTGAAAAGGTACAGTCGGGTACAATTAAAATTTTGAATAATTGCGACTGCTGCCACGTTCTGCGCATTCTAGCTGACGTTTGGTGACCGATCACGATGACGCCGTATTTACCGTGGGAGATTAGGCCACCATTCTTCCGGTAAATTGGGCGTTGCGTGATGGGTCACAAACATGCGCAGAGCCTAGCGCCAATATGTTATTATTCAAAGTTCAATTTAACCCTATTGTACATGTAATAGAATGGCATGATGTTCTTACATGACATTATCACATGGAAAATGTGCCCATAATATGTGGTAATATCATGTTTGTCTAAAATTATTATGTAATTTAACAAGATTGTTTCGCATCATGAAAACTTTTTCTTTTATTTATGGAAGCAACGAGCGGATGTACAATCTACTTTACTTAGTAATTCAGTAAATGTGTTGATATCCTTATTTCATTAAAATTCTATGTCTACGACGATTATATACAATTATATATGAGATTTAAATTCTGTTGATTTACATACATTTAAAAAAAAAACAGGAAATTCTATCATGTAGAAAGCAATTTTTTTTACGGAAAAACTTGCCGTTCCGTCCTATCATAGATAACGATTAATGAAATTAAAACGCATTTTTGCACTCTGTCTTAAATTTCGCAAACGGTATCGTACTTCAGTCGAGATACAAATCGAAGATCTAGAGAGATCAGAAAACGTCGTTCTACGTCTAATTCAAAATACAGTATTTGCCGCCGACATCAATTCACTAAAAAATAACAAACCTCTAAATAAAAATAATTCCTTAGCACCTCTTGATCCATTTCTTGATGACAACGAAATATTAAGAGTAGGAGGACGAATAAGAAAGGCATTCATGTCATTCTCAAAACGCCACCCAGTTATTTTATCAAAAAATAACTCCTTCACAAACTTAATTATCAAATACTTTCATTGTGATCACTTCCATGCCGGTACGCAAAATACATTGTACGCCGTTAGAGAATGATACTGGCCCATTGATGGACGTAATCACATAAAAAGGGTAATTCGAGGATGCATAACGTGTTTCCGCGCTAATCCGCATTTATGCAATTACAAGACCGGTAACCTTCCGCAAATTCGACTTGCTGAAGTTAGACCGTTGAGCAACGTCGGCATAGATTATTGCGGTCCATGTTTTATAAAAGAAAAGCCACATCGCAATACTAAATTCGTAAAAAGTTACGTAGCAATATTTATATGTATGAGTACGAAGTCTATTCACATCGAGTTAGTCAAAGATTTATCAACAAACGAATTTTTCAACACTCTCCGACGTTTCATTGCTCGACGCGGCATGCCAGAAGCGGTATATTCCGATAACGGAATCAATTTCCGAGGTGCTCATAACAAACTGAATGAACTCTACGAACTATTTAAATCACCTCATTTAAAAAAATCATTACAACGATTTTCGAACATACATAAAATAAAATGGCATTTCATCCCACCGCGCTCTCCTAACTTTGGAGGATTGTGGGAAATTTCCGTTAAACAATTTAAACATCACTTTACACGAGTAGCATCAGACATAAATGATTTGACGGCATTAACACCCGGGCATTTTTTAATTGGCGATTAACTTAAGAGTTTACCAGAAGAAAGTTACACTAAAACCACAGATAACCGTTTAAATTCTTGGAAAAAAATAGTAAAGATAAAACAGCAATTCTGGAGTAGATGGAATAAAGAATATTTAAGCGAGTTAAATATGCGCTACAAATGTTCAGCAACGGAGCCCAAATTAATAAAGAGTTTAGTTGTCTTACTCAAGGAAGATAATACTCCTCCAATGTAATGGAACTTGGGCATTATCGATGAAGTACATCCGGGTTCTGATAATATAGTACGTGTAGTCACAGTTAGAACTAATAACGAACTTAAGAAAAGAACGACTGCACGAATTGCTGTACTTCCAACAGATGACAATGAAAAACTAAACCCATAAGAACTATATATTTATATATTATATTTACCTATTATTATATTATGCCATTATACTATTATATATATTACAACCCATTATTATATCATTCTTACGCTATATCATATTATATTAGATCTAAACCACTACATTACACAATGTTGATCGCTACCCTCTCAAGGCGGGGAGTATGTACAATATTTAACCATAATATATTATATATGTATACTTTTTTTACATTTTACATAAGACAACTTTTACATTTTCATTCACGAAATCTCTCGCATAAAACTAAGCCTCGCTGTGAATGTAAAACTTCTTAAATGTATATGTTGGACCCTCGCGACAGACCCGATCCTCAATAGTAACCGTACACGACAGCTACCCATTTTCTAAATCCTAAAACAATGCGACCTTTTTTTTTATTACTGCAGCCCGACAACCGGACTCTCCATACATCTGCTCGCCCTTTGCATCGCAGATGAATGCAGAAAACAACACTGTAATATCTCCGCGAGGCGACCCTCTCTGCCTATACTCATCCCTCTATTTATGACATGCAATTTGCTACATCCGACCCAACAACTGCACCTCTCTCTCCACTACTTTCTCCGTTGAAACAAACAAACAGTTCGCAAACTCTTAAACTCCACCCTCTCACACTTTCCACCAATTAAAATGCAGTTTTCACGCGTTTGACCCTCCTCGATATTTCCTTCCCCTTTTTCCTATATAGCTTCTCTCCGACGACACAGTGACGAACAGACAGAACGACAGAAACTCTTCAAGGAGACACTGCTCAGAAAATGTATCAAATATACATCAATCGTACACATCAAATATACTGTGTCTTTATTTCGCCACCTTAGTCGATTGGATTAATCTTCAATCAAGGACGCGTGTTTATCACTCGTCATAATTTCCAGACTTTGATTAAAACAATGAAATAATCGTATAGATAAAATAAACTCTTAGAATTTTTGTGACATTAAGGTTATCAAAAGTTATAAAATTAATCTTTAATTCTTAGAGTCCAATATACAATAATTATATATTATATTTAGATTCGAAGCTTTCTTCGTAAATAATAAAATACATTAAACTTATATATATAATTAGTAAACTTTACTTATGCTAATACAAGAAATATCAAATTCTTCGCCCAAATTTCGTATTTCATGTTTTTGTACGTCCAAGTCATAAACATCAGTTTTGGCATCAGCATTTTGATACACTATTTTTGACGCGAAATATTTTAGCATATTAAGCGTAAATTTGAATTGGCTATAGCATTTATTACACGCGTAGAAGTGTACATTTATTCCAAAAATAAAATCCAATAGTTTTACTAATATTCTATTGCGGCTTTTAGTTTTTACGATATTTATAATAGAAAAAACTCTTTCTGCAACGCATTGCTAGACGGCAAGGAGAGTACAGTAAGAGCGAAAAATGCTAACTCTTTAAAAATCTGTTTGCTAACTGCATTTTTAAAAGTGTACACTTGAGCCCAAAATGAGTAGGTATCTTTTTTCATTAAGAAATGCTGTCCAATCCACACTTAACAATTTAACATATTGGTTTTCCATAGTATCTAATGCTTTTTTCTGCAAATATATTTAAGAATGGTAGCTCTTCAAATCCCGGTCTTATTTGGTTAAGACAATTCTGAGACGATAAAATTTGAAGCTTCTGAAAAAATTTGAGAATTTCTGGTAACCTATTTACTAATGGAAGGCATCATTTGTTTATATTAAGAAATGCTCTAGTTTCTATCTCTAGTTTTTTTTCAGTTCAAATGTTATTTTCTAACAATCCTAGTGTATAATCCAGACTATACTTACAATCTCTTATCGGCAAATAAGATGAGTCATTTTTTATCACTTCAGTAATTTATCCGATATCTTCTAAACTAAAAATATCTGGTTTTAAAATTTTCTGGGCAAACACTAGAATCAAATTCTTTAAATCGTCGTATGCAGTGCCTAAATTTGCGCAGTCGCGCTGAAATGATAAATTCACATCATTTACTTCGCATAAAATTGGCAAAATTATTTTAAAACATAAATAATTTACATTATCTCATAGCATATCAT
Organism: Philotrypesis tridentata; assembly: GCA_018906965.1. Taxonomy (NCBI): domain Eukaryota; kingdom Metazoa; phylum Arthropoda; class Insecta; order Hymenoptera; family Pteromalidae; genus Philotrypesis; species Philotrypesis tridentata. The sequence goes on from JACCIB010000109.1 coordinate 275,893, forward strand.
TATCACTGAGTAGTCTTGCGATGTAGCATTTTTTCTTTCTTAGCAATAAAATTAAAGTGTGTTTTTAACTCTAGATAATGTTCTACACAACTATAATTCGTATTACATTATATCGAGCAAGCCAACGAGTATCTGACAATTTTACAAAATTATGAAATTCCTTTATATTATCGATATCGTCTGAACTGTTAAGTATGTCCTACAATATTTTGTATTCGGCTCGATGCAATGTACTGAAAACCAATTAAAAATTTCTCGACAGAGAAATTCCACGGAAGCCGGAAATTCATCGAAAGCAGCTGATGCCGCCAAATTCAATCCATGGCAGACACACTTAATTAGTTGTAGATTCGGAAGTTGATCTTTTAACAGTGTATATAACGAGTGCTTACGACTACACAGATTGGTTCCATCGCATGTGCCTAAACCTATATGATTAGACACAGGGAGTTTTACTTCAGTTAAAAAATCACATAGTATTGTGTAATTTTTTAACTGTTTTTAAGTGTGTATAGCATGTAAAGTATTGGCGTCAGCTTTTTTAATTTCTGATAAGTATAAAAAATCTGTAACAATTTTAATATATTTTACGCTAAAATACTTTATACACAAACACATATACTTCGATTTTGAAACATCAGTACTCTCATCAATAATTAAAGTGTATGGTATATTGCCAACATCTTCGATTAAATCTTCTAAGTAGATACGGAGCTATAATACATTTTATCAAGTTAGAGCATTTTGTCCTGTGAAGTTTTAAGTCTTCAAATTTTAACTCATTTAAAATATCATTTAAATGGTCAGTAAAACGTATACTACTATGACACGCTATGAACGCTGCAAGTTTTAAATCTCGCTCTTGATCTTCTCGTTTTTTGTTCGATACTTTAAAAGAAAGGGATTTTTGATGACTCATCTCTAAACTTCCCATATTCTTGATGTGTGTAGCCGTTTCTTTATGCTTTCTCAAATCACTGTGATGCACTCGCACTTCTTTTAGACAAACTTTACAAAAAGCTTTCTTGGTAAAATTTCCAGAACGATTTTTAATTAACCAATGTAAAGAAGAAAAATTAATATAGGATTAGGAATTTATGCAAAATTAGTTTTGAAATCAGAATTAGTATTAATTTACATACTATACGAGCACTATAAGAGCACATTCTTTTTCTTTCCCAGTCAGTATTGTAACTCCATTTTTCAAGTGGTTTTGACCGTACCTTTATTTCGTATAACTGTGTGTTCTTAAGATCGAGCTCATTGAACGTTCAAGAATTTGTTATTGTAATTGACTCGGATGTTACTACTATACCACTATGTCCGACTATTCAAGTTCAGCTTTAAAATGTAAACAGAACCGCTTGGTTTTACGACTTATTCTGTCGATGAACGCAATTTACTTATTATAACTATTATAAAAATTATATTTGTTTAACAGTTACATGTAAATATATATATACTAGGACTGTACCCCCCCCCGTTCACTCCGCTCGTCAACGCCCATAGCTTCTATTTTTAATTTTTCGCAGACCTTCAACTTATCATTTAAAATCATAACGATTTCACGCTCCTCTTATATTTTCAATCATGACCTTCACCCTCCAGCTATGTTGTAATCCCTATGTAACCCCCTACCTAACATCTTCACCTATGACTTTGAGCTTCCACGTATTATCTCCAACCATAACCGCTAACATCCACCTATTGCATGAAGTCATGATGTGCCTATCACCTATACCCTCGACCTATTACCTCCAATCACATACCTCAGACTCCTTCGATCGTCTCCATCCTTTACCTACCGTTTCTGCTCTCCACCTACCGCCTCCAACCATGATCCCTTCACCCTTCACTTATCGCCTTAAATCATTATTCCTTCACCGTCCAGCTTTTATCTCCGCATATTATCAACACCCTCAAGTAATCATTTCACACATATGCCCATGAGCCTCCACCTATTATCTCCAACAATGTCCTCCAATACTCACCTATTACTTTGTTTAAAATACAACACAATTATTTTTGTAATTACTTATAATACATGACCAAGGGTATCAACAAGCAGAATAGGAAACAAAATAAATAATAAAAAATTCAAATTATACATAAATACTCTCTTTATAATGAATACTAATAAATGAGGTGGGGGATGAGGGGGTGGGGGAGGGAAAATTCCAGCGCGGCTCAAAACAACTATATAATATATATCTTCCTATATTATACAGTTGTTTTGAGCCGCCTCCCGCCTCCTCATTGACCCATCAAAATGACCAAGAAACGTTTCAAAAGTTTGGTTATTTTTACGCATTTCTTCGCCCCCTCATCATCCCCTCTCGTCCCCTCTCGCCCCCTCAAGAACAACCCCGTCATTCATTACTCAATTCCTTTTATCCCCTCCTTATTAGTATGAATAATTATGTACTGTTTTTAATTGCAGTTATATTTATGGTTTATAAAATATAAAAAGTTGAAGAATTTATATTTTTAAGTTATGTGGTGGATGTAGACGATAGATGGACCGTGGTGCTTATAAATAGATAAGATAGGTGGAAGTGATAGGTAGATACTTCGGATTGTGATTGGAAGTAATAAGTGATGTATACATGAATGGAAATGATAGGAGGAAGATTCAGGTTATGATTGGAGATGATAGGTGGAAGGTTGAGGTCATGAATTGATGTGATAGGTAGATGCTGGAGGTTACGAATGGAGGAGATAGATGTAGGGTTGGGGTTATGATTGGCGGCGATAGGTGGATGGCGGAGATTATGATTAGAGTTAAAAGGTAGAACTTATGTATGAATTGTGGAGATCATGAGTGTGGCTAGTTTTTTTGGGGGGGGGGGAGGTGAAGGTCATGATTGAAGGTGATAAATGGTAGATGTAGGTAATATGTGGAGGTGATTGCACGCCTGAGTGAGAGCGGAAGGAATTAGTTCGCTTGGCATCGTCGGGCCCACGCGCACTAAGGACAAGAAAGCCCAAAGGGGGGAGAGGGCATAAAGTTTTCAGGCATAAAGAAGGTATTGATACGTCGAATGTATGCCCACTACTGTTGGCAACAGGGGAGAGGACGTTGCTGAGGAGCCCGAGCGGTGGAGAGGGAATCCTTCCTCGGTGTCCTCTGGATGGCGTGGAGGTGCTCGGTCGAAAAGGGGTTCAAAGATTCAAACAGTTGTACAAATAACATTTAAATAATAACGGTGCAACGTATTAAGAGCAAGTTTCAATTATAAATATTTTACTATATCATACAGTTTTATAGTAAAATTATAAATATTTTACTATATCATACAGTTTTCTATGTAAAATATTCATTGTCTTATTACTGTAGTCTAACACTGCTAACTCTCGAGTAAACTTTCTATATGTCAGAATATGCGTTGTCCATACACTTCGCTCTCTGGTCTCCCTTTCATCGCTACTAAGCTAAGGGTCTGTAGCGCCACCGATCTCTCAATAGGCGCTCCGAAACGTCTAATTGGAACGTGTCTCGGGACAGATATATGGCTGCTTTGCACCTCATCACGGAACAGACAAAAACTGCTAATGAAGCATTATCAGACCCCGACAAGGTTCACTGGAAAAAAGCCATGGACGACGAAATCAACTCACACAAGAAAAATGGTACATGGGAAATTGTTCCACGACCATATGGTAGAGATAAAACAAAATCTAAATGGGTCTTTAAGATCAAATGAAATGCTAACGGAAATATAGAAAGGCATAATGCCAAGCTCGTAGCCTGCGGTATTCACAAAAATTCAGAGAAGATAATGATGAAATCTTGGAGGCTGTCACGATGCAGACAACTTTCACTAACAACACTGTTAACAGTCGCGGGTCGCAACGACTTACAAGTCAAACACTTGGATGTGAACACCGTATTTCTTAACGGAAAACTCGAGCAGCTCGTACGAGCAGTAAATGTATGAAATGATTGCTTAAATGACTATTTAATTCGATTTGAATTCAAGCAGAGCAATGCCGACTTATGCCTATACAAAAAAAATGACGATGCCGAAATTACCTCGTCGTATATGTAAACGATTTTCTCATCGTAAACCATAAAGAAAATCAAGGAAGCGGCAAAATTTTTGAGTAAAAAATTCCAGATCAAAGATTTACCTCGGCATGGAGATAAGAAGAGACGAAGATGGACTTTTCCACCTAAAACAAGAATAATATATAGAAAAAAATCTTGTACACATTCCCATTGCAAGATGCCGAATTCTCGTCTATTCCACTCGACCAAAGCTACATAAAATAAAAGCTACATTGCTGATGCCCGAAAGCCATAGCCATCAGTAGCTCATCAGTACATTGCTTTATTTAGCCGTCCATACGAGGCTGGCCATAGCTGCTAGTGTGACCATCTTAAGCCAGTACAATACAAATCCGGCTATAGTTGACTGAAATGAAAAAAAAATGCGTAGCTCACTACTTGCACGGCACGAATACCGCTAAGCTACGGCTAAGCAAAAAGGGTGAATTTGCACCTACGCTCCTCGGGTACAATGATGCAGACTGGGCTGAGAACCGTTTCGACAGGAAGTTCAATAGTGGCTATATATTCCAATACTATGGATCGTCAATGAGTTGGGCCTGTCGTAAACAACCCTGCGTCTCGATATCAACCACCGAAGCAGAATACGTCGCCCTCGCGGAAGCCACTCAAGAAGAAATATCATCTTAATTTTCGAAGACAATCAAAGCTGCCTTAAGCTCTTCGATCACAAAAAGTTCAATCACCGAATCAAGCATATCGACACGAAATACCATTTCGTGAAAGATATGAGCGACAAGCAAATTGTACAATATAAATATTGTCCTACAACAAGCATGACTGATGATATGGGAGTCACTGGGAAAAATAAAACTCAAAAGCTTTGCAGATTTGTTAAGCTTAACTGCTAATTAGAACACCAATATATGCATCGCTGAGGATGGGTGTTGTAAAATACACAATTATGACAACGAGCACACACACACTAGAAGGAGAGAAGAAGAGCGAAGAGAGCGCAGCTACCCTCGCAACTACATGACTAAAGGTTTATTGCACTGCAATAATCCAAGCCTCAAGTACAGAGAGGTGTCACTTGGATTTTGACCGTCGAACAGCTAGCATCTATCTAGAATGCAAAATGGTGTCACATAATTTGTTCTTATCAATTACTAGTTATTCCTGCTAACTCTGTGATTGGTTTTATTACCAATTTTTTTAACCTAAGCACTACAATTAAATTGAATGACTAACGAGTCAAATGTGTCACAGTACAGAATAAATTCTCAATACTTAATAAGGAATATTTACAATAGTTAGAAGGTAATTAGAACATAAATTATTATTTTTTCTTAAATATAAACCAATCACTATTGTAATTATTTAAACTAAACTTTATATAATAGCCCTTAGTTTTAATAAAATTTCATTAGGTAAAATAATTTAAATGTTTTAATTGCATCTTTCTGATACATTTCTTCATATCCTTTTACATCGTTGTTTAATATTTTTATTTCTTAATTTCTATTTCTTTATATGTATAATTTTTGTATATATTTTATATATATTCTTTCTTATCTTATATTTCCGTTTTATTTATTTTTCTGTTTAATTTGTCTAAATATTATAAATATTCATTATTTTCAAATTTAACATAGTCACCTACTCAGTTATCCTATCCTATTGTTAACTAAATTTATTTAGTTAAAAATTGAATTTAAATGAATTTAGTTAACGAGATGGAATTGGATTGCTCGCCGTGGGTGGCGACTCCTTCAAGGTAATACACACCCTATTATCAGGGTGTACATCACGTTGAAGAAAACTACGAAGTTATTCTTAGCTTCGCTGCTGCGCTGCTTGTGTCTCCTTCTCTCTCTCTCTCTCTCTCTCTCTCTCTCTCTCTCTCTCTCTCTCTCTCTCTCTCTCATGCTGGCTCGACGCTGCGCGCTATAGTTCCCTCTTTCTTAATCGCCTCGTCTTGTCACGCGCTGCTGAACGCTGCTCTCCCTCTCTATCGCTCTCGCTGTCTCGCGTCTCTCTCCGCGTCGCTCTCGCTGGCTCGCGCGGCCCTGCGTGCGCCTCGTGCTGCTCGCTGCTGTTACTGCTGCTGCCTGCTGTTCCGTCTGGCTGCTATGCCTGGCTGCTGTGCTCCTGTAAGCACCACCGGGAGTAAGATTGCTATACATTTTACTCTATGGTTCCGGTAATGTCCAGGCGAGCCTCGTGCTGACGGTTGTCCGTCATAATTACTACCCAAGGACAGTAAAATAAGAAATGTCTCAGATCACATGTAATTTAAGTAATTTTTCCACGTATTTTGTTGATCTTGCTACGTGGTTTTATCTGGTAGTTCTACCGTGCAGTCTACAACGTCCATTTCCATGTTTTTAGATTTTGGAACTTTTTCACCTAGTATTCTACAAAAATTTCTACTCACGATTTCCATACTCTTATTTATGCAATTTTCCTACGTATTTCGTGACTCTTACCCGGTTGTTTTACTATATGGTTTGGTCACATGGTAAAACAACATAAATAAGAACGTAAATATGTTGAGAGTTATGCCAAAACGTCAAGTGATTATTAGGTGACTTTTTTCAATAGGGATAGCAGAGAGAGAGAGAGAGAGAGAGAGAGAGAGAGAGAGATTTGATATTTATTTATTACGGCCTTGGGGTACAACCCTATGAGGCCCAATTTAAAAGTACAATTTAAAATACGTAATTAATACATGACTTTCGTGTGAAGAAAACATAGATGCGGTATATTTACAAAAAGTAGGTATACATGAGGTATTTCGTAATTACATATATAAATAATTGTTGAAGTAAACTAAATCGCAGGTGGCGTAGTAAGCATTTAACTTAAGATTAATAAAATTGGTATAGCTTATTTGGTAATAACATTTGTACATTATACAATATTTTTCGCTTCTTAGATTATAGTTATGATAACGGTCTTGAGATCGGTTTTAATCTTTCCGCTACAAAACTATTTTCCTTGGATATTGCAGCAGGAGAAGGTAGTAATCGCCAATGAATTTAATAGATCTGATGCTATGATATAGAAAGATTTTTTTAATATTTCGATGTAAGATGTACTGTATATTAGACATTGCGGAGCTAAATGTCGAGCGACGTATGACTGTATTATCAATTTTCTTAAAATTATTCGCTAGGTACGACGGATTTTCGAAACAGATAACTTTATACTCGAGTAACGTAATAAAATATTCTCTTCTTTTCCGAACTGATAACCAGTTTAGCACTAGGCGGTACGGTATTACATGCGCCATAAAGGAAATACTTCCAAAAACAAATCTAACGCAAGTATTTAATAACCGGTGCATTTCTAAATTTTGAGCCTCGTCGAGATCGTTATAAACTGCACACGCGTAATCAAACTGGGGAAAAATAAGGCTTTCTACAAGATTTTTCCGAACATCACGGCATAAGGCATGTTGATGGAAGCGCAAGGAGTACAAAGTATTGTGGACTCTACGTGAAATTTGATTTAACTGCTTGTTCCAGCATAGGTCATCAGATATTATTATCCCTAAACCCTTTACTTCGATCACAAATTTGACCGCTGTGCCCTCGATGAAGATGCTCGGCGGGTTGGTGAGCTTTGCATATTTATATGTTCTGTCCCGCATTGCCATCTGACGTCGTAAATCATTATCGACCCATGGTTTCCAACGTGGGCTAATTCCTACGTTTCGAAGAGGGGCAACATCATTTAGAGTTGTGTGCAGTACTTGTGTGATACTATGAGTGAGAGATTCTGTATCAAGTACGTTGGCAGGTTCTGCGCAGGATCCGTTTATATGTGACGAACTGGGGAAATTTACAGCTCTTGGGCCAGCCGGAAATGTACGAGTCAATAGTTTTGATATACTGTTTAGTAGAGCTATATATAACTATATATCTATATTTAAGCTTTTCAGATTTCTAGTTTTAATGGTGGAAGGTGTCACTTGCATTTTGCTGAATGAGTAGTCAATCTGAATGAAGTCATGCCAGCTGCAAATGGAGATTCAGATTTTGCGTACCTTTGAACATCTGATAAATTTCCGACTATGAATAAATCGATCCAAGTGTGATGCTCTGTGCCATCCTTCTATATGGAATGATGAGTTGTGTCGGAGGGAACTAGCCTGAGTGACTGCGAGTATAATGACTTTCTTAAATAATCAGACGCCGGATTTTTCATGGCTACATTAATATTAAGATCGCCGGTGATAACTATGTGATTATAATTAATTTGATAGTATGAGAGGGATTGGAACAAATCTATTGGGTAGGCGGCAATTGGGCGGCGATAAATCACTCCAAGTAAAAGTTTTTGGTTAGAGCTTTTTATTTCGAGGATCATATATTTCGGCGTATTGTCATACTGCGGATTTGAAGTACGTAGCATAACGGCACAGAAAGAGTATCTAACGTAGACTCCTACTCCACCTCCCTCTTTTCCAATCCTGTCTAATCTGAAGAACTTATAGCCATCGATTGATGGAGGCGGATCATTATCGCCAGGTTTCAGGAAGGTCTCGGTAACTGCAATAATGTCGAATGCGTTTTCTGTAGTAAATATTTCTAAACTATTAAAATGTGTATATAGGCGATTAATATTAATGTAACCTATTTTTATACTCGCACTTAGTTTTCTCTGCTGGCCGGCTCGGCTTCATGCTATTGTCTCGTCGTCCATATGTTCTACCGTGGAATCATCTGAGTTTTCTGAATTTTCTTCCGCGTGTTTATCCGTATTCTTCTTCGCAACAGTTCGTGGTGTCAGCCCTTGGAAATCATCATCATACCGAATGGGTATAAGCGCTGCATCTTTAGAGGGGCGCATGCATATGATAAAATTTCGTAAGATCGGCTGGATGTAATTTAAATTTCTTGACAACGCGCGGGCTTTTGCCAGAGAGGATACATTTAACGTGGCAGTACGGATGAGATATACATTTTCTCTTGTCCTCCTTCTTTGAAAACTGATTTAGCCGTTGCCTCCTTTAAGGTGTAGGCTTTGGTTAAAATATAATCCCGTATCGATGGCGAGTCGAGCTTAATGACTAAGTCTAGTCTGCTTACGGGTTGTTTGCCAGCTTGAGCTACTTGCATCTCCCATGTGCGCTTTTCTAGAATTTTGTTGCCAATTTCTTTCGCCAGGTGTTTTAAATTCATGGCATTTAGTATAAGAGTCACCATTTCGATATGATCCCGTTGTTCGATATTAGGAATACCAGTGATGCGGAGCTCCCGTGGATCTATATACAAAGCGCTCTCTGCAATGTTGTTTACGAGCGTGCGTACTTTCCCGATTTCGTCGGTAACTAAATTACGTAGTCTTTGTATGTCCCGTGCATTTGCCTCTCGGGCACGCTTATATTCTAGACACTCCTCGTCAAATTTTTTGAGGTATTCCTTGAACCAGGGCGGTGCAGTACTCATATTTGGTTCTGATAGTAGTGTCCGCGAAAGCTTGCTCACGCCAATAGATGAGGAAGAAGAATCTTGCTGACTCCGCGAGATTTTGGTTCGTTGCTGTTGGGACGGGGACGGTGTTGCTGAAGATTGAGATGAGCACCGCTGCCGTTTGGAGCCTGTATGCGGAGTAGCCTCAGAGTTGCTGGATATATCCTTCAGGCTAGCTGGGCTGTCTAATTTATTTTCAGTTGATACTATGATATTTTGAGCGGTCTCTGTTAGAGTCTTCGCAACACAGCAGTAGATAATATTTTCACTTGAGAGCTAATCTTCCTTACAGCAATTTCTGTGGTACAGACTATCGCAATTAATGCACCTTAGAATGGGCCCTGATTGTGCCGTTATAGGTTTTTTGCGGCATCTAACACATGATTTTCTTGGAGATTTCCTATTCATACTATGGTAAACTCACGACTAGCTAGTCTGCTATCTCAATTTGCCGAGAGAATAAATAAATAGTTCCTAATTCAAAGTATTTCGTTATATATATATATATATATACTAGGGGGGTACCCCCCTGCTCGCTCCGCTCGCCAACCCCCATTATTTCAGTTGTTATATTTATTTTCAAATCTCAATTTTTAAATATATGCATATCTTATTGACTGTTAGAACAATAATAATTCTTAAAATTTGCCTACTGCCATAAAATTGATGGTATATAAATGATACTGAAAAATGTTATTATAAAAATAGCTCACCCATCAGCTCCATCCTCCGTCTGCCACCTCTCCCTATCTTCTCCACGATGATCTCTAACCATCAAGTCTATTAACTACCTGTCATCTTCACCATTCAACCTTAATCTACCTCCGATCATCTACATCCTCGACACCTCGACTCTAGTTTTTTCCTCCAGCGTCCACACACAACCCCTATATATCAACTCTACTCAATACTTCAAATCTTTACCTATCACCTTGACCCATGACCTTTTAATCCACCTACATCTACACATAAACTCCACCGTCTCTCAGATATTAGCACCTCGTTCACATCACTTATAATCTCGACCTATGAGGCGGATTAAATCATAAAATCTATCCTTTACCTATGACTTTCAATTAAAATTATTATTCTCTGCGTATGTTCTCCACCTATCAACCCAATTTATTACGTAACGCTCCACTTGTTACACCAACCTTATCTTCTTGACTCTCAACTTATCATTTCCACCTTCCATCTATCGCCTCCAATCACGACCTCTAGCCTCCCTATATTACGTCTAATCATGACTCCTAACATTGACCAATTATCTACACCCATAGCTTCAGCTAAACACCTGTTATTTCCAGCTCTAAACCACCTGTTAACGATCATTTCCAACCATGAAGTCTACCAACTACCTGTCGCCTTCACCGTTAATTTATATCTACTACCGATCATCTACAACCTTGACCCTCGACCCTCGACCCCTGAATATTTTAATCTTTACCTATACCTCGACCTATGACCTTCTTATTCTCCTGTTACCTCCACTTTCTATCTCGCCCCATAAAGTCCACCGTCCTTCTAGCTAATTGACCTACCACTTACAACTTTCACCCATAACTTTCACCACCACTTACCACCTTCACTCGTAGCTTCTAACGAACACCTATTCCTTGCAATTATGACCTCGTTTTCAACTTATCACTTATACCTTCCACTTATAACTCCAATCGTGACTTCCACACTCCACCCATCTCCTACACTATCTACGTGAACCGGACACACTCCGTTGCTACAGTTATAACCACCACCCTTTACGCATAATCTGAACACACGGTCCACTTTCTGCCTACACCTATCACCTCCACACATGAATTCCGCGCATCACCTAGCATCTTTACTCGTAACCTCAAACCGCACCACCTATAATGTCGACCCATGAAGCGCACCGACTAATTAGCACCTTCACTATCCATCTGTTACCTGCAATCCAGTTCTCCTACTCCACGTGTCACTTTCCCCTTCGACTTACGACTCCAATCATGATTTCGACACTCCACCAATTCCTTATAATGCCCACTATCAGCGTCACCCATGACTTCTGACCTTCACCTATCACCCATGATTTTCAGCCTCAATCTATCACATCTAGCTATGAACTTCCCATCAACCTGTTATCCTATAATTTTCATCTATACTCATGAAGTCGACCGTTTCCCTTCACCAACACTTCCACCATCCACATATTGCTTTTAATCATGATCGCCAGCGTCCCACTAATACCACTAGTCATGACTTCTAACATTCACCAATCACGTACACCTATAGCCTCCACTCAACACCTGCCATTTCTAGCTCTGCAATCTACCTTATACCGAGAACCTCCACCATCCATCTATTGCATTCAATTTTTTTACGCCATTTCTATTTACCTCCAAGGTGGTGTGGAAATAATAGAAAAATGATTTTGCGTAAACAGTACAAGAGAACCCACTTTAAACAAATGTATCATTTCTATTTATTTCCAAGGTGGGGAAACAATAGTTATTATTTTTTACATACACACCTTACTGTCACTCAAATAAACATGTTTAAAAAATTTACTATTTTGTTACTATCAATCACTAAACACTTCTAATGAGGTGGTAAGGGGGTGGGTAGAGGGTGGGGGGGTTCCACCTCGCTCTGTTCACCAACCCTCATTGCTTCAGTTTTTAACTTTATATTTTGGTAATGTTCTGATATAATTTACAGCAATAATTTCACACATGATTTCCATGCACACCTAGCACCTTTTTCAAAATATCTCCCTATCTCCCAATGATGTCTTTCTTCTCCAATAATAATCTATACGTTCTATTAAATTATTATAAATGTTAACATTCTAAGGAATGAGGGGGGTGAGGGGGGGGGGGGGTTCGTGAGGGGTGATGAGGGGGCGATGAGGAGGGGAGGGGGGCAAATTCCACCTCAGCCCAAAACAACTATATAATATAGTAAGATATATATAAAGTTAACTAAAAATATACGTTCAAAAGATGAAGAATTTTCAGTATTTTTGTTAAAAATAGGAGATGGAAAAATTAATCCTTTTACAATACCTACTCTTTGGAAAACTAATGATATTTGCTTAAAGATTTATAAAGACATTAACACTAACATTCAATATAATTGTGTTATTTTACCTCCTCATAATGAAGATATACATAATATAAACAATAAAATATTAAATTTTCTCCACGGAAAAGTAACAACATATTACAGTGTAGATTATGCTACTCACAAAGGTGTAGATCAAACTGACGAAAATATTCATTTAAATTTTCCACCAGAAACATTAAATCAAATTCAAGAAGGTTTACCACCACATCAATTACATTTAAAAGTTAATACAATTACTATGTTAATAAGAAACTTAAGTATTAGCGATGGTTTATGTAATGGAACTCGGTTAAGAATTACGAAACTTTTTAAGTATAATATTGAAGCAGAAATTTTAATTGGTGATCCAAATGGTAATACAGTCTATATATCTAGAATAACTTTAAGGGGACCCAACACGTTTAAAATCTGAAACATAAAATTATAAAAAATTAGTATAAAATTAAATAATATGTTAGACAAACTTTTCATACTTATAGTATGTTCACTTACCTTCAATTTAAGCACTTCAAATCCAAGTTTGGACCTACCTATCCGGAGTGGCACTCCGCAAACTGATTTTCACTGTGCGTAAGATTCCAGATGACCATATCCTTCGATTGAACTCAAATTTTGTGAGTATGTTCTATGTAAGTGTAGTTTTTGTATGAACAGAGGGATTTTGATTTGAATACTTAGAAAAATTTTAATTAAAAAAAAAGTTAATTTTTTTATTTTTAATATTTTTTTGCCACATTTTTATTTATTAAACAAATTTGAAGCTTTTAAATCAAAATCCCTCTGTTCATACGAAAACTATACTTACATAGAGCATACTCAAAAAATTTCAGCTCAATCGAAGCATATGGTCACCTGGAATCCCACGCACAGTGAGCTGAAATCATGAAAAACCAAAGTTGGAGAAAATTGACTTTAAAGTTCATTGATGCATATTGTAATATAAGTTAACTTATTGCTTACCAAATCTCTTGGAACTATTTTTCCATCGATCCTTGGTGGTAGACCATCACTTTCAGGATTTATATGGTATACTGAATGTATACCAATGTGTTGAGTACGCCTCTGAGGACCTGTAAACAAAAAATGATAAATTGTGAATTTTAACATTAGATTAATTTATTGTATTTAATACTAAAAAATGCATGTTTATTCTTACCTAATTATTTTGTTGAAGTCTCTAACTTGATTTGATGGAAGAAAAATAGAATTCCAACTTAGCGTCATATCCACTGAAAATAATGAAATAAATTAATATTTCAAAAACCATAAAAATCAGCTAAAACAATATAGAGAAGAATACTCGTCCTTTTTCGTAGTCCTTGCCAAGCCTTTGCTTTTGACTCCTTAATGGCAAATCCTTATAGCGATAAAAATCCTTTTTTCCTCCACGAGCCATCACCAGAAATGTTTAGTCCAAGAGCACCATCTTCAGTAGCGTCTCTTTCTTCTTGGACTACAGCTCGCATAGACTCCTTAGAAACACTTTCACACACTTCACTGAACTGCTGATTGATGAAATCATAAGCAGACTGAGCTATAGGCTTAGGGCAGTCCATTATGCCACAAAATGTCGAAAGTCCAGCATGTCCAACACCAAGAGCACGAGATGCAACTACAACCCTTCGGTTCACTTCCCATGCACGATTACTTTCACCCACTTTTTTGCTAGAATTGATGCTGGAGACTTCTCTGCATCGAACACATGTCACTTCAATTTTAAATCCTAATCCAAACATTGTTGATTCAGAAAACTGCACTTCACTATGACACTGTTTGCAACACAACACATTTTGGAGTTCAGGAAATAGAATATTGATGTCAATAATTTTATTCTTGACTCCGGAGAGGCCTTCTGCTGCTGGAGTTTCAAGTTTTCTTGAAGATGTCGAAGGTCTTGGTTGTGCAGTTGAGTCTACTGCGTCACTGGGTCTAGTTCCTGTACTTGGTGACCTTTTACTTCTTCCACAGGAGTATGTCCTATCTAAATGAGTGTTAGGCAATCTGCCCTTGTTATCACTCATTGTTATAACTAAGTAATCTAAACTAAAAGTTAAACTAACTAAAATTTCTTACAACTACTCCAACCGTTTCACATTAAAAAATTAAAATATAAATAACTTTAGAAGAAAAAAAGGTAAATAAACACTACTGAAAAAATGGTAAATAAACAAATAACTAAATTTAACTATGTTTGCACTGTGCAAAACATCTCACATTCAAGAACTTTCAAATATTTGAAAGCTGGTAAAACAGATTTGAAAGCACACTGATTCTAACCTTTATGTACTTTACAAAACAGGACTTCAGTCAGGAAGAAACGATGTATATATGGTCGGTAAATGGGGAGTTCAAATATTTTCGTCACAGCGATCGTCACGTTTTGGTTACAGAATCGCCGCCTAGACTGTTGCGAAGAGCGCGCGTATTTGAATTTCAACTAATGACTATATAGTTTCATGAAACACAGAATGAAAAAAAAATCATCATTTATTGTCATAAAATAATTTACGAAATACGTATGTATGTTTAAGAGCGTATGTGTGTATGCGAGTGATATATATATACACACACACAGACACACACACACACACATGCGCGCGAACATACACACATTCGCGCATAAATACATTCATACGCAAGGAAAAAGTTAAACATTCCTGTAATACGATATGTATATATATATATATATATATACTAGGGGGTACCCCCTGCTCGCTCCGCTCGCCAACCCCCATAGCTTGAATTTCTAATTTTTCGCAGACCTACAACTTCATCATTTCAAATCATAACGATTTCACGCTCATCCTATATTTCCAATCATGACCTTTATCTTCTAGCTATGACGTAATTCCTATACAACCCCCCATGATGCGCCTATCACCCTTGACCTATTATCTCTAATCACATACCATAGGCTCCATCGATCATCTCCACCCTTCACCTATCGTTTGCGCCCTCCACCTACCGCCTCCAATTTGTTCCCTTCACTCTCCATCTATTGCCTCCAGCCATGATTCCTTCATCTTTCACTTACGGCCTTAAATCATCATACGGCCTCAAGTAATCATTTTCAATCGTAATATTTTTATGCTCCTTTTATGCATTCTTCAACCCTATATAAACCTATGTAATCCCTATGTAATCCTCTACCTATCACTTTCACCTATGACTTTGAGCTTCCACCTGTCATCTCCAACTACAACCTCAAATATCCACCTATTACACTAAGTCATTATCCACCTATCACCCTTGACCTATCATCTTCAATCAAATCCCTCAGCCTCTCTCTGTCGTCTTCATCCTTCACCTATCGTTTCCACCCTTCTCCCATCGCTCAGATCCACCACCTACCGCATCCCATCATAATCCCTTCACTGTCTATGTATCGCCTCCACTCATGATGCCTTCACCCTTCACTTATCGCCTTCAATCATTATCCCTTCATCCTCCAGCTCTTATCCCCGTATATTGTCAACACCCTCAAGTCATCATTTCCAATCATAATATTTTTATGCTCCTTCTATCCCTTCAACCGTAAGAGAGATAAGTGCCCTTAGAACCTCCAACCTTCACCTCTTGTATCTGCATGTCGCCGACCAGAGAGAGAGAGAGAGAGAGGGAGAGAGAGAGAGAGAGATGATTTTTAGAGTGGTATTACAAACAATAGAAATTAACAATAAAGTATATTTTGCGCAGTACAAATTGGCAATTATAATGGTACTTTTAGTAGCGGAGCGATGGGCGTCAATAAATATTGCGCAGCGGTTCAAGAGCGTAGCATAAATAAAAATTTAACTTAAACACTTAGAGCATTTATACATTAAAGACAAAACTTAACTTCTAGATTTAATCTAGGAAACGCGGAGCATCACAAGAGAGCTTTTAGATTTTCCTCATCATGCCAGTCCTATTCGTCTCTCTCAAGGAGCTGTCTAAAAAGTTGGGACTTAAAGGCCCCAATGCGCATCGGATCAAATGTGATCGGTGGTAGAGAGTTTAATAAGTACGTCGCTTTAATGGCGAATGAGTTTTTTTTGGCTTGTGTGCGCGGTGCCTTCTTGAAATAGAGAGTCTCGGGCTGGCGACGACCGGTTCGTCGTAGGTCGAGCGTATTGGCAAGCTGAAAATTGTCCGCTAAGTAGTTTGGCGCATTGTTCGAGATAACCGCGTATGCGGTTGTGCCGACAAAATATTCGCGCCTCCGATCCACTTTGAGCCAGCCGAGTTTTATTCTATACGGGGTGAGTCTTTCTTTAAATGGTACGTGGCCATACACGAACCGAACGCAGGCATTTAAGGCGCGGTGCAAGAGGAGGTTCTGAGTTTGGTTGACGTCGTGGTAGACTACGCACGCGTAATCAAAGTATGGGAAGATTGAGGACTCGACCATCCTCTTGCGTAGCTCGCGAGAGAAGGCGTGGCGGTGATGCTTGAGCGTATGAAGGGCCCTATACACTTTACGCACGGTGTATTTCACCTGGCTGTCCCAATTCAGAGTTTCAGAAATTCTTATTCCGAGGCTCACGACCTCCTCTTCATACGGCAAGGGGATCCCCTCTAATACCACTCGGGGGCTATTTACACGATTTACCCTTGCTATATACTGTTGGCTATCAATCAGGAGTACTTTGGTTTTATTTGTGTTTAGATGCAAGCCATTGTCGCTCGCCCATTTGGCTACTGCGGAGACGTCACGATTTATATGCGCAATTCCCTCGGCGAAATTATCTGGGGTGAATGAGTGATAAATTTGTGTATCGTCCGCGTAGATCATATACTTCGTGTCATCGTGAAGCACACTTGGTAGATCATTTATAAAAATCGAAAATAACAGGGGGCCAAGAACGCTACCCTGTGGGACCCCTGCCTGCGTCGCCAGCCATTCCGATATTTTTCCTCCCTCGTCGATTACCGTTTGCATACGGTCAGCAAGATATTTGAAAATCCACTTTAGCGCATGATCCGAGCAGCGTATGCTCCGCAGTTTTCGAAGCAGGATGTCGTGAGGTAAGGTATCGAATGCCTTGGAGAAGTCGAAAAGTACTAATACAGTGAGCTTACGCTCGTCTATGGCAGATCGAACATCCTCTAGGACACCCAACAGCGCAGTTTGGGTGCTGTGCCCTCTGCGAAATCCAGCCTGCCTCGGGCTTAGGAGGTTGTGCTGCTTTAGATGTTTATCCAGTTGATCGTAAATGATTCACTCCAGGATTTTGGAGAGTTCACAAAGCTGAGCAATTGACCGCGTATCAGAAGGCGAGGCGCGAGTCTTAGTTTTGTTTAAGGGGAGCAACAACGATTTTTTCCACGTAGTGGCAAAGCTGGCCTGATTTATAGAGGCGTTGAGAATGCGAGTCATTGGGCGAATTAGAGTCGGGCCAGTAAGCTTCATGACTTCGACTGAAATTCCGTCTACTCCGCGTGCCTTTGATTTGGAGTTCGCAATGGCTGCGTAAACTTCTTGCTCAGTGCAGTTCTTCAAGTTAAACGATTCTCCATCCCTATCCGCTATAGAAGTATCTGCAAGCACGTTGGAGAGAGCGGCTGCGGTGAGGGGTGATGCAGATCTGCATATAGACGCGTAGTGCGCATTTAATTCGTTTGCGCAGAAAAAAGTGAGCGGAGAGGTAGTGGGTGGCTTGGATATACCCATAAGGTGGATGACGGACCATCTTGCGCGAGCGTCAGTTGTCTCATTAAGCTTCCTAGTGTAAAAATTATTTTTCGAGATCTTTAGGAGATTGCAAGCTCTGCTTCTTAGGCGGCGGAATCGCTCAAAGTCCTCAAAAAGTTCCGATTTATCTGCTAGCTTATAAGCCCTTTCTTTCTCGCTTAAGAGGGCGCGGATTTCCGGCGTGACCCATGGCTTTTTTCTTTTAGACAGCGTAATCGTTTTGAGTGGAGCGAGAGTGTCAAGCGTTACCGTTATAGCTGCGTTGAGGCGGTCAATTAAAGAATCTACGTCAGTTTCCTCTTCCCCTTCACTCAGGGAGGTCGCTAGGTCGCCGAGATTTTGAAAGGTGCTAGGATTGACCTTCTTGATTTCTCGCGTATGAATAGTTTTGGGAGAGAATTTTGGTTTGCGGAATCTTATTTCCAACGTTATGAGATCGTGACCCGCAACGAATGGCGTAGTGGATTTCTTATATTGCACTATGTCCTCTTCTGCATGAGTAATAAACAGATCGAGCCAGGTGTCAGCCACTGTCGTCGCAGTTCGGGTGTGATGCATGGGTTTCGAAGGAACCAGATGCAGGAAAAGTTCATCAATATGGCTTGAGAGCGATGCTTGCGCGCTGTCTTTCGCGTGCATGTTTATGTTGAAGTCCCCGGTCACTACAACATACCTGTAGGAAGGCGAAAATCTAGAAAGGCATTCAAAGAAGTACGAGGGAAAGGTGGCTTCCGGGCGGCGGTATACAACTGCAAAGAGTAGATCAGTGTGAGCGTTTTTCATTTCTAGTATTTTAAATTCAGGCGTATTATCAAAAAGTGCATCAGAGTCAAGCAGTGACTTCACCTTCAGGTTTCCACGCACGTACACGCCTACATCGCCACCAGTCTTTCCTAGACGATCTAGACGAAAAAAATTGTAGCCCTCCATATTAACAATCGCGTCGTCCTTATCGGGGCATAGAAACGTTTCGGTAATCGCTAGTATGTCGTAGTTTGAGATATGCGTTTCGTATCGAATTTCTTCAATGTGCGTTTCTAAGCGGTTGGCGTTTATGTGTCCGATAAGGAGGCTTGTGCTGTCGTTAAGCCTCTCTGCATTACTCTTATGGCGTCAGGACTGTGTTGGTTTCGGCCGAGGCGGTAGTGCGGCGAGCATTTCGACATTATCTATGCGGATTGGCTGTACATTAAGCGATGGTTTCAAATGTACAGCGTGGTTGCTGAAGTAAGCTTGCGCGTAATTTAGAGTCTTCTTACTTTCATTTGCTGCGCGAAAAAGTTCGAAGACAAGTTGCGGCCATATACGCCGAATATATATCGGAGCAGTGCCACCTACTCCAAAGAGTATTTCGGAGTTTTTTTCACGGAGTGCTGCTTTTTTCGATAGTAGCGCGTCGCGCGCTGTAGGGGAGACCATTTGAACAGCGATGGATCGAGCCTTTACTTTAGTCGGCTTACGTGGATGCGGGATTGTTTGCTGGTGGGGCTGGGGTTGAGTTTGAAGTTCCATTTGTTGCTCTTGATTTGCTGTAGCTGCTCCCATCTTCTCTTTCTTTGCCATCTCGCGTACATCGATTACTGCATTGAGCATATGCGCTGCACCCATCGCCCTGAGAACAGTTTGGACTATGTCGGTAGGAGATAGCTGGAATCTCTGGCGGAATACCGGAAATCATGAGTTCCCCTTTATCTTTACGGTCCTCATCGAGTCTGTCCATGCGCGTGTTCAGGCTGTCCAGTTTTGTTTGTTGCTCTGCAAGTTTGACGTCATGGTTTTATACACGAGTGTTCAATGTGTCAAGTCTTTGCGCTTGATCTGCCTTGAATTCTCGGAATTCACTCAGATACGCAGTAAATCAATCGGGCGCATTACTTCCCATGTTGCTCACGGAGGTGACTACGAGGGTGCCGGGGCCACGCGACTGTTTAGCTACCGGAGCACTTGGCGGAGGAGGAGAAAGACGCAGCCTTTTAAGACTGCCCTTGCTAGATTTAGCTGCTATTTCAGACCTCTGCTCGGCGATGACTATTTCAGAGTCGATATCGGGATCAATTATCTCTGCGGAAGATTCGCTGGCAGACTCGGAACGGCTGTTGATCGTATTACTATCTTTGCCCTCCAATTTCTTATAGTCTAGTCTTCGTCTTTCATCGAATGCAATAGAGCGCGATGAAGATTTTGCGTTCAGGCTGCTGTTAGAAATTTCAGGGTCTCTAGAGGTGATATTAGAAACAGCATTAGCTCGCGCGCTGCAACATCGGACAGCATCCTCAAATAAGATTTCTAGGTCGGCCGCGCAATTTCGATGAAAAGGCTTTTTGCAAGTTTTACAGCGCAAAATTGGTCCGGAAACGTGATGAACTAATATTACACGACATTTGACGCACGATTTACGAAGTTTCGCAAGCATAACACGAGGCAATAATACTGAGAGTATATATACGAATGCTATATTCCTATAGTTCGACTAAGCTCTAAACTCTATCAACGCACTTATTACGCAACAGTCATGTTCGCAGGTCTAGAGGTATTCTCGGCGAGTGTATCAAAACCGCGAATAGTCGATCTAATAGATATTGGTTTGTAAATAATGCGAATCGATCACGTCGAAGACTATAGCGACTAGGCACTCGAAATATAACGGTAGCTAAACTTGCTCTCTACACATAAGACAAGTAAAATCAAAACAAACGCAGACTCGCAAAAATACACGGTACAATGGGCTGACTTATACAAACACAGTTACATATCCGTTGAGTCGGTTATATTTTTCGCATCACTGACATGGGCTCTCTCATAAGCCATAAGCGCGCCAAAGATATTCTATTTTAATATTCTATTTCGTAGAGCGTGCTTTCGATTAGGACTAATTAGTGTCTAGGAATTTAAATTCCGCGCACGCGGTAGAATAACTTTATCTGCCTAGTGACTCCGTACGAGTCGTCGCACACATTCGCACAGCTCGCTTTGCACACAACTTCGCCGCTCACCACGCACACTAATACAGAAATTTGAAAGATGGCCGCCGATCAAGATATTTAATTTTAGTGCACTTGCCGCTGACAGCCACAGTTTAATTGCACTCCCTTGAACGTCTTTGTATTCCGATTCTTCGCTGTGACGTGACGAGACAGTGCAGTGATGAGGCGATGATCAGGCTTGTAGTCCAATGTATTTGAGCAGATGATGTCAAATACAAGTGACCAGAGAGCTTGACTGTTGTTGACGACGAGTTCGAGGAGCAGTGTGATGGCCGCGAAGCCCAGGCGATCGAGAGAAAGCGTCAAAACTTAAAACGGACTCCTGGCTCCATAAAAAAGAAGCCATACAGTTGGTGCTCCGGTAGCGTGGAGCCTGCGGAGTCCCGAGTGTGTCTGTAAAAATTTATAACTCCCAGACAAGTGTGAGTGGGCTTTATCGTGTCGAAATTTGCGGAGCGACGTGAAACACGTCTGAACTAGACACTTACCACAGAGAGAGAGAGAGAGAGAGAGAGAGAGAGAGAGAGAGAGAGAGAGAGAGAGAGAGAGAGAGAGAGAGAGAGAGAGAGAGAGAGAGAGAGAGAGAGAGAGAGAGAGAGAGAGAGAGAGAGAGAGAGAGAGAGAGATGGATTAAGGGCTCAGGGCCCTTTGTAGTACTCTACAAAGTTTATACGCTTATTACATTTACTGAGATTTATGCGCTATCGCTGCAGCTTACAAAAGTCAATCCGGATCAAAGTATATATAAATAAGTTACAACTCATAAAAATTATAAAAATAAATAAAATAAAATACAATCACGATTTACAAGTAGATATATAGTAGCAAAGAATGCCAGTTCTATAAATAAGAAAATTAAAATCATAACCAAAGATCATAAAATATCGTCGCAATATAGGAGCTTCAACACTTCGTATGGTTCAATTACAATACATTTTGTAACGCCTAATACATCAATGCACGCTCTTGTTGCACATTGCCCACCGTGCAGACACCCTTGCGAAGCTGCACGTATACCGCTCTATTCGCGTTCGATCTATTACGCCTGTAGCGGCTCCTCGTTCGATTTCGCGCGCATCTCAGCGAATGAAGCTTGGGAGTTATCCACGGTGTAGGTGTTTTTTTAAGTGTGAAAGTGCAGTCGTTGTAAACGTGCGAACCTTCATATTAATATCGGTGTTTGATGTGACGATGGACTAATCTCTCTGAGGTCATCCCAGATCGCGTATATGTCAAAATTTCTGAAGCTTCGGCGCGCAATGGTTTTGCGCTTACATGCCGCATTAAATACAGGTAGAAGCGAAATGAACAAGGCATCGAGATCCACAGTAGTTGTAGTTGCGAATATTTCAAATTCGCGCAGGTGCCATGGAGACAGATATAGTCGATAGTTGACTCCGAGTTATTCAGGTGATACGTCTTTGGAACGGGATTGAGCCCCAGGGTATCGAGGGATTGCATAAGGATTTTATGCGTGGCTGTTGACAAATGCACGTCGATGTTAAGATCGCCCATTAGCACCAGCCTATCGCATGCCACGTTCGTATCTATGATGGCCTGCTCAACTTTCCTCCTGTACCCCACTTTAGGAGGGTTGTATACCACTATGCATAGGTATTTAGTATTTTCGCTAGTAATTAACGCAAGTAAAAATTCAGGCGCCTTTTGATAGGTGGCCGATCTAGATGACGTATCGAGTATCTTGCAGCGCGCGGCCCGGTGTACATAGAGTGCGACGCTTCCACACCCCAAACTAAGCCGATCGTGTCGGAAGAATAAGTAGTCAGGTATCTGTAGCGGAGACTGAGAGTTATGTGGCTTTAGAAATGTCTCGCATACTAGAAAAGCCAAGGACATTTGCGACTGTATGAGTTCGCGGAGGTCGTGGCTGTGTGCAAGGAGAGAATGAGCGTTAACCTTTAGATTGCCACGATTTGAAAGAGCATATCGCCCTCAGAAAACTGGTATATAAGGTATCTTATATCAACGATGGATCATACACAAAGTGTCGATCCATTCCGAATAGATTTGGGCGCATATTGTTACTATACCTATAAGACATTATAATTTATATGATGAGCTTTACTCTCCATTTTCGCACGGAGTGTCGCACAGTTTGCTCTACCGAACATGGAGTGTGTGTCGGCGAAGCTGCTCTTTTTATAATTTGCACATGACAAATTATTTTTACGCTTACACTGATTTGTTTTGTGGGGTTGTGCACAGTTTCCGCTATTATTAAACTCGGTGACCTTATGCCCGAACTGTTGGCATTTAAAACATTGTAATATTGAAATGTGATCAGCTACACAGCATAATTGCCATCCTAAACTTATTTTGCATTTTTTCAAGAAAATCTGTCGCGCTACCGCGTCGAGCTCACATGGGCTAACGCAGCAGCGATACTTCTTTTTAAGCGCCGGATATAGGTATACAACCTTGAGCCCTGCAGGTGGGTTGGTGCTGAAGTTCGGGCGTAGCATGGTGATTATCTCCTCCTCCTCGAGGGTGATCGGAACATCGTGGATGATAAGGCGTGGGTTAAGCTTTGGATCGCATTTCACCTCCAATCCCGCATCAGTTAGTGCCTGCGAGCTGAGAAGCGGGTCTAGCGAATCTCCGGCAATCACGATAATTGGAGTACTTTCAGGCAGAATAACCCGGTTAAACTTGATGTTTAAAGCGCCTGGATCGATTGCGCACGTAGCCATCGAGTCAGGAAAGGCATTTTTGCGGACCTCACGCGGTGCAGTAATAACACGATTATCGCTCTTATTGTTGATAGACTTGCATCGATCTAATATGATTTTTCGAGGCACATTATAATCACTGCTTGTTGCGTCACTATGTTTCTGCTATGTACATACAGGTGTACTCCAACTGCTCAATTTTATTTACACAGTGGTTAATTGAATTCTGCGCGCCGAGTGTTAGGACATATGCGTTTACCACTGTACGGTACGCATTGCTGCTAGGCACGGCAATAGATATTTTACAACAAAAATTATCTGATTCTACATGCATTTGTACGGTGAATGTTATATTGATCAGATGGAAGTAAGTTCTAAAATTAAGATGAGTTGACATGATCTAAACTGGAGAATCCATGTATGACGCCGCCATTAGTGCGTGCAATAAATCAAGCCAAGTTTTTCGGCTCATAAAGCCTAGCCTTACATAAATCACCTTAATTTAGAGCCATCGTGTGTACGCACTCAGCTCAAACGCCACTAATGCTCAATTGGTAATTCTCCAGTGGCTAGTTATCCAAAGATTTTGACCCTCGACAATTTTGGGTACATATCTTTACTTACATATGCCTCTAAGCTCTAGTGATTCGCATTACAACGTGTACATTTCACTGTAATTGTTGGTCTTGGTTGCTTTGCGCGAGTACCTAAATAGTAGATTCAATGTATTGAAATTAAGTACTCATAAACACAGGCAATATAGAACTATAGAAGCTATCAAATTTTAACTGAGTATTTTTGTCTGTATTACTGACAGAAGAATGAAGAACATTAGATATTCTTTTGTTGGCTTATATCGATCTCTCCGGGGCAGTGGTTACGAGAGGGTTTAAGAAAACAAAATCCCTTTCTTTTTAAAAAACGACGTTTCGGTGATCATTGTCGCCCTCATCAGGAAACTGTCAAAATTTTATTAGATAGCAATAAACATACAAACTTGAGAAGAACAGAATAATACATACAAAAGTGATATTTTTGAAACTTACATATTGGAGCATATATGATTTGTCTACATCTTGATAATCCTTTCCCCCGGCTAGTTAACAGCGGGGGAAGAGAGAGGCAGAGTGACACAGCTATTATTTATGCGGCTTTGTCAGCTACTGTCTCGGAAGTGAGGAAGTAGTCGGCAGCCGTCGCTTATATATTGCGAAAAGTCTTTTGCGCAGTTTGTTTACCTATGACGTCACAAATCACCTCATCTTTTCGATGTACACAGAATCGATTTTAATTCTTAAGCTGGTATATTAAATGTGTATACACGTTATTGAGTTTCTAGGTATCCTCTTTCTTATTGATACCATTATCTTGCAAATATATATGCATCATTTCCGAGATTAATCTTTTATTTAAATTATTTTCTTTGTCCTTTATGCTACATTTTTCAAAATTAAATTTATGATTGTACTTTTCAATATGCTCGGAAATGACACTGTCCTTAGACTTCCTATGTTTCTCAATACGTGTACACACATTTCTATTTGTTTGGCCTACATATGCAGCCGTGCAATCATTACATCCAAGTTTATAAACAACATTTTTCTCTAGGTGTTTCTCTTTTTTATCCTTTCCTTTCACAATAATATTGCACGTATTACTGTGTATTTTTGGAATGGTTGTAGTATTGTTTTTCTTAAACGAATGATGCACATGCTCATAAAAACATTATTCCTCGCACGTTGCTCCGGTTGTCTTGTCATTTTGATTGCAGATAATCGTTTTTTGACGTATTTATCTACGAAATCAGAGGGGTAATCATTATCAAACAATAGACCTGTTATAATGCCAATGTTTTTCTGGTGAAAACATTTATCTGATAACTTTACCGCTCTGTCAACTAGATTATACACCATGGCAATTTTTTGACTAATCGGATGTTGAGATTTAAAGTGCGAAAATCGACCAGAGAAAGTTGGTTTCGTGTACCAATCAGTTTTTATTCCACCTTCTTTATTAATCAATAATACGTCTAAAAAACTTATGGATTTGTTTACCTCCATTTCATGCGTAAATTGGAGTGTACTATTATATGAATTAAATATTTTCAACGTTTCATCTACCTTTCCTTTCGGAATGCAAGCAATGATATCGTCGACATAACGGAAAAAGAACACACGTTGATAACTTAATTTTGAAATGCACTCCGTTTAGAGATCATCCATAATAATGTCAGCGAATAATCCCGAAATCGGAGAGCCCATGGGTGTACCGAAAAGTTATTTGTAAAATTTACCATTAAATTGGAAGTACGTATTATCCATAAACAGACTAGAAGCGTCCAAAATCTCGTCAAGTGGAATTTCAAACTTTCTCGCTATTTGTATGTATCTTTTTTCGATACTCTGCATGACTAATGCTTTATCAATATTTTACATCTAACCTAACAATACGGTGGTCATTTGGAATTTTTACATTTTTTATTCTTTCTATAAAGTCGCAACTATTTTTTATGTATAAACAAGGTTTATTAATACTACTTTGTAAGATTTTAAATAAATACTTTGATAAAAAATATGTAGGCGAGCCTATTGTTGAAATAATAGGCCTTAGAAGATGGTCTCTCTTGTGGATTTTTGGTGAACCATATGCTTTTGGTAAACATGTATCAGTTTATGTAAAAAACTGTTTCTTATATTTTTTACAAAAAAAACCATTTTCATTCCACATATTTGTTAGTTTCTTAACATTCGATTGCAATTTTGATAACGGATTTTTCTTAATTATACTGTATGTGCTAGTGTCAGCTAAAAGATTTTCCATCTTGTCGATATAATCGTGTTTATACATCGCAACCGTTACATTACCTTTATCAGCAAAGGTGAACATAATATCTTTATGGGTCTTAATGAAATTCTTTGTTTCTGTTAATCTATTCTCAAAAATCTTTTCTTCTATTGTAATGTGTATCGTTTTATTACGGTGTTGTGTGATTGTATTAGTTAATGTGTTTCAGACTCTATTTGCAGTATTATCAGGAATGTTGTTAATTGATATTGTGTTCTCCAAGTTTTTGATACATTCAATAACTAGAATTTCATTAAGATTACTCGTAGGATTAAATTTCCTACCGAGTGTGGTCACATATTTTACATTAGTTGGTATATCTATATTAGTCAAATTAGTGAACCATTTTTCAAAACTCGGATTTGTATCATTTTTTCTATTTATATTATCGAATTTTCTATTGTAAGTCATATTAAGATTGAAGCCAAGATTGTTATAATGCTCGTCTTGATTTGACGTAACAAAGTCGAAAATTTCTTGTGGGTGTATGTCATATAAAACTTTACGTGTTTTTTCGCACTGCGATTCAAGAAAATTAATGTGTATATATATATCTTCAATCTCAAGATTTAAAATCTTATGTTGCAAGTTATTAACTATTTTTCTGAATTGATTTCGAAACGAGTTACTATGAAAATTTAAATGATTCAGACTACTTGCGATGTTGTTGACGTTTGCAGGGCGTGTGTCGTATGTTCTGCATCGCAGTAGGAAGCGCCTTTGGGATCTCGCTCTCGTTAGTTCTCATTGTAGCGTGATCCATGTCTTAGTGTGGAGAAAATTAAAATTTGATAGGCAGACAAAATTTTAAAAATAGAAATGCGTGAAAATTTATGAATAATTGCTAATTTTCATACATTTATATTTCGAATATTTTTTCTGTCATTCAGTTTTAATTTCCTGTATTCACTTTGTGAGGAATATAGTAAAAAATGCTCAGAAAAAAATATGAATCCTCTGTATCAAAAATCTTGACCATCAAACTTGATTGATTTCTAAGCTCTGAATAAACCCATCCATTTGCTGCTCGAGCATATTCAAATATTAAGAATAGTTGGTATCTCTCAATGTAACCCTAAAGTCTCCACTTCGAACTTGATCGGAAGCATTATTATTATTGCAAAATAAACTTATAAAAAGCACTTTTTTAGTTTTTCATGAATAATTTTTTTGTTACTCATTTTATGTAAAAACGTTGTTCGATCTCAATATCTCATAGTGATGTCTCATTGCAAAATTATTTACCCTAAAATTTCTAATTCTCCTCCAAATTGTCTAAGGAAAGATAAAGGGTCCTACCGCATATAATCGACAGCGTATAATGGCCTTAATATGAGCTAAAAAGAAATTTTCTTAAAATTAATATTAACATTATTGTTATCGAAAATAGTTTTTGTTTTCGACAATTTTAAAGTTAGAGAAACGCGGTAAAATGCATATTAAATTAAGTAAAAACTATGACATTTCATGTAAATTTTTTTTACAATTGATAGAAACGTTAATTACTTGCATGAATGGCTATAAGAGCGCGGTTAATATAGTATGAAGCATCGAGACTAACATATCATTTAAGGGGTTATGCCTGAGTTGAACCTGTCAAAAAGACATTAATAAGTAATAGGCTGAAAAAAATGATTTATTAATAGTATAAAAAAAATCTTTCTCCTACTTCAAATATAGGTATTAAACATATTTTTAACTATTTTAAAAAAATTATATATCTATACTTACATTGTAAACAATTACATGTATGAATCATTAATTTTCAGCACTTTTTTCCCTTTGCCGCAGGATATCTTAGCATCCAGATGATGAATTGACACCAGACAGGATGTAAAATCTTCTGAATATGTTTCTTCACTGCTTGAGCGGAAGACTTTTATACAAAAAATAAATTTTAAATATTTAGAAACTCATAAGATGATTATATCAGTAAATATAGTGAATATTACATATCTTCACACACGCAACATTGACTATTACCTTGTATTAGTCAATTCTGCTCCGTTCAAGCAGTGAAGAAACATATTAAGAAGATTTTCCATACTGTCTGGTGTCAATTGATCATCTGGATGCTGAGATATCCTGCGGCAAAGGACCTAAAATCATAAAAATGGCAAAACTGAGAAAAATGCATTTAAAGTTTATCAAGATGCTTATGTATACTTATCGGGTAGTACTTACATGAACTGCTTAGCATATTTTTCTTATATTTTGGCATAAGATACCTACATATTAAGGCATATATAAAGACCCGAGTGCTGTATATGTAGATATACCAGTATCGAGAGCTGAAATTGAAATATAAATTTTTGATACGCATTCACAGTCAGTATGTTTCACATGAATATAATTGTTGGTATTGCTTACCCATGACTTTCCAGGATTATTAACAATCACAGTAGACTTAGAGCTGGTTGGAGACTATTTATCACACAGGCATCTTGTACACATGATAATTATAGCCTGTACACCTAAAAATCAAGAATATACTCACAAAGAACAAATTCTTTACAAATCATATGTTGTTTATAGTCCAAACACTTATCTAAATTTGAAGACTAGTAGACTCAGAAGCTATCACAACAGCACAACATCCAGCTTACACTAAACTACAGACAGCAGATGAAACAGCTGATGTCTGACAGTCTGAATGCAAACTCGACTAAGTCGGTAAAACAGTGATTTCCTTTTCCATATGCTGTAAAGTGTCTTTTTCCAGGGGGTAATTTAAATTTGCACGAATATTTTTTTACCCCTTTATAAGTTTGATTAAAAAATTACAAGACTAAATTTAAATCCTAAATTTATTTTATTTTGAAAATTCAAAATAAAAATAAAATCTACGATTTTATAAAAATTAGTTATTTACAGTATGTAATGATTCAATAAATAATATATTTTTTTTTTAAGTAAAATTGCGTTTTCAAAAGGAGTTTGTAAACACATTTAATTTTACATTTTCTATGAAAAAGCAATTGTTTTAAATAATCAAAAGTGCTATAAGACAAAATATCAATAATACGCAATTTTGAAAAATTGTATTTTTTTAGTATTTTGCCTATAACTTTGTAACGGAATTTTTTCGGACAAAAAGGACTTCAGCAGCGCATTCTACATTAAATTTGCCTTAAAAAAATCAAATAAAAAAATTTTTGATTTTTTTGAATTTTAACTCAGGCATAACCCCTTAAGTCGACTTCTTAAGATTTGCACATTTTTATTATTTTTCGAACTCCTTTGTCGCTAACAGAAGAGAGAAAAAAAGGAAGCGTAAGGTATATTGGGTTTGTGAAAAGCACAAACGGCATCGATATGGTCTTCATAAAATAAAGGGTGAATACAGAAAAAGATGCAAATATATGATTTTTTGTAAAAGGCCTTTTTTCTGAAATTTTTAAGAATTTACTAAGTTTTTATGCGAACTCTGGGACACCTAGATCACTGAAATACAAATGAAATTTTGAATAATCCCGGAATGGCGCCACGCTCTGCACATGTTTGTAACAGGTTCAATAAATATAATTTATTAAATAAATGTACAGATATTAAATAATAAAAACTTCCCAATACCGATATATACGATAGATAATAAATTATTATATTTAGGCAATTCGAAACGTCTTTTATGTTAAAATTACGCGAAGCTTGTGCATGCATTATAGAAAAATTTTTATATTTATAAAGCAATCTTTATATATTTAATATTATATTTCAAGGTTCTTTCTCTTGGTGCCGATGTTCTACCAGAGTACAAACTTCAATCGCCTCGAATTCATAAATGGACAATTTTGCATTATTCGCCATTCAAAGCTGCTTGGGATTGGATTATTCTTTTACTTGTGATGTATACAGCAATTTTTACACCATACGTTGCTGCTTTTTTACTTCCAGAACCTGACCACCATAGAAAAAGAATTAACTCAGAAACCTACCATGAAGATCCTATCGTCATCATAGATCTAATAGGTTAGATTTTATATTACTTTTATTTTCTTCTAGAAAAAAGATTGTATTTTTATTATAAAGCCATGATATAGAATAACGGTAACCAAAATAAAACTTTGGGTATCGGTATATCTAAACTTTGACGTTTTTCTGAAAATTTCAGCAGAATTGGACCAGATAGAAAAAAATTTGAAGGACCCTGCTAGAAAAATGTCCATAGCATCGTCATGATCTTATCCTTGGTAGAATAGTTCCTAATAAACTACCGACAATATCCGGTATTTTATTATTTATAAACCCAGACATATGGGCTGAACTTATGGTCAGGTACTTATGGTAACTTAGGATATAGTTTTTTTATTTACATTTAGAAAAGTTATAATTTTTATTTATAAGAATGAATTATAAATTAATTTAAATTAAATCCTATTCTATATTATATATACTATAATTGCTACATAAGTAGCTGCAATGTAATAACAGTTGGGTGGAGGAAAAAGTTTATTTTTATGTCTTTACAATCTGAAGGTTAAGAAAAGAATGTCTACAAAATATTTTCTCGTTGTCAAAACAGCTTTTCTTCTTTTTTCATTTCAATTTTTTTTCTTATTAAATATATGTACAATTCGAACACAAATGTCGATACGTGTTTAACATCATTATATGTTTATTAGCCTAATACGGAAGAACAATGAGCAAGTAATTAGAGTTTGCTAAAGCCGAGCGGTCACAAAGAGCTTTTTCGCTCTTTGCCCGCATTTTTCCAATTATCGATTAGAAAATTGTAGGAAAGAAAAGTGCGACCCCGACTGATTATATTTGATAGTTGTGTACTCGGCATACGTATCATTTGATACGCTGAGCGGGAACTGTTCTGAAACATATACTATAACGTGGTAAAATATCATTTCGTTCCAAGCGCAAAGAGCTGCCAGGGTAGAACGCCTCGAAGCCGAATGAACGAGGAAATCATGTTAATGGCGTATGTTTCTTTTCCAAGCAACGACGCGAGAGGCGGAGAGATGTCTACGAGAGACAAAAAATATTAGTTCGATTCATGGTGGAGAGGAGGAATTGAAGGAGAAGAAAGTCAAAGCCGAGGTGAGGACAGCCAGCCAGCTGCACTCAGGACATCCAAGTCCGCTCGTACATTGTAAGTCGTCGGATGCTAGTGGCGAATCCCGGCAGAGTCTTCCTACGTGAGCGTTTTATGCAGCAGGACCAACATAACCAGCGGTTGCTCATCTGCACGGACGTTGGAAGTGAAAATTACCGTAGTGCATGATGTAAGAGGAGCGTCAAGAATCAAAGGTCGAGACAAACTGTGACTCTGAGAGTTACATCGTACTTTGCGATTTCATTCTTGTTTCGATGATAAAAGAATTATAGTCTGTGTTATATCTGGCTATTTGTCTGAAATAGCGTTTGAATTTTGCAGCTATCTGCTCCAGTAGTTAGAGTAGTCGAGGTGTCGAGTATGCATGCATCACGATCTACGAAGCGTAAGGCGCGTTAGCCTGTAGTGGCGCGAGAGAGGGCACTGGCAGCCTAAGCGGCTCGACCAATGGGCGAGTGTGCTGAACGTAGGTCAGGGATAGTGAGAGACCGAGGTGATCGCTGCGAGAACCAGCCGATACTATCCTGACCCGGCCACTCCAGCTTGGACGTTCCAGCGCTAACTCCCGAGGGAATTCTTTTGTGTTTCATTTATACCAGTGTTAAATTTGTCATTATGCTACGCACCACCTGGTACTATGCCGGTATCTTGCCTGGCGCCGGCTTTCTTGGCGTTTGCGTGCTCTTTCTTGGTGTCGACATTCGACAGCGTTATTTTGAACCTGCCCACATCTCCTAATATAACCTTGACGCCTGGACAGATGTAGCGGTCCGTTCAGCAAACCACCTGTCCAGATTTGAATAACTCCTCTGTGACCAGGGTAGGCTGGTCACATACGCTTATCCCACCAGTCTGGGTTGCCACACACTTAGATATTTCAGTAGGTGTTATTCACTTGTGAAATTTTGATGAGTACTGACAAAATCGTGCGCGAATTCCCCTATTTATTGGTTTTGAATTTCTATATGTGCTATATATTCGTGTACTTGTTCTCCAGTTTACTGTAGTCTAATCCGATTGTTTTGATTCCGCGAATTTCCCGGTCAGTCATGTTATGTGTATATAGGCTCAATATATACACAATATTATGTGTTATTCTCTATACTTAGGTATGTATCCGTTGCTAAATTATGTGTTTCAAACGGCCCTTTCCTGTTTCTGAATGCTATACATTTAAGGTTTTGATTAATATTCTGTCTCCTGGTTAAAGAGGTTATGAAAGTGTTAAAACCTGAAAAAAAAAAGAAAAATTGTTAGTGTTGTAAAAAATTAATAGATATATAGGTGCTCTAAAAACTATATTTTTGCTTTCAAATATAAGTATTATACATCACTTTTATGCATAAATAATATGCATAAAGTGAGTGTAACATTTAAAAACAATTAAAGGTATTTGCTTAGCAAAAATCATGATTTTCATCACTTTTGTTTGCTTGCCGCATGTTTCTGATGGAACCGTACCATCAATCCTGATGAATCAAAGTGCCAAATCTTCTTTATAAGTCTGGTCTCAGACTAAGTGGAACAGATTCCTGAAAAACACAAAATTAATATAATTAATTAAACATATATTGACAATATTAGTAATTATAGTGAATGTTGCATATGTAAGCATACGTAACATTCACTTTGAACTTATCTTTGCCAATTCTGCTCCACTCAGTTTGTGACCATACTCATAAGGAAGGTTTTCCACTTTGGTTTATCAGGATTGATGATATGGTTCCTTCAGAAAGCTGCGGCAAGTATATAAAAGCATGAAAAAACTAAATTTGAGTAAAAGGCATTTAAAGTTTATAATGTAAATTGTACAAATGAACTCAGCTATACTTACAGAAACTGTCAGGCATACCTTGATTTACTTTTGGTACTCAAATATACATACAGTAAAGTATATTTGGTGGTACGCGCATATTATACTGTGTGATAATAGTATTTAGAAGCTGAAAATAAAATAAAATTTTTCGTTACCTATTCATAATCAAGTTATGCTTATAAATTACAGTTACATGCAATACCTACGATTATTAAATATACTTCAAGTTGTTGAAGACCATGCAAAATAATACTCTAGATAGTTAAGACAAACTCCCATCTTATTGGCCTGTACCCGTATACCTAAAAGTAAAAAATAAAGCAACAAAGAAAAAGCTCATTATAGACACAATTATTACTAATTAATTTCCAATACTTATCTGAATAATTTTTGTACTCTGCAGAAACTCTTGTACTTTTACAACACCACTGAGTTTATAAGCATTGTTACAGCAGCTAGCAGACTAACTGCACTGATCTAGTGTCTTGGCTGAAAAACAGCTGTTTGGCTGCTTTCAGCTGCTTTACAGAAAATTCTACTATACCGATCAAACAGTAATCTTCATTCTCGACCGGACGCTGTGAGGCACAACCTGTACGAGTGGCAAATTCAAATTTGTTGAATGCCTTTACTTTAACACATTGAGTTGAGTAACATAAAATCACACATAGAAAAATTAATTTTACGGATTTTATCTATTTTACGGAAATAAATTTATAACTCTTGAGAAAAAAACGGTTTGTAAAACGGTTTTTAAGTCATATTTTCAGTGAGTATTTTCATGAAATCACTCTGTAAAAAGTGTGTTAGAACAAGCCTTTCCATAAGTTTCGCCTAATTAAAATATTTAAAAATCACGATTTTTCAAAAATTTTCTTGAAACAGATTTATCAGTTTTTTGTCGATATCTTGGAGAGAAATTTTTTTAGCAAAAAACGGCTTTCAGGACCATATTCTGCCGATTATTAACTGTGAAAAAAGTGAATAAAAAGAATGCATATTTTCAAAATTTTAACACTGTCATAACCCCTTAAACGTGTAATGCTTTCTGGACAAGTTTTTCTTTGCTGCTCTATTTCTTGCTATACGTTCGATTCTTTCGCTTGCTAGTGATATTTTTTTTTTCATGCGACTCATTTTGATTTAATTGGGGTATGAATAGTATTTTTCCCAAATTCTCAATAGTTTCGTGTTAGACTGCAATTTCAGTAGAAGATTCGTCGTCTCATTATGGATTTCACTTATAATTTGTTGAATGATTTTTATATCCGTTGACCATCTGTTATGTTTATCAGTTAGTAATTTTCTGAAAAATAGACTGCAAGGGTACGCTGTCGTAGCACGGGTATTGGAATGTGTTTGATTCTCACGAACATTCCCCGCGGTCACCCGCGACCACAACAAACACGCTCGTAAGCGCACGGCAAGCGCGAGTCCGACGCGTCATCTGTGACGTCACCTCAGCTCAGACGAGATCTCTCAAGTTCATGGCGAAGGGGGAAATTCGGGCGACTCAGAGTCCCAGGACCCGCCATCTGCTCCCACCAGCAGCCACTCGTCCCCAGAGTCGCTACCAAGCTCACCCGCCACACCATCCTTCTCGCCGGTCGAACCGACTCCTCCGCCAACACCAACTCCGGACGACTCCACATCAGAGTCGAGGGTACGCTGGCGCGAAGAGTTTGTGCGGAAGTACAACGCGCGCATACGCAAAAAGAGCCCGGAGGAGATTGTGCTCCAGGAGACGCCGGCCAACGCTGCCGTAGCACGGGCATTGGAATGTGCGTGGTTCTCACGAACATTCCCCGTGGTCACCCGCGATCATAACAAACCGCCCCCGCATGCAGATACTATGAGCACATTGCTGTAGAGCTTCCCGGCGAATCCCTATGTAATTCATAATTCCTTCTTTTCTTATTCCAGGATAACTAAACTTCTTTCAGTTTGCTTATAGCGGGTGCGGTTATGACATCGAGTCCGTGGCGCCTGTCGGTACATGCTCGGTATGTCTATAAAATTATGAATATTTTCTTTTAGTCTTAGCAATTTGACATTTAGTTTTAATTTTATTTTATCTCCTTGGTGATGTACAACACACATAAGTCTGTGTTATTTCATTTAGCCTTAACGCGACATCCTGATACAATTTCATGTTTAATAATGAATCTATCGCTCGATGATGGAATAGTGTAGAATAAAAATTGATGCGTCTCTTCGAGCCAAGTTGTTTATTTTAAAAGGCCAAACGTTTCGGGATATTTTTATCCCCTCTTCAGTGGCTGTATAACGTTTAAATTACAAGGTTTATTATAATAATAATATTAAAATGAGTGAAATTGAAAATTGTTCATATAGACATAGTTACCTAATTAGAAAAACAACTTCCGTGTTTTTACATTATTAGGAAACGGACCAGAAAAGGATTAATCGCATATGGCGCTATAAATATAAATTTAAATTTTAAACCAAAGTTTACAGAAGAACTATTACAAAAATTTTTTTAAATAATAACTTACGGCCTAGGACTCGAGAATTTTATTTTACAGAACGATTCCCCGGTGCCAAGGTGGTAATGCGGCACCGGTCGAGGCAAGACGTCAACTAATGTCTCTACAAAATTACGGGCAATATATATTCCGCAATACATACATTAGATGTACTAATACTTATAAATGTTATTATAATGCAACCCGCATCAGCGATGGATACCTCGAGCTTCATCCATATACCAAGAACGAATACCACATTGGAGGTGGCACGTTAATACTCAAGTAGCAGGACGGGGGGCCCGCGCCGCAACGCAAGAAACGCTCCTGCCATGACTATATGACTATATAGTATACAGTATGGACGGAGCGTTGCCACGGCAACCCGGTCTCCCCGACCTCCCACTGGGCTGTTCCGCTCCGGCTAGCCAGCCAATCACTATTGAACATGTGTTGGCTGAGTTGAAGAGAGCGCGAAGCGGTATGCCACCTCTCACTGCGTGCTAAGTTCCTGATACAGTCCGCTCGCCACCGAGCCTCCGCAATCACATTATTTACAATTAAAATTTATTCGGACTATTTTTTAGGTTTGATATAACATTTTTATAACTCGCTTTGAGGCGGCACGTATCCTCAGCCCTATTAAGTGTGCCATCGAAAAACTGAATGTGTAGCATTTCTGAGAACCGTTTTATTTTCATTTTAATATTATTATTATAATAAACCTTGTAATTTAAACGTTATACAGCCACTGAAGAGGGGATAAAAATATCCCGAAACGTTTGGCCTTTTAAAATAAACAACTTGGCTCGAAGAGACGCATCAATTTTTATTCTACACAATTTCATGATATCCGATAAATCGACATGGGACACGTGCTAGCGCACGCGTACTTTATTTTCCGATGACGTGCGACGACTCGGGGCAATGTTCGAGAAGGCGATGTGGCAGCCCTTCGTCAGCGCTTAGTCATTATCATAACTTATTGATCTGAGCTTGATTTAGCTTTCTATATTGTATCAATGAAGAGGATGAGTGCAACTTCAAAGAATTTGTGTGACATAAATACGTTTGCTCGAAGAGATGCATAATTGTTTTCTCCTTAAATCTGTGTGTTTATTCGTACATGTAATCCTTACCAAAACTACTGATGTGCTGTGTCTCGGGGTCTCAATTAATTACAGCGTCGAGTTCCAACTTTACGTGATTACATAATTTGTGTGCAGTCAGTCAACGAGTGATACCGCAACGAGCTTAC
The DNA here is from genome assembly GCA_018906965.1 of Philotrypesis tridentata. Taxonomy (NCBI): domain Eukaryota; kingdom Metazoa; phylum Arthropoda; class Insecta; order Hymenoptera; family Pteromalidae; genus Philotrypesis; species Philotrypesis tridentata. Next base: position 313,304 of record JACCIB010000109.1, read on the forward strand.
CGCGTCGTAGATATTGCAAGGTTTACATCACGACATTAATAGTTTAAAATCACGCGTAAATCATAAACCCCCATCCTCCTCTTTGTGAGTAGAGCCTCCACGCTAAGCAATATATTGAAAGAACCATGCAAGACACAATTCACGGTGCACTTTTTCTACTATATTACTCTGTGGATGTCTTATTGATGAATATACAATTTTTATATTTTCGCTTGTTCACAAAATTTCTTTGTATCTTTCCACCTCTTACGTAGTCGTATGCTACATGAATTTCATTTATAAATTCTTTTACAATTATTTTTGGTATAATAATATTTGATCTACTTTGATATTTTTTGTACACTACAATGTAAATTTTTTCGATTCTTCTACATGTATCTACATCATTATTGTTTAACTTAATGCCAATATCTTTCATGTATGTGTCTTTGTGTTGGTGTTTCCCCATGTTTTAACAAACTTCTATTAATGATTGACTTGGTTTTTGGATAATAGCGGAAATAATTATTTCAGTTTGTTTTTCTATTTTTAATTTTCCATCATTGTCCTGATATATGTTCCTGATATATGTTTTGTTTTTAGATTGTAATCTTGTATTGCCTTGTTCTATCTTTGCAACCGTTGATTACTAAATTTACGCGTTTGCGAAAATGTTGAGGCTTCATGATATGTTCTTACAACTATTTCTTCTGTTCCTCTAAGGAAGGTATCTAATTTATGTAATGCCCACGCAAGGATAAGCATCTCTTCTTCCGTTGTAAAATATGACATTTCACTGCCCTTTATTGCCTACTTACATAATATACTATTTTTTCTTCTCCTTCGTCATTCTTTTGCGAAAGTGCCACTGCACATGCATAATCAGCTGCACCCGTTGTCAATATATACGGTCTGTTTGGATCCACGTAACACAAGAACATATTCTCATCAAAAAGGGTTTTTACATGTTCAATCCCTTGATGATGTGTCGGTGTGCTTAAAAATACAGTATTTTTGTTTTAATTAAGATTAATAAAGGCTTAATTACTTCTGCAAAGTGTTTTGTAAATCTTGAATAGAAATTAAAGAAATCAGTCAAGCTTTGTAATTGTTTTACATTTTTTGTTTCCTTAAAATTTTTTATTTCTGATTTTGTCTGGATTGGTTTCAGTTCTAATTTGCTTTTTTAATCGTGCCAATTTGTTACAAATCGCGCTTTTGATTACTTTACCCGTCAGCGGAAATATCGGGTAACCTAAAAAATTTTTTTCCTTCTGATAAAAGAAATTTTTCTGAAATAGCTGAAATTCACTAGCCATATCACCATATTACAGCATGTTGTGTATGTGCATGTACGAGAGCAAGTGTGCGTGCATATCAGAGAATATCATGAACTTTTATCAATACATGAATCAATATTATGATCTGAGGTTGTGATAAGAAAAACAATCAAATGCTAATCGTTAAACTGTGTTACACGCAGTCGCTCTGTGTATCTTTTCTTACTTGAAAAATATTCACCATTTTTATAAAAAGCAAATAAAATATATTGTTGTAAGGATGTGCGTATGACTCACCTCCACGTAAATCTGGTCCTCAACGTAACGTTACTCGAAATAACGTTGTCTATTCAATAATCGCTGATAACTATGTCACAGAACCACCATAATTATTAGTTAAAGGAAGAGCATCGAAATATGTTTGAGATTTTAAAATTTTGTTAGCTTGTACCATAATGAAGGTTCAAGTAAGTCGAACTGTAAAATTGTTCAAATGTAACTACGCAATTGATCATTTATCTGCGTTTTAAATATACAGTTTTTTTTACAAAAATAACAAAAATATATATTAAGTACTCGAATAGAAAACTCACCTGGATGAAATTCTTCTCTAAAGAATGCTTTCTCTTAAGAAGAACCATAATCGGTGGTATTAATTTATTACAAAACATTGGCTATTGGCTCATTATTGAGACAATGGCCGAAAGAGCCGGAACAACAACATTGACTGTTTCTGGCAATATTCACTCCTCCTTCCCCTGCCTAACACTGGCTGGGGAAGAATAATATCTAGTATTCGTCGTTACGTGCCTCTACTTTTTCCTGAAGAGGGTGACAATGTTCACTGAAACGTTGAATAAGGAAAAAATGGTGTAAATTTATTTTTCATCTTTTTCCTACACACTTTGCCTCGGAGAGATCGACAGATTCATTAAACAATTATGAAAAGAGTTCGCGGCATGGCGGCTGCCAACTAGAGAAAACTAGTTGTCATTAAAGGTTCATCTACAGTGATTTATATATTAGGATAGAGAATTTTTGAATGCCGCGCGCTCGTTAGTTTATCCTTAGGTGAACCTACTGGATGGACATCGATCGGACGTGATTGATCGATATTGATTAACAGGGCATGTTTTGACATAGCAATTAGAGGATGTAGGGGGCATTAATTCAACTTTGAACCAATGACAAAATTAGCATTAGAAAAGGGGGCGCTCGGGTTAGTCACCGATAGAGGAATAAATTAGTGGTGGTCTATTAAAGACCAATAGAGGATTTCTTACGCCTTCCCGCTTTCTACCTATTTTCAGGATTTCCACGAGCCTGGGAAGGAGATAGCCGCGAATATAAATTAATTGTACACTAACTGGAATCCCCGTGCGGGTGGGTAAATTCCACGTTACAAACTCTTAATTCGACTAGCCTCAATCAACACCTATGATGCTCTCTCCTGTATGCAATGGTTACGTAGCAATCTATGAGCTGCAGTTTATCACTCATCAGCTAACTAAATGTGCTGCAGGTAGCATCAAGGGTAGCGTAACAAACTTTTGAGTCGTCGGGTATGATCAGGTTAGGCATGCTACGAGTCGGAAGGATATACCTATAACTAACACTGACGTAATTCTGATTCTGCAAGTAGCCGAAACAGCGTTGTCAGCTCAATCCTCACCGGTTACATAAAAATGCAGACTTGCAAACAGAAACGATGATTGCAATGGAACTCGAAGATCTTCACGATTATTAACTGCCTCAGTCGCCATGTTTTAGCAATGACGAAACGGACGAACATATCGATAGTAATAAAAATTGATTTATATATTTTATATATATTGTATTATTCAAACGCACACATACATACACACGCATAGATGGCGAAGGCGAAGAAATCAAAAAGAAGATAAATGTTGCGGACAGGATCAAATCAAAGCAGGAATTGTCTATATGTAGCAAAATTATATCTCGACGCATAATTTGTGAAAGTCTATATCACTATTAAGAAAAGATGTGAAGATTCGTTAGAAGTGGGTGGCTAATGCTTGTAGCTAGTCGGAGAGGTCTCCAATGGCAGTTTATGACTTAACTGCGTCAAGGGAAAGTACAGGCGGGGCGGTGGAAGAATTACCCGCGTCCAAGCTTGAAAGTGTACGTTGTCGAGGAGGTCTAGAAAAAAAGGGCCCAGAAAAGGAAAACGAAAGGGAGAAAGCGCGTTTTCGGGACGAAGGGTCGAACACAGGCTAGTCAGTCGAGACTTGAACTCTGCAGCGAGCGTATCGAATGAAACAAGGTCCACAGTGTTTATAAATATGAAATAACCGGTCAAGAAAAATTCGAAGTGCGCTGTACCTAAATAAATGCGTCACAAGAGAGCTAGATTATGAATTAATAAAAGGTCAGTAAACAGAAGTAATTGAAATTTTTATTGTATATTATAATTTTGTGCTGCTAATCCCTCCTCGCCCTCAACAATAAAGGTAGCAATAGATTCTGAGAGTACTGAAGTACATGTACGTGACATGGTTATGAAAGGAAAAGGCATCATTGCGATTGTGAAAAAAGGTGAAGGATCCGCAGCAACCATATCGACGCTTAAGAGACCCCACCATCTCAAAAATTTTTCACAGACCCCGCTATCTCAGAAAAGTCTCTGAGAACCCACCAATTCAAAGAAGTGGCACAGACCTCGCTATTTCAGCAAAGTGTCTGAAAAGCAGACTCGAATTTTGAGAAGGAAGAATCAGGCAGATCCCCAGCACAGATTATAAGGACCAACTTTCTCGACCATAGCTTCAATAACTGGGTATCTGATAGTAATAGTAGTGCACTGATAAGTACACACGCATTATACGCAGTACTGTTTACCTGAAGTACAAAAAATAAAAAAAACACAAAGTTGTTAATAATTCTAAAAAAAAATTCTAATTCAGAAAATTGTTGTTAATTCTGGGCGTTAATGGGTTAAATAAAAATAATGTTATTTAAATTTGAAATAAAATAATAAAATTTAAAGAATTTATCAAAATCCTTAGGTGCAAATGAAATAAGCAGTTACTTATGGAACTTCATCAAGGAAAAAGCAGCATCCCGTACTACGGAATTTCGATTCTACTTTGACAATTGTGCAGCGCTAAATAAAAATAAAATGCCGTTTTCTATGCACGTAAGAGCTGCCAATCTTTACAAAGTAACTATAATGCACAGGTAATGTTTACCTTTACATTTTTTTATTTATTTAGCTATAATTTTAAAATAAATTTATTGATATTTTAATAATAGTTAGTATACATTTTTAAAATTATAACTTACAACATATTTTACTAAAGATGTATACTAACTTATTAATCATTATCTAACATCTCTTTTTCTAATTCTACTACTTGCAACTGTTTGCAATACTTACTTTATTATCCTGAAGTTTATCCTGAATTTATTTATCATATTGATCCTTGACTTATTGATTTAGTGCACAAGGTAAGCAGATATGCGTATAATGCGTGTGCACTTACCAGTGCAATGCTATTGCTATCAGATACCCGGTTATTCAAGCTGTAGTCGAGATAGCTGGTTCTTTTAATCTGTGCTCAGGATGCTCGGTTTTTCCTTTTCAAAATTCTAGTCTACTTTTCAGACGCTTTGCCGAAATAGCGGGGTCTGTGCCACTTCTTTGAATTGGCGGGTTCTCAAAGACTTTTCTGAAATAGCGAGGTCTGCCTCTCAAGCGTCGAAATGAAGACCTCTGTTGTAATGAAGATGAAGCTTACCATTAGGATGTGCTATGCAGACCCTGTGTTAATAAGAGACAAGATAGAAAAGAATAAGCGCATTTCTAGGCATGAATCTATATATAAAGAGAGGAAACTCTCACATGGAGAAAGAGGCAGGTCGCCACCTAGCGTACACTTAAGAAGCCAGTATCAAAATTTAGATGGTGTATGACTCTATCACTAGAAAATTACAGATAATAGAAAAAAGACTGTATCGCTCTACTAGAGTAAAAAATTAATTTTTGATTGTTCGCTCTGCACTGCATATTCTCACATTGGAGATCTGTTTGCAGGCAGGTCTTTCCAAAAATTTTTTCTATTATTATTAAGTTATTTAAAATATTACAAGGTAGTATTGAGAAACCAAAGTCATATATAGAAAATAGTTATGATTTTATAAAAAATATAAAAAATGTAAACGTTCCAACAGACCACTGTATAATTAGTCTAGATATTAAACCGCTATATACAAACATTGACAAGATATTGGTTATGCGAAGTATTGAAAGAAGGTACACGCAGATAGCAAGAAAATCAGACATCCCGCTTGACGAAATTTTAAATACGTGTGAATTGCTTATAGAGAGTGCATATAGATTTACATTTTTTATGTCAAAAATCGAACAGTCAAAAAATCGCCATAGTGCACAATCTAGTTGACAGAGCTGTAAAATTATCTGACAAATGTTTTCATAAGAAAAACAAATATTATTAAAGGACTCTTGCTTGAAAAAGGCTATCCTGCTGACTTTCTCAATAAATTTGTAAAAAAACGACTGTTTGTACTAAAAACAAATAGATAGTCAGAGCGAAGAGCGAATAATACATACCGTAATTATGTTAATTAACCATACGTTTTAACGAACAATGTGCAATATTCATTAATGCAAAAGAACATTGTAACTATCCCAAAAATACACAGTCAAATGTGTAATATCATCAAAAAAGGGAAAGAGAAAACTGAAGAACACCAAGAAGAAAATCTAGTTTACAAACTGAAATGTAATAATTGCACCGCTACATATGTTGGTCAGACAAAAAGAAGTGTGTATACGAGTATTGAGGAACACAAAAAATCTAAAGATAGTATTATTTCTGAGTACAGCAATAAATTTAATCATCGTATCAATTTTGAAAAATTTAGTATTAAAGACAGGGTAAAAAATCTGAAAAAAAGATTGATCTTAGAAATGATGCACATCCATATGCAAGAAAATGGCATAAATAAGAAAGAAGACACACAGAAACTCAATAGCGATACACACAGTTAATATACCAACTGAAAAATTGGACGTATACAGTGTGTTTACATAGATATAGATAGAAGATGATAACGTAACGTTACTTGTAAACAGAGCACGAGAAAGAGTGCGAACCTTTCGCAGTATATAAACGAGGGCTCTCGGCTACTTCTTCACTTCCGAGACAGTAGCCGACAAATAAACAATAGTGAGTCATTTTCGGTTTCTCTCTATTTCCCCCGCTTAGAATTAACCGGGGAAAATGTTTGGAATATTGTATTCGTTACAAAATCGCTCCGCAGCCGTAAGTTCTTCGTTGTTGTTTTCTGAAAAGATTTTTGTACAATATATTCTTTTTAATACAATAATAAAATTTTTTCACAGCTTCCTGAAGAGGACGACAATGATCGTCGAAACGTCGACCAGAAAAAGAATTAGTGTTTCCATTCAATGTAACTTGCCTCGGGAAAATCGATCAATTCTTCCATAATTACTTATTTAAATGAATTTCTTCAATCTTCATTTGCAATAATACTATCTATTTCGGAAGTAGTCAACTTTTTTAGTTTCTCTTTGTCAAACTAAAAAAATTAACTTATTTATAACCACATCAAGTTGTATTTACGAGTATAAAAATTGGCCACATAAATGTAAATCGGCTTGATGCTCGTGAGTATTTCTCGTTATTGGAATAATAATCCTCTGCTTCTCAGTTCGATCTTTAGCCATTACTAAGACTTTTATAAAGCCGGATAATTCCGACCACCATTTAGCACTGGATGGCTTCAGTTCCTATTGCCATTACCACGAAGGGAAGGAGAGCGGTGGCATGGGCACGTATACATGCAAAGTCTACAAATTTAAAATGAGTCTGATTCGGAACACGATAATGCACTGGAATTTGCTATCTATGAATTAGTAAATGGATCGTTCAAGCTAATTGTTTCTGTTATTTATTCTATCGATTTTATTGAAAAACTAGCCCCGTTTGTTTCTCTATATAACAATATCGTTGTCACTGGTGATCTAAATATAAATTAAAAATTTTTTTTAGTTTAAAATTTAAAAATTTTAATATATAGATTAATAGCATGAATCTATCGCTCTACTCGAGTCAAAAATAATTTTAGAATATAGGCTCTGCACTGCATATTCTCACAATGGAGATCTGTATGCAGGCAGGCCTCAAAAAAATAAAGAGAGAAATATAAATTTCTCTGTTGGCGTTTCGTCCCAGCTGTCAGAGTGGAATCCTCAGTAAGGCTCTGACAGCTTCCTTAGACGCCCGTCACTTCGAAGAGAAGCGGCATTTATATGGTCTCGGCCTGCGTTTTTCTCTTGCAAGAGAGAACTCCAGCATAGAGAAAAAGGCAGTGACGGGCGTCTAAGGAAGCTGTCAGAGCCTTACTGAGGATTCCACTCTGACAGCTGGGACGAAACGCCAACAGAGAAATTTATATTTCTCTCTTTATTTTTTTGAGGCCTGCCTGCATACAGATCTCCATTGTGAGAATATGCAGTGCAGAGCCTATATTCTAAAATTATTTTTGACTCGAGTAGAGCGATAGATTCATGCTATTAATCTATATACTATACTTTCGAGTGATAGAGTCACATACCATTTAAAATTTTAAACTAAACACTTATTCCGTCGGATCCAAATCGCCACGTCTTTTGATAGGTCCCTCCATCTCACACTTAGCTTAATCTCTTTTTTGTTAGCAACCTAGATTGCATCATCGACGACGCGAAATCAGCCACCCCATTTATCACTGGGCACGACTTTATCAGTATCTTTGAATATAGCAACAAAATCTCCCGCACAAATCAAGCATATTAAGACTCGCTCGCTCAGCTTTATTCCTGTCGGTACCTGGGCGCGCAATCTCGCTGCGACGCTTACTTCGCTCTTGCCAAGTCAGGAGACTAATTTTCTGAAGATTTGAGTAAAATTTCAGCGCAAATGACAAAAGCATTCATTTCGCAAGTAGCACTCCATCCTCGATGTCGATCAAGCGCAGCGTGAGCTATCTTCTGCGCTAATAGTGGCTTACAATGCAGAAGCATGGAAAAATACTTTTCTAATTACCGCCTCTAATCGTTTAAACTATCTAAATACGGTGGAACTGTGCGAGCCTAGTATACAGGCTTTGAAGTGCACCATGCTAGGTGAACTACTTGCTCATGATAAATTAGATTAGGAGCGTATAATATTAGAGGAAGGGCTGTGATTATAAAACAAAAATTGTAAGTTTTACATAGCTAAGTACCCTTTAGTTTTAGCCTTAAGTTATCCGCCCCAGATTTGTTATTCCATTATTTAATTATTATTTACGTATTTCTCATTTATTACTTACTTCCATTTAAAAGAAATGGAACATGACTCTATGACTCGTAGATGCTTTATATAGAATATCGACTCTATCCGTCTACAGGGGCAACAATTTTATTTTAAGACTTGAACATACTCCTCGCAGTACAAAACCTAGGAATTACAACTCTCTGAAAAATAAATTAGAAAATATAGGCGTTTCATCATCGCCGTCCGAGTGGAGTCGACTAGTATGAAATATGTTGTATTATTCACTTTTGTAAATGTTAATTATCCGCTACACAAGGTCCTACCCCAAGGCGACAAGAAAGTTATAAAGTTAAATCAAATCAAATCCGAGTTAGAACGCACACTCTCATCTTTATGTACACACATTCTCGCTTTCAGTCTCTTACACATAGAATCACGTGCATGTGAATGTCGCTCTCCCTCAAATGCCGGCAGGTTGCGCAAGTATCGCGAAAAAATCGAAAACTCTCACGGATACACATTGCTCCGCTTTCCGGGCGACCGGTCCATCAGCGCTCCCCAGAGGCTTCAGCTCGTCAAGAGACTTAATGATCCTTCCTGCTCCAGCTCCACTGGAGGAATGACGCTGCGCTCCGAAATTCACGCCTTTCTATTCTTGAAAGTGTCACTGCTCTGGTGCTGAAACAGTGCGCTTCATCCACTAAATCGAATTAAGGGGACAAAACACCCCTATTCCCTGAAAAATAAAATAATTTATAAAACTATAATTATTGTTATCAAATGATAGTTAACTTTTATGTTAAAAGTAGATAATATTACCTTTTATTCGCTGTTGTGAAATTGAAAATTGGATTATCCCAACCGTAATTGGATTTCGTTTCCTTCGACATGGATCTTTTCAGTCACTGTAAGATTTCAAACCAACAAATGGGTTTAGGGACATGGGATAAAGTGAAAAATGTTTAAAAAAGCTTTTATTCTCATGTGAGTGTAGGGATTTTAAATTGAAGGCTAAGAAAATTGTTTTGAGAAAACAATGTATAGGCATAAATTAAAAAATTCAGTTTTTTGGGTAAAAAATGTTCCAAGCCTTCAACTAAAAATTCCTACGCTCACATGAAAATGACAGCTGTCTAAAATATTTTCCATTTGGTCACATGTCCCTAAACCCATTTGTTGGTTTGAAATCTTACGGCAACTGAAAATATCTATGTCGAAGTCAACGGAATCTAGCTACGGTTGGGATGGTCCAAATTTAAATTCCAAAACAGCAAATAAAAGTTAATATTATCTACTTTTAATATAAAAATTAAATATTATCTTATAAGAATAATTATAATTTTAGAAACTATTTTATTTTTCAGGGAAGAATGATGTTTTATCTCCTTAATGGAAATAATGATTTATGCCGCATGACAAAGTTTGAGCAATTAAATAACACGATCACAAATACGGTAGTCGCGAGACTCGAACTTTTCTTTTACTATTTTTTCGATATTAAAAAATGAGTTGATATATAAATTGCATATGAGTCGAAAGCTAATGAGCTGACAAAAGTGCATTACAAATTTGTACAATAAAAATGTGTTAGAAAAAAGTATACGGCTTGTGATATGCATATTTCACGAATTGTACGCTCAGATTTCGAAACGTAGTCTTATCTTGCCCAGGTATTCCACCTTTCTCGAGGTCACCTGCTCCACCGCAGCAGACAATGCAATTCTCGTGCGTACACCTTTCATTTTGCTTTGAGTTGCAACAATGTTTTCGATATTGAAAATAACATTTCAGAATCGAGTTTTTCGCATTTTATGTAGTTTTTGAGCTAAGGAATATTATACCAGCATCTATTTTTTCGAAACCTACTCATAATATAAATTCTTGATCTTACAAGGGGGCGCGCGAAGCATTGTAGTACGCCATAACTTATTACATCAATTAAGTATATAAATAAATATATTTTCTAAATGTGCAGTTGTGTATTTGAAGATACGCATGAAGACTAATTGTCTATGCATTTATAGAATCTCAGAATACATAATTAAAGAACCCCGCACAAAGTGATAGGAAATGAGGTTCCGGTCAAATCGGCTGTAACTTTGATAAGTTGTAGTTGATAATCTCCTGAACAAAAGACTTGCTGGGCACAACTCTGGAAAATGGCTAGATTTTGAGAAAATCATTATTAAATAAGCCGTTTTTGAGTAGGTTAGAATGGTCGGCTACGAATATAAACAAATAAATATAGATATAGAACGCGCTTTGTATGTACATAAGTATACCTATAGCGACAAGAAGGATAGAACATAGTGCGCTGGGCGATTCTAATAAGCGGAGGCTAGATGAAACGCGTCCTATACTAAATTCGAGCACTACGTATCAATGGGACGTCTAAGTACGAAGAGAGCCCGCTTGTACAGTCTAGGTGGTGCGCTACATAGCTTTTCAACAGAACTTGCGCACCAGGTGCTGGGAAAGCGTCTAGTTAAACAGGATCGCCGATTATGCACTCCAGGTGGTGCGTTCCGTACTTTTTCAACAGAACTTGTGCACCAGCTGTCGGGAAGGCATCTAGCTAAACAGGGTCGCCGATTACGCACCCTAGGTAGTGCGCTCCGTAGTTTTTCAACAGAACTTGCGCAGCAGGTGCTGGGAAAGTGTCTAGTTAAACAGGGTCGACGATTATGCACTCCAGGTGGTGCGCTCCGTACCTGTCCAACAGAACTTGCGCACCAGCTGTCGGGAAGGCGTCTAGTTCAACAGGATCGCCGATTACACAATTCAGGAAGTTGCGCTCCGTAGTTTTTCAACAGAATTTGCGCACCAGATGCCCGGAAGGCGTCTAGTTAAACAGGGTCGCCGATTACGCACTCCAGGTGGTGCGCTCCGTAGTTTTTCAACAGAACTTATGCACCAGGTGCCGAGAAGGCGTCTAATTAAATAAAGTCGCCGATTACGCACTCCAGGTAGTGCGCTCCGTTCTTTTTCAACAGAACTTGTGCACCAGGTGCCTGGAAGGCGTCTAGTTAAACAGGGTCGCCGATTACGCACTCCAGGTGGTACGATCCATAGTTTTTTTGACACAACTTGCATACAACGTAAAAATACGAAATAAAATGCAAGACTTTCCAGCAGACTACTTTTGTTTGTGTGATTGGTCTCGCAGAAAATTCAAGATGAATTGTGAGAGGAAATGTGAGACTATTCAACAAACTAGTTTTGCCTGTACGATTTGTCTTATGAAAATTCAATAATTAAATACAAGAATTTTGAACAGACTAACTTTGTCTTCGTGATTAGTCTGGTAGAAGAGGCGACATAAAATGCGACAAAATTAATACAAAAACGTTCTTACCGCCGAATCATTTTAACATCCGATTTTAGTAGAGCAGTAAGCAAACGGGGATTCCAACTTGCATGCGGTCTAAAAAAATAAAATCAACTACGTGTACAACATCAATAACATCAAATGGTACGTCGATATAATTTCTTTACATGCAAAGAAATTCATGATCCCGTCCATTCTGCATCGCCTAACGTAACTGTGAATGAAAAAAAGCAGGATCCCGATTTTCGTGCGTTGCAATAAAACGGTTACTACTGTTGGTACATGTGTAATATTGAATGGTACGATGAGAACAATTCCTTATGTGCGAAACAATTCAGGATCCCAAACTTTTTACATCGCCCGATTTCTTTGCGACTAAAGAAAACATAATTCCAATCCGTTTGGTATAAGGAAAACACAAATCGTTCTACTGTGAACAGCACATGAAAATTGTGGTATCCTTTCCCGTGTCGCTTAACTAAAAGCAAAAGTCTAAATCTTTAGCGATAAGAAGATATCAATATTGTTATTCCTCACCTCGCAAGAAAATCGGGATCTTGGTGTAATGGTTGAGCATTGAATTCGGGAAACCTTGGTTCCAATCTGGATCCCGATTTTTTGCGACGCAACTAAATCGGGACACTGCCTTTCAAGATGTGTCTTTTTTTCCATTCAATTTGCACAGCGGTTAAACCAGGATCCCGAATTTCTTGCGATACAGAATCTGAATTTCTTTGTGCTAGCAGAACGTCGAGACTCATTCATCGATTTCTACTGACTTTTAATACCTGCGCAAAAATATCGGGATTGTGCTTTTCTATCATTTACAATGAAATCGAGTAAGCAATCCAATTTTTCATGACAGAAAGAGATGGGCGCTTTTCTCGTACATGTCAAACCAATGGATTTTCTGGCACTTGCAAGAAAATAGGAATCCCGATTTTCTTGCGTCGTGAAATATATTAAGATGTGAAAATTACTTTGAACGAAAGCCACAATCCAGATTTTATTGTACGTCAGGTGAAGGACGATCCCGATTTCAATGTGTCGTTAGAGCGCCGATTATCTGGTCCTGAATTTCTGCAAACGCAAAGATAGTATAAGTTAATCACAAGAAAATCGGGATCTTGGTGTAATGGTTGAGCTTAGAATTCGGAAACTTTGCTTCCAATCTGGATCCCGATTTTTTTGCGACGCAACTAAATACAAAATCCCGATTTTCCTGCAGCTCTACAATCTAATATGTAAATAGTTGGGCGGTTGAAAGATTTACATCTTAATATATTTCACGTCGCAAGAAAATCTGGATTCCTATTTTCTTGAAAGTGCCAGAAAAGAAGTATTCCATTGGTTTGACATATGCAAGAAAAGCGCCCATCTCTTTCTGTCATGAAAAATTGGATTATCTACTCGACTTCATTGTATTGATAGAAAAGCATAATCCCGATATTTTTGCGCAGCTAGTAAGTCACCGGTTTCACTGAGTCACTAAAAAACGGTTAATGAGTCTTGAAGTTCTACAAGCATTAACAAATTGAGATTCTGTTTCGCATGAAAATCGGGGTCTTGGTTTAGCCGCAACAGAAAGTAATTGGGAAAATAAACTAACCAAGGAAGACAGTATCCTGATTGAGTTGCCTCTCAAAAAATTGATTGTAAAAATAAGACACATCGAGGTACGCAATATCCCTATTTATTTGAGTACGTAAAAAATTCGGGATACGAATCGGAACCAAAGTTACTGATTCCTTTGCTCAGCCATTAAATCAAGATCCCGATTTTCTTGTGATTTGAACTTCGAATATCTTTGCATGTGTAGAACTTCTGGACCTGATTCTTCATTCTGTAACGATACAATGGCACCGGTATCATGAGGTGCCAACGGTTCAAGATTTAATTGAGAGTTTGTTTGTCGTTCAATGTTATGAAATGGAGTTAGCAATCGAATTTTTTCGTGGCACTAAGAAAAGGATGCTTTTCTTTCGCACGCCAAGCCAATTGCAAGAAAGTGGAGATCCCGATTTTCTTGCGATGTGATTATAAAACAATATTGTAGTTTTCTGATCACTAACGATTTAGACAATTGCTTTTAATATAGTAGCAAGAAAATCGGCATCCCAATTTTCATGCGCTGTACGAAATGTAACGATACTACGTTTTCTATGTCATAACGTTTAAAATTCTGCTTTTTTGATTCATAATTAAGTTAGGCGATGCAGAATAGACGGGATCATGAATTGCTTTGCATGTAAGGAAATTATATCGACGTACCATTTGATGTTATTGATGTTGTACACGTAGTTGATTTCATTTTTTTAGACCGCATGGAAGTCGGAATCCCGGTTTGCTTACTGCTCTACTAAAATCGGATGTTAAAATGATTCGGCGGTAAGAACGTTTTTGTATTAATTTTGTCGCATTTTATGTCGCCTCTTCTACCAGACTAATCACGAAGACAAAGTTAGTCTGTTCAAAATTCTTGTATTTAATTATTGAATTTTCATAAGACAAATCGTACAGGCAAAACTAGTTTGTTGAATAGTCTCACATTTCCTCGCACAATTCATCTTGAATTTTCTGCGAGACCAATCACACAAACAAAAGTAGTCTGCTGGAAAGTCTTGCATTTTATTTCGTATTTTTACGTGGTACGCAAGTTGTGTCAAAAAAACTATGGATCGTACCACCTGGAGTGCGTAATCGGCGACCCTGTTTAACTAGATGCCTTCCAGGCACCTGGTGCACAAGTTCTGTTGAAAAAGTACGAAGCGCAACAGATGGAGTGCGTAATCGTCGACCCTGTTTAACTAGACGCCTTTCCGACAGCTAGTGCGCAAGTTCTGTTGAAAAACTACGAAGCGCACCACCTGGGGTGCGTAATCGGCGACCCTGTTTAACTAGAGGCCTTCCCGACAGCTGGTGCACAAGTTCTGTTGAAAAAGTACGGAACGCACCACCTGGAGTGCATAATCGGCGATCCTGTTTAACTAGACGCTTTCCCAACACCTGGTGCGCAAGTTCTGTTGGAAAGCTATGTAGCGCACCACCTAGACGGCATAAGCGGGCTCTCTTCGTACTTAGACGCCCCATTGATACGTAGTGCTCGAATTTAGTATAGGACGCGTTTCATCTAGCCTCCGCTTATAAGAATCTCTCAGCGCACTATGTTCTATCCTTCCCATATAGCACCCAACACTCTGGGAATATTGCTGGAATGTTGCTTTGGTAAGTAAAGTAGGATAACTTATGTTGCAGGAGGGTTACGTAACCAGCAGGCCACGGTCAGGCAACATTGCTGCGAAGGGAAATGTCCGTTTTAACATTACGTCGATTCGATCGATATTCCGTACACATCCGTGGAAAGTAATGTTATAGTAATATTGTAGTAAGCTTATTCAACATTCCCAGAACATTAATATATTATAATTTTTTTTTTTTTAATAAAAAATATCGGTATTTTGCAATAATACAGTAATATTGCAGGAGTATTGCAAAATGCTACCGCAATATTGCCGGAATATTGAAAAGTTGGCCGGTCCGAAACTGCTGGCCACGCACTACATTCTAGTAATATTTTGGTAAGGTTACATAATCCTCGAAGAATATTAATATATTCTGGAAATTTTCTTTTGATTTTGGCAGAAAAATTTCATCCGAAGGCAATATTACAGTAATATTGCAGGAGTATTGCAAAATGCTACCGCAACATTGCCGGAATATTGAAAAGTTGGCCGGTCCGAAACTGCTGGTCATGCACTACATTCTAGTAATATTGTGGTAAGGTTACATAACCCTCCAAGAATATTAATATATTCTGGAAATTTTTTTTGATTTTGGCAGAAAAATTTCATCCAAAGGCAATATTACAGTAATATTGCAGGAGTATTGCAAAATGCTACCGCAACATTGCCGGCATATTGAAAAGTTGGCCGGTCCGAAACTGCTGGCCACGCACTACATTCTAGTAATATTATGGTAAGGTTACATAACCCTCCAAGAATATTAATATTGCAGTAATATTGCAGTATTATTACAAATTGCTACGATAACATTACTAGAATATTTCAAAGTTATTAGATTCGAAACATCTGGTGGTTGTGATTATATTGTAATAATATTATTATTATGTTTCGCAATTCTGTAAGATTAATAGCTTATTCTAGAATGTTTTTTTGGGTTTTCATATTAAAATTTCTATTCTATGAAATATTTTAATAATATTGTAATAAAGTTGCGAAATTTTTGTCGCAAGGGTATTTTAATTTTGGCTGATGTGAAGAGCTTTACCCCTAATTACATTGTGGTAGACTTGCATAAAGTTTATAGAATCATAATATATAGTTGAACTATAATATGTAGCTGAATTTCTTTTCGATTTTCCCAGAATAATTTCTATCTTATGTAATATATTAATAAGAATTATTAGAATAAGCCGAATAAGTAAGTTGCCTATTCTACCACGGTAATGACTGAAATTCTTGCAATTGGATAAAATGAACGCTTCTCTTTTTCTTGTAAAGTAAATCATGTATAATTATTTCTCTGCCCACCCCTGTACATATTAATGCCTAATATTAATGCCCTGTACATATTAATACATATCGATTCTATGGTAAGGCGAGTAGCAATTGCATGATTGCACGAGTGCAGCGGCCTAAGACGCTTTTAATGCAAAAATAATAGCTATTACTCCACAAGGAGTATCGACACAGGATTAGGACAGTCCGCGCCATTCGGCACTTATCAAATGTTAGCAGAATATGACAGAAAATTTTTAAAATTAGCCTATGTGTAGAATTTTCGCCCTAATTATAATCGCTTGTAGGCTTGCAAACAGGATAATTACAATAATGATATATAGCCAAATTATACTGTTTGGATTTCATAGAAGATCTTCTTTCTCTATGGAATAATGCAATAATATTTGAATAAGATTGCAAAGTGTTATTAGAAGACATTGAAGTTTTTTAGGCGAAAAATCTTACCCTCAATTAAATTGTGGTAATTTTGTAGTATGTTTCCAGAACCTTATCAGTATCATAACGTATTTTGTATATTTCTTTAATTGGTTTTCAGAGATCAATAGGTCATACGATTTGGTATTAATATCTGTATAACCTTTATGGTAATAATGTGTTAATACTTTATTAATATTGTTATATTTTTCGGAAGGGGAGGAAGATAACGAGTGTGGTCTAAAAAGGTTTAACCGGCTAGTGGTTTCGTTACAGAAACACACGAGTCAGCTGGTCGTAGCCTGATTCAAGCGCCGTACGACTGTTAATCGTCGAGGATCACATAATGCCGCGAGACCCGAAATCTCCAGAGATCTTGGCGAGAGACACTCAACATGGTGCGTGCATAATACATAAACGCCTAGTCTCACGTAATACAGATGCATCATCTATGATTTCGACCGAGTCGGGAAACAAATGTTTAATATGATCGTATTTGCTTATGCGTTCTCTATCGCGGTAGGATTTTCGACGTAAAAGTGCGTCGTACAGCCGCAAAGACGTTGGAGAGAACGACAGGACATTGTCGTGTGCGGTTGACGATCATCGGTAGCTGTACCGGAATCCGCGTGGGCAGAACAGTATCGAAAGATGGCTGTGCTGTTGGCATCCCGTTGACAATAGGCTTTGTGGTCTGTTGTAAGCATTTCTTTCGCTATCGTCGATAGCGAAGTTGCCGATATTTAGATTTAGACCACCCCAGCTCACCAGAGGAGATACGCACTTCACACTGCCGCAACGCTCAGGAAGGGCATTCGAAGTATACAATTAATGTGGCTCACAGTCCCTTAATCCGATCCGAGGACTAGGTGAACCGGATCGTTTTGAAAGACCTCGAGATCTAGTAGAGACAGTCGCCCCAAACTAGGAGCCCAAGAGGCGTTTGGGATGGTTCAGCCGGTCATATAAAGTAACTACGAGCAGGCGTTTGCCACATATTTCACTGGGGATCACGAGCCTTAGAGAAAGAGAGAGAGAAAGACCCACTGCTAACTTGATTTCCTAGTCGTTCCGCGATAACTCTTCGTATTATAAATCGGTGCTGCGCGTAGTAGCGCGTTCAGATAAGATTGCCTAATTTTTCTAGAACCATGATTTTTCTGGAACCTGTTTCTTCTCGGTTTCAGAAAATAATATAGTAAACTGTTATGAGAATGTTAATAAAGTATTTGAAAATTGTCTTCTACTGGAAAGCTTCTCCCTATTGTATTGTAGTAAAATTGTAGTAATCATAATATTTTTCGAAATTTTGCTTTTCTCTTTTTCAGAAGACAAATTTTTTGCGATAAGAATTCTATATATTATACGAAGTTTAATTAACTATTTAAAAAGTGTTCGCTGCGATCTTTATTATGTTATTGTATAATTTTATAGTATATATTATTTTCTGGAATCTTTTTTCAATCATCATAGAAAATTACTTACGGAAAAAATACTATAATACAATTTTTGTTGTATATATTTATATATAATATTAATATTATAATATATTTTAATATACTATATCAGAAAAATGGTTCCCTAAATAGTATTACAGTAGTATTGTGAGATATTGTTGAAATGATTAGCAATATTACTAGAATGTAGTGCATGACCAGCAGTTTCGGACAGGCCAACTTTTCAAGATGCCGGCAATGTTGCGGTAGCATTTTGCAATACTCCTGCAATATTATTGTAATATTGCCTTTGGATGAAATTTTTCTGCCAAAATCAAAAAAAAAATTTGCAGAATATATTAATATTCTTCGAGGATTATGTAACCTTACCACAATATTACTAGAATGTAGTGCGTGGCAGCAGTTTCGGACCGGCCAACTTTTCAAGATGCCGGCAATGTTGCGGTAGCATTTTGCAATACTCCTGCAATATTACTGTAATATTGCCTTTGGATGAAATTTTTCTGCCAAAATCAAAAAAAATTTGCAGAATATATTAATATTCTTGGAGGGTTATGTAACCTTACCACAATATTACTAGAATGTAGTGCATGACCAGCAGTTTCGGACCGGCCAACTTTTCAATATTCCGGCAATGTTGCGGTAGCATTTTGCAATACTCCTGCAATATTACTGTAATATTGCCTTCGGATGAAATTTTTCTGCCAAAATCAAAAAAAATTTCCAGAATATATTAATATTCTTGGAGGGTTATGTAACCTTACCACAATATTACTAGAATGTAGTGCGTGGCCAGCAGTTTCGGACCGGCCCACTTTTCAATATGCCGACAATATTGCGGTAGCATTTAGCAATACTCCTGCAATATTACTGTAATATTGCTTTCGGATGAAATTTTTCTGCCAAAATCAAAAAAAAATTTCCAGAATATATTAATATTCTTCGAGGGTTATGTAACCTTACCACAATATTAGTAGAATGTAGTGCGTGGCCAGCAGTTTCGGACCGGCCAACTTTTCAATATTCCGGCAATGTTGCGGTAGCATTATGCAATACTCCTGCAATGTTACTGTAATATTACAAAAAACCGATATTTTTTATTAAAAAAAAAAATTGTAATATATTAATGTTCTGGGAATGTTGAATAAGCTTACTACAATATGGGATGGGTACGGAATATCGATCGAATCGACGTAATGTTAAAACGGACATTTCCCTTCGCAGCAATGTTGCCTGACCGTGGCCTGCTAGTTACGTAACCTTCCCGCAACATAACTTATCCTACTTCATTTACCAAAGCGACATTCCAGCAATATTCCCAGAGTGTTGGGTGCTATATGGGTTCTTGTCGCTATAGGTATACTTATGTACATACAAAGCGCATTCCATATCTATATTTATTTGTTTATATTCGTAGCCGACCATTCTAACCTACTCAAAAACGGCTTATTTAATAATGATTTTCTCAAAATCTAGCCATTTTCCAGAGTTGTGCCCAGCAAGTCTTTTGTTCAGGAGACTATCAACTACAACTTATCAAAGTTACAGCCGAGTTGACCGGAACCTCATTTTCTATCCTTTGTATCGTTGACACAAATTAAATATCGTTATTTCCAAATGAACAGGAAACAGTGGAATTTTTTCATAGTAGGGGGGAGGGAGAAGATCTGTATACATCATTGTATTACAAGTTATTCGTTTGAAGTTGATCTACCTTTATTAAAATACTCTTCAATATCGAGATTCAATGAAAGTTTACATTTATAAAATCGATTAATAAAGAATTCAATAAATTTATTGTTCTTTCTTAGAAGACCCGACTCCTTTGAAATCTGAAACAAAAAATGATTTTTAAAATTTAATGATGCATTTTAATTGAACTTGAATATTTTACATCTAAAAAAGCTATATTATTCAATAAGATTCCAAAAGTATGTATGGATGAAATTGAATAAAAATTTTTGTGCTCTCTTATAATCGTATTATTATATCAGCAAAATGTCCTCATTAAAAAGAGTGATGGTCTTTTATGTGAAGTATTCAATACACAATGATTCTGATTGGTTGCTGAGTAAACATAATTATGGTTAACATGGTTCATAGTTCAAGACCGATAAATCGAGCCAAAAAGGGAAACAAAATCGCGATCGAAGCCAGCATAAAAATTTATTGCTAAGTAAATATTTCAACAAATTTCTTTACTCCTCAATGATAAAATCCCTTTATTTATAAAAAAAACTAATACTATAAAATATATACAGAAACAACTTGAGTTGATTTCATCTATGCGTACTTTTAGAATCCTATAAAAATTGCCAAAATTTATTGAACGCATTCCTTTGTATGTTGATAGCATAGTAAGTTAAATATAATTCAATAAAAACATAATTTTACAACTTATTAAAAATCTGTTCTGATATAAGAAATTTCAGTTGAAAAAATTAAATTAAAATTAAAAATTAAAACTAACCATATAATTTTAAAAATCATCTTTGCTTTCAGATATCATAATGTGTTGAGTCCTATTAAAATGGTTAGATCAGCTTACAAAATAAATATTTTTGTATCATCGCACCATTGATTCTAATGTAATTTATATATTTCAGTTGACGTAACATTTATTGTGGACATTCTCATAAATTTTCGTACAACCTTTGTCAATAGTAACGAAGAAGTGGTATCTCATCCAGGAAAAATAGCTGTTCATTACTTAAAAGGTTGGTTTATTATCGATCTCGTGGCAGCAATACCCTTTGACTTATTACTGTTTGGTTCTAATACAGATGAGGTTAGTTTTCTGGTATATATATATATGTTAATAATAATTATTTCATATCGACATTTTAAAAAATATTTTTGATATTATGTTTAAAATTGTTGATATTTTGGGATAAAATAAATTAGATTTATCAACCATACATCATAGAACTATTTGCTCCTAGATTCTTCTCTACTGTAGAAGAATTTTTTTAAGAGGAATATTTTTTTATTCGGGACGAATTGCTCAGGACCCAAAATTGTTCAGGGCTTCTATTTGCATTTTTAAAAGTTAAAATGAAAACGATTTTTCTCGTCTTGATGTCCATTTATATGAAAAAATTCTTTATGACTTTTACCGCGTTTCTCTAACTTTAAAATTCGCGAAAATAAAAACTATTTATTGTTAAAAATATTGTTAAATATTAATTTTTTAAAAAGTTCTTTTTAGCGTTTATTAAGTACGTCATAAGCTGTCGATTAAAGGCAGTTGGATCTGGTTATCGTTCCATGGGCAATTTTGAAATGAATTTGAAATTTTAGGGTAAATAATTTTGCAATAAGACGCCATTTTAAAATATCGAGATCGGACACCGATTATTAAGGGGTTATGCCTGAGTTGAACCTGTAAAAAAGACATTAATAAGTAATAGGCTGAAAAAAATTATTTATTAATAGTATAAAAAAAATCTTTCTCCTACTTCAAATATAGGTATTAAACATATTTTTAACTATTTTAAAAAAATTATATATCTATACTTACATTGTAAACAATTACATGTATGAATCATTAATTTTCAGCACTTTTTTCCCTTTGCCGCAGGATATCTCAGCATCCAGATGATGAATTGACACCAGAAAGGATGTAAAATCTTCTGAATATGTTTCTTCACTGCTTGAGTAGAAGACTTTTCTATAAAAAATAAATTTTAAATATTTAGTAACTCATAAGATGATTATATCAATAATTATAGTGAATATTACATATATTCACATATGCAACATTGACTTTTACCTTGTATTAGTCAATTCTGCTCCATTCAAGCAGTGAAGAAACATATTAAGAAGATTTTCCATCCTGTCTGGTGTCAATTGATCATCTGGATGCTGAGATATCCTGCGGCAAAGGACCTAGAATCATAAAAATGGCAAAACTGAAAAAAATGCATTTAAAGTTTATCAAGATGCTTATGTATACTTATCGGGTAGTACTTACATGAACTGCTTAGCATATTTTTCTTATATTTTGGCATAAGATACCTACATATTAAGGCATATATAAAGACCCGAGTGCTGTATATGTAGATATACCAGTATCGAGAGCTGAAATTGAAATATAAATTTTTGATACGCATTCACAGTCAGTATGTTTCACATGAATATAATTATTGGTATTGCTTACCCATGACTTTCCAGGATTATTAACAATCACAGTAGAGTTAGAGCTGGTTGGAGACTATTTATCACACAGGCATCTTGTACACATGATAATTATAGCCCGTACACCGAAAAATCAAGAATATACTCACAAAGAACAAATTCTTTACAAATCATATGTTGTTTATAGTCGAAACACTTATCTAAATTTGAAGACTAGTAGACTCAGAAGCTATCACAACAGCACAACATCCAGCTTACACTAAACTACAGACAGCAGACGAAACAGCTGATGTCTGACAGTCTGAATGCGAACTCGACTAAGTCGGTAAAACAGTGATTTCCTTTTCCATATGCTGTAAAGTGTCTTTTTTCAGGCGGTAATTTAAATTTGCACGAATATTTTTTTACCCCTTTATAAGTTTGATTAAAAAATTACAAGACTAAATTTAAATCCTAAATTTATTTTATTTTGAAAATTCAAAATAAAAATAAAATCTACGATTTTATAAAAATTAGTTATTTACAGTATGTAATGATTCAATAAATCATATATTTTTTTTTAAATAAAATTGCGTTTTCAAAAGGAGTTTGTAAACACATTTAATTTTACATTTTCTATGAAAAAGCAATTGTTTTAAATAATCAAAAGTGCTATAAGACAAAATATCAATAATACGCAATTTTGAAAAATTGTTTTTTTTTAGTATTTTGCCTATAACTTTGTAACGGAATTTTTTCGGACAAAAAGGACTTCAGCAGCGTATTCTACATTAAATTTGCCTTAAAAAAATCAAATAAAAAAAATTTTTATTTTTTTGAATTTTAACTCAGACATAACCCCTTAAGTTGGACATTCTAAATATCATATTTGAGAGCCTATCCGATGTCAATAATCTTTTTTTTTTTGTTTTACAGTTTAACGATGAAAAAAGTTAATTTCGTATTCAGGAATATATGTTTCTTGTTGAAAAATCAATTCTAAAAACCTGTTACCCCTACCATTTTTTGCATAAAATGAGTGGCAAAAGAATTGTTCACGAAAAACTGAAAAACGTGGTCTTTTAAAGTTTATTTTGCAATAATAACAATGTTCTGGATCAGGTCCGAAATCGAAAACTTAGGGTTATTTTCAGTAGGCTTTGACTAACATATTTCGACGATAAAACTAAAGCTAGAAGAAAGTGTCCGATATCCCACTATTGAACTCCCCGGACTAAACTACCGGCACTGAAATACGAAAAGTTCTACAACACTTAGCCAGAAAATAATTCCGAGATTCCTTATATTCGCCACATACTTATTTCCTGCATACAGAATCAATTACAAAATTTATAGTAGTTACTCACCAAAAGTCCAATATATTCATCTCTATCAAAATCTAATTTCCAAGATATCCACAATCTCCAAAACCAAACTCAAATATTTCTACGAGATATGCAAATAATATAATAGTGATATATCTCATATAAGTGTCAAATGAGTAGAAAAATAATTTTTTTAAAAAATTAGTCCATAATGTCTATAATGCTATTTATAAGGAACATTTCAAGCGTACTCTGATGAAAAACGATTGGTTAGTTGACTAGAAAACCCGTAGCAAGTGACTTAAAATGCAGAAATTTAAGGCTTAAAATAATGGACCTAATCGAGGCCCAGAAAACAACTATATACACAACTTTAGTGTGCCAAAATGAAGTATAATATATATATTTTCAAGTACAAAAAGTCATATTTAAGTGGGCGAAGTAATCTTAAATATAAAGATGCTTCTATCGCTCGAGCTTTAGATAGTAATAAGACAGCTATGCATCTCTTCGAGCAACATGATTTATTAAAAAACAGGCCAACGTTTCGTGCTGGTACAGCACCTCATCAGGGCTAGATGGCCAAACAAAATAATTACAAAAAATAATTAACATTAAATATTACAATAAATAAAATATTAACCGCTATTTATAATTTACCTTGCAATTAAAATCACTATACTAAAATACATCTTAACAATTGAAAACAGCCGGAAAGCAGGAAAAACCAGCTACTATAAATAAAATTATAATCAAATTCTCGAACTTAAATAATTATTAATAAACAACCTTACTTTTTTAATTTGACCGACACTACTTGCACAGTGCCGGTGCCGACAGATGGTCATGCGGCACCGGCGGAGGATTGTCAACGACTGACTTTTCGGCGTCTCCTTTCCTTACGATTAGGAAACTAATACATTCTACTAACATTTACTAATACAAATAACGGCTATACAGTCCGAAGATCCGACTAGCGAACAGGTACATACAGCTCACATACGCTCGAAGAGGTGGCAAATCTTAACTACTATGTAGTAAGGCCAAGAGCTCGCGAGGCAAATTCAAACGTTTCCCTCATGACTGTATTGGTTATCAATACAATATGAACAGAACGTCGCCTAGCAATCCGGACTCTCGGTCTTCACACTGGGATGTGCCGCTCCGCCTCGCCAGCCAAACATCATTGAACACATGTTGGCTTAGAAAGAGAGCGCGAAGCGGTATACCACCTCTTCTCTTCTGCTGGGTGAAGTAATCTTATTTTGCAGATGAACAATACATTTTCTGTTATTTTCAACGTTTAACTCAGGCCTACCTCCTTAATGAATAAAATTATTATTTACCTTCACATTTACGTTTTGGTGTACTCCTCCGTAAGCGCGTTAGCACAGCTTTCGTCACTGCAGCCAACGCGTATTATAAAGAAAAAATCAATAACTACCGCGACAGTCGCAAGCTTTGGGGTCTACTAGGCGCTATGGGTGCGAGCAACCGTGGTCGGCGTGATCACTCCCGCTACGCGATGCACGGCCCACAGCCAGGATCGATCCGAATGATCGCTTTTTCTTTCCTCATGTTACTAAGACGGAACTTCCTCACGCCCTCAGCCGAACGCGTTTGAATGCGGTAGGCCCTGATGGGTTGCAGTTGCGTATCCTCAAGGATTGCTCACACGCCACGCTGTCTATTCTATTGAACATATTTAATGCCTCCTTGCAGTCGTGTTTTCGATGAAGCTTGGAAGGTCCCCTCTTTTAGGGTTATCGCTAAAGTCGATAGCCTGACTTGCGCAGACGACCTCAGGCCTATTATTATTTTGTCGCCTGCCTCAAAATTATGCGAGGCCGTGGCCCTTAGGCAGCTGAGTCGATTTATAGACAGTCAGGACCTCCTTAATACATCACAATCAGGGATCCGCGGGGGGTATATCACACATTCCGTTCTGCTTTCGATCGTTGACGATATCAGGCACGCGGTTGACGAAGGAAAGATCACTCTTCCCGTATCGATCGACCAGTCGAAGACGTTCGACCTGGTTAAATATTCAGTTGCTGGCGGAAAGCTTGCGGGTCTTTGGTCTCTCTGATTCGGCCTGTGCATGGTTCCACGCGTTCCTCTCGGGGCGCTCGTGTCCTCGGCGGGTGAGACATCCGCTTCTCTGCCAAGAGTTTCCGGAGTCCCCCAGGGCTCACTGCCGGGCCTGCTGCTCTTTTCGCTTTACATCAACGACCTCCCCGATGTCTGCGGCGACTGTCGCTATCATCTATACGCGGACGACTTCTGTCTGTACGTACACGGCTACGCCCGGGACGCCCCCGCTATTATCGCCAAAATCAACCTGGCACTCTCCAACATTTCGATCTGGGCAGCGAATAATGGCCTACGCTTAAACGGCAGTAAAACTACAGCTATGTGGCTAGGCTCTCTTGGTCTATCTAACCGGCTAGACGCACTCCATCTGCCGTCCATCCTACTTGAGGGGCAGGTTGTCGTCCCAGTAGGCTCCGTCGAGCTCCTGGGCATCACCGTCGACTCGTGTCTCACCTTCGGGGAGCAATGCTCGGCTTCTGCAGCCAAGTGCTTCGCAGCACACGCACGTCTGCGGAGAAATGCTTACTTCTTGCCTAGCGCGACTAAACTTCTCTTGGTATCAGCCCTCGTCTTCCCCTATCTGGAGTACTGCCCGGCTCTTTTTCTGGGTCTCACTGACGAGCGAGCGGGCAGACTCGACCGTTGCAAAAACGCGTCCATGCGCTTCGTTAGCGGACTCAAAAAGTTGGAGCATATCACGCCTGCGTACCGGAAGTTCAGTATGCTCTTTTACACGAGCCGGCTGAAGCAAGTCACTATCCAGCTCCTCTCGGCCGTCCTCCACTCGGGAACGCCGTGGTACTTGCGCCAGCTTTTTGCGTTCCGCGCACAGGGCGCGCCTGGCTCCAATAGAGTGTGCGTGTCCGACCTCGTCGTCGACAGATGCCGCACTGCGTGCTACTCATCATTGTCCCGCATTGCGGCAGCTCGCCTATGGAATGAAGTCCCTTCTGATATCCACGGGCTCATCTGTATGCCTTCGTGCGGTTCCGCCTGCAGGACTCGTCTCTGGGATGCGATCGCTGCCTCTGACCGTAAACTAGCCTAGCCGCCTCCTGCCGCCTACATTTAGTTTGTGTATGGCCTATGCGACCTTGTCCACTATACTTCTACGTATCATACTCAGCATAAGGGATAAAGAGAGCCCTCTGTGTATTGTACACGTCCATGTTATTTGCGTTTATTTATATTGCTATGTATTTTATGTGCTGCGCTAATTTTGTATCCGCATCATCGAAGCAAGCACCGTTAGCTATTGTATATATATTTATTTTTATATATCTTATTGTTTATATTTTTATTTTTTATTTTTTATATATTTTTATATTCTATAATTTTTATTTTATTTCTTTGTCATGAGTGCTTATCAGCTGCAGCGGCATCTAATTCGTTATTACCGTAAATACATTTGTATTTACGCTATAACGGACCTGTGTCCTTGGTCTATGATGAAAATAATAAACCATTCAATCAATCAAATCAATAAATCAGTGGTACCTCCACTCCTCCCTTCTAGCCAACGCCCTCTTCCTTCTCTCCATACCCGAGGGTTTTTCTTTTTCGACCTACCCTCAGTCATCGGGGTATCCCCCAAGACCTCCGGGATTGCCTTACCCCCGGCCTCCGGTTTGCGAGCCTCAGCCTGGGATCCTATTATATTATTTCGGCTAGGTAGCCCATCGGTTCCAGGCGCTTTTGGAACCTTTTCTTTTTCCGTACTCATAATGCAATTCATTTAAGTGGGTGTGTGCGTGTGTAAATGGCAGGCAGACCCTTCCTCCCCCGCTGCGATACCACCCCCGTTCCCCCCCGCTGAAGAGCCCCCTCCCTCCACCAGTGGCCTTAGCTGGGCCCCCCATCCAGCCTGCCGTGGCCCTACCCGGTCACCAGCCGGCAGCCGCAGGCCTAATGGAATTTTTCGCCGGCAGATGGGGCGACCAGGCCGGTTGGTTAAGCCAGCCCGGGCCCCTGAACTATCTGACTGCCCAGGAACGCCATTAACCCAGTTTTCCCGCTCTACCCTCCGGTGAGATGGAGGGGACTCCTGCTGGAGAGGCCCAGAAAGCGGTCGCGGCTCCGGGGAATCCGAGTGATCCTGCAGTGTAGTGTCTTATTTGTGTGTATCCTTGTTGTTGTGCTGTATAGTGTACCCTAGCCAAGCACTACCGTAATTCGCTTAGTAAGGGAGGGCTAGCCTTTTAGCCCCCGGTTACCCTCTGTCCGGAAGGGCTTTGTGCATACGCAGAGGCTTCACCCTGCAGCCCCTGGGCCTCGTTCGTGGCCACCTGGACCCCGGTGGCCAACCAGTCCCTTCAGCATGACAGCCACATCTTGGGATTAGGGGTTGGATCAAGTACCCATCGCCCCTCCTCCCGAACGCGATGGGAGGTTGTTCTTAGCTTCTGATGAACCCGCATGGCCTTTCTCGAGAACCCCGAGTCCCAGACCCAGACCCAGGGAGAGGCCCGGCCGGAAGAACCCTTTTTACTGGGATCCCAAACCAGGGAAGCTACTCCCGGACTCGAGAGGCGGCACCCCGCATCAGTCCGATTTCGTCTCCATGTCTGGGCGAACCCTACCCCAGCCCGGGGGGCGGCCGGCCGTTGTTCCCGTCCTCGGGGGCAACGCCCCCCCCCCCCCGCCCCCGGCCCGGTTCAGGACACCACACTCTCGACACCGAGGCCAGGCCGGCCGCTTGGATCCGCCAGACGAGCCCCCACACTGGCCCCTTAGGACACGCGTCATAGTGACAACCTCTAGTGGGGGAATCATACTATACTATATCATTAATTCTATTATTAATATCCCGTTATTAACTATAATATTATTGCCAATTTCTGTGTAAACCCTGTTCTACTAAGAAATTATTCCATCGTTGATAATTTAACCCCTACCGTCCTACCTAACATAGTCTACGAGGGAATCTACCCAACGGGGCACGGGAAAAGAATACTGTTAACTGCCTGCACGTCAGTCGCGAAACCCCTTGATAGAACGAGTGGGTAGATAGTTGATTTTTCTTCTCCTTTCCCTTACCACCCTGCCAAAAGTCGAGAACACAACTTTTTCTTATTATTGACTAGTTAGCTAGGATACTGAGAGTATAGCCAGAACAGCTGGAGGTTGAGAAAATTCTCCCTCGAACGCAGAAGTACGTAAACAAACCACCAAAAACTATGGAAACAGCTCTATTACCGAAAAACCAACCGAAACCAAGAGGATCGTGATGGAGAAAAATAGCAACCGAACACATTACCGCTCACCCATCCTCCACTAGTAGAAACACGGACCAGGTTCAAATTGTCACCGTACGTCAAAGAGACAGGGTAACTAGTTTGTTGCAAGGCAACGGACATAGAATTCCATGCAGAGTACAACATTCTCACGAGCTACAACAATTTGTAGACATACCAATAAAAACGTATCAGACCGGGTATTTCCTAACAGAGCTGCACGAAAATGATGACAAGAAACCAACACCACCGGCCAAAGCGATAACTAATACCACTTCACGGAAAACAAGTACAATTCCGAGAATCCGAACACAGGTCAAGCACCGAATCATCAGCGTTAGCACGGACTCTGACATACAACTCCTCACCAGTCGGCAGAACCCCGAGACGACAAACCCGTGACAGTCACCAACGAAGCAGGCCGATGATAGCCAGAGCCAAGAGTCCGACAGAGGAAAAATAGGTAATTTAGAACACTACGCATCACGCATTCAGATACTAAAGAGTTACGACGTAAAATTCTCCGCTGAAGCCAAAGACAACCCAGAGGAATACATCTCGAAGCTCAACGGGATAAAAATTAGCACGGGTCAAATCAGCAAGCAAATGTTAGGAATAATCTCCTATACACTAATAAGCCGTGCAGCCCAAGAGCCTTCCATCAGAGATACTGCAGAACGCTGTCATCGTGTGACACAATGGATGAGTTATACATGCGAACCCAAACAAACAAACTTCCGTTATATCGCTGACCACCTGCGTAAGCCTTTGAAAACAAGGAAACAAATAAAAATCCTGATCAAAGGCTTACGACCAGAGTACCACAGAGCGCTAAAGGGAAAAAGCATCGAAACGTACCACGATGTCAAGAAGTACGGTAGAAGATATGTGGAAGAGGTGGAAGAAGATGTTCGATACACACCGCCGCCACCGGCTGAAAAATCACGCTTCCCAGCCGTAGCCTGGACACCCATAGCCAAGCCTAAGGTAGCTGCTGTTGAGGAAACGAGCGAGGTAGTCACAGCGAGTGACCGTAACAACGAACCCACATAAGGAAAGAAGGGAAAGAAAAACAAAACTAAAACTCCTGGGGCGCCGATAACACCACCGGAGAGTACTCAATCAATACTACCTAAAGCACCACCCGGAGATCCAGTCTGCGCAACTCAGAAAAATGCGGTAAACGCGAACTAGCCAACACCACCTCCGTGCGCCCCCCCCCCCCCAACCGATATCAGCACAAACGACACAACAACCTAGCAGCAGCCCTAACAATCAACCAGGATATGTAGGCAAGTCACCAACTGAAGAACTGCCTAGTGTACCCCAAACTAACATACCAGGTTTGCTGGTAACAGGGCACACGTTTTTAAAATTGCGAATCGCCACTCTGCACCCAGATTCGGAACGGGTTGGGAAACGCGCGGGTGGGAGCAGCACAGGGACAACTGACTCCAACACCAGCACCTCAAGTCCCCCAGATCTACCAGCAGCCATCTCAGAGCAACCAGCAGCAACCCCAGCAGTACCAGCAGTCACCACAAGGCAACCTACAGAGACCCCCACAGTACCAGCAGCCTACACTCGGCAATCAGCAACAATCCCAGCAGACCCAGCGACCGCTACTAACCTCACAAATTACGCAAATTTCCCTGCAGACCGATCTGCAGAACAGATTCGCATACTAGGAGGTCTAGGAGTGAAGACTGCCTTCTTTGCTGCGAAGTCATTCTTGGAAGGGGGAGAGAGTGGCATTCTGCCACTAGAACAGATTATCGGAGCGAACAGAATAAATCAGCCACAGCCGAAAGTCCCAATTGAAAGGATTTCAAGTTCAAACTTGAAAATAGCGGTAGATAAGATGAAATTGGGTATAGGAGCCTACCAAAACCCCACTTCGTCTCGAGACAAAACGGCGAAGCAAA
The DNA here is from genome assembly GCA_018906965.1 of Philotrypesis tridentata. Lineage (NCBI taxonomy): Eukaryota > Metazoa > Arthropoda > Insecta > Hymenoptera > Pteromalidae > Philotrypesis > Philotrypesis tridentata. The sequence continues at coordinate 344,303 of JACCIB010000109.1, forward strand.
CACAAAGAGAAAATACCCGAGGCGAAAGATAAGAGCATCTAAACCAGGGTATAGAGAAATTTCTAAAACCGTGAAAAGAGCAAGGAGGAGACATTAGTTGTAAGCAGAGAAATGCCGCAGCCGAACCGAACTTAAAAGAAAGTGGAAAAGCTGTAGCATTCATACCAGAGAAACATGAAGTCCAAGTAGTAAAGAGTACGGAAGCCAAGGTAAGTGGGACGCCGATTGAGCCTCTGGGGTGTAACAACACTACGAGGAAATCCGAGAAATTCAAGAAATCTGAGGAACCCGAGAGAAAACTGAGGAGCGGAGAAGACCCCTTAAGCGCTGAGGAGCTTTCAAAGCTCAATCTGGAGATATGGAAAAGAAGAGTAAATGAGAAAAATCTAGAGTTACAGGAAAACTACCTTCAACCACTAAGTCAACCAAAGAAGATATCAGTCTTGGACAGCTTGTAACGTGGAATTTCCCGCCCGCACAGGGATTCCAGTATTTACAAATTATTTCTAAGATACGCGGCTTCCTTCTTTTCCTCTGGCTCGTGGTATTCCTGCAATGGTGAAAAGCGGGAAAGTGCGGTGGCAATCAGGTTGAAAATGGTAAAACACAGAGATATATTGGATAATAAGTCACAGATATATTTTAATTTTTCCCATACAATTATTATTAGTGCAAACAAATCTGTAATGACTCGAAATAAAATCATGGGCACGCGGCCGTATCACTAATTCCAAGGCTGCTCGGTAATGCTATATAAAATGGGACCGCGAAAATTCCTCTACGAATGATTCTAATTAAACAAAAGGGAAATCAGCATTTAGGACCTGGAAACGCGAAAGTTCCTCTACGCGCCTCAATCGCCTCAACCCTTTATTAAAATCATCTTCGCCACAAACAATTATTGATCGCAAATATGTAATATAAAATATTACCAATTTCCTCTATGATCTACTCAACCAGAATTCCTCTGCCGCCAATTTCCCTCCACAATAGTTCCTCCACAGAAAAATCGCCTCTCCCAAACTCCTCCAAGAAAACTCCAACACCAAGATGGCTTCCAAACGAACAGGGCGGAAAAACAATAGCTGCTGAAAAACTAACTTGGTTCACCAACTGCCAGTGATGGAATAGAGTGCGGACTACCACCAAGGCGTCCGCCGACAGAAACGCGGTCGACGCTTCGTCCGAGGAAGGATGCCGCGTTTTTCCCACCCGGCCTCCTTCTTCACGGAAACGTCGATCTGATCACCGAATTTTCCAATTGGTCCTTTATCTGAAATAAATCCTCTATTGGCCATTAATAGATCACCGCTAATTTATTCCTCTATCCGTGATTTTCCCCAGCCCCCTCTTTTCCAAATCTAATTTTATCATTGGTTAGAAAGTCAATTAACGTCCTCTATGTATTTTCTCAATATACAAATTCGCGCCCCCTTTATGGATATCGATCAATCAATCAATCATGTCGATATCCATCCGGTGGCTCCACCTATAGATAATCTGTAAGCCGCGCGATATTTGAAAATCCTCTATCATCCTCGAGTAAACCATATAGGGCTACATATATCGAGTCACCAAAGATTCCTAGTCCGTATATTCCTCTATACGTCTCTATGACGTTCGCGAGTCAACATAAAGTCAACTCTGAGCGTTCCAAACGCCATCAACTTCGCGCCACTATATTCATCTCTCTCTCTCTCTCTCTCTCTCTCTCTCTCTCTCAAGCACACACTCGATTCCCACTCTCGCCAAATATCTCTCTCCCACGCGCGCCGACTCTCTCTCCCTCTCTCTCGCTCACGCTCACACTCGCGCTCTCCCCTCTACACACCGCCGCATGCATGTAACCGCGTGCGCGAGGCCGCCGGCTCGTTTCCTCCCATACCCCCTCCCGAGTGCCGACGCGCTGCTCAGGTGTGACTCGAGATCTCACATCCTGCGCTCCGCACGCGGTCGGTCAGAGGCAACTCCTGCGAGCGCCACCGAGCGCTGGCTCCGCTCCAGGAGCTGTCAACTCGCCGAGAGAGAGTCAGCTGGCCGTACAACAATGATCACGACGCAGCAATAATTATTGCTACGTCGCAAACTTCAATGACGACTTTGACATGGATGAACTAGTATTAATTGAAGCCGCGACGTCGCTGCAGGATGAGGAAGATCCGGAAGAATAAGGAGCTAAGGAGCACAAACAATTAGAAACACTTGAAATGAACTGAGCCTGCTAAGCAACGACAGCAACGTCCTCTTAGCGGACGTGCCGAGCCCAGCCAGTGAGAACGGAGAAGAGATGGCAGGAGCTACAGTTGAAACTACTTACGAGTTGTCCTCGGAGAAATTCAGTACAGAGCACTCTTCGATCCAGGGGCCGTCATTTCCCTAGTAGGCCCGGACGTGGCGGCCATGAGGGCAATGACGATTTGATCTAGAAGGAATCTCGAACATCGTATATGCCCGTGTCGTAAGAGAAGTTCACCACTCAATACTGTTAGGCAAAAATTTCAGTGATTTGTTCAAGATAGATACGGATCACCGAGGTCGGTGGAGAGCAAATTCGGGGCCTTGGAGAGAAAGAGTTTGACCGACATAATGACAAACCGGCAGCAGCAATGTATGCCGAATGCGCCGGAATACTAGAACTCGACCCGGATGATCGCCAAGAGATCGAAGAAATCGGGAAAGAGATATTATCCGAGTATTCCTTGGATATTCTGGACTACCAAGACGGAGCACCACATCTAGCTTACGGATGAAAGGCCGATTCGCCAAAAGTCGATACGCAAATCGCCGAAGAAGTTGGCAGCCATTCAAACAGCTGCAGAGGAGCTCCTGAAGCTGGGAGTAATCAAGAACACGGCTAGCGATTTCTGTAGTTTACCCATGTTAATGCCGAAGCTAGATGGATCGGAGAGATTCTGTGGATGGAAGGATGGCTACCCGTTACCACCCATGGCGATGATCCTTGATCGATTACGACATGCGAAATATTTCAGTAAAATCGATCTACGAAGGGCGTATTTTCAGGTCAAAATGGAAGAGAACAGCAAAAAGTATACCGCATTTGCCGTGCCAGGGATGGGGATGTTCCAATTCTTACGCATGCCGTTCGGACTTTGCAATGCACCCGCAACTCTGCACCGTCTCATGGACGCCCTATTTGTCCCTTCCGTGTGGCCCTATGTGTTCGGTTACCTCGATGACGTCGTCATACTCACTGAAGACTTAGAAGAACGCAAAAGTGGATCAAACACGTACTGGAAGTGCTTGTAGAGGTAGGACTGACAATCAACCCCAAGAAATGTAGCTTCTGCGTGGGAAAAATTAAGTATCTGGGGTATATTCTCGATAAGGAAGGACTGCGCCCCGATCCCAAAAGGATAGCGCCCATACTACAATATCTGGTACCCAAAACCCCTACTCAAATCTGGCGATGATTGGGTCTGTTTGGCTGGTACGATAAATTCGTAAAAGACGCATCAGATCTGAAAGCACCCCTTACGTACCTACTCCATAAGGAGCGAGCGTGGGTTTGGTGGAAAGCCCAACAGGAAGCTTTCCAGAGCATCAAAAACGCTTTAGCTTCAGCCCCGGTATTAGAACGACCGGATTTCACGAAGCCATTTTGTATACAGTGCGATGCGAGCAACATTGCAATCGGAGCCGTCCTCACTCAAGAATTCGATGACGGGGAGCACCCAATCGTGTTCGTCAGTCGGATGTTAACAAAGCTCGAGCGAAATTACACCACGACAGAGAGGGAGTGTCTACGATTAATTTGGACAATCAAGAAACTAAGACCGTATGTCGAAGGTTACCGTTTCACAGTGATTACTGACCACAGCGCGTTCAAATAGTTGAAAAATCTAAAAGAACCAACAGGGAGGCTAGCCCGATGGGTCGCGGAAATACAACAGTGGGACTTTGCGATAGAACAACGCCCGGGGAAAAACCACCACGTGCCCGACGCACTATCGCGTATGTTCGAAGCGGAAATAGCCGCACTAGGAGAAACCGCGGATAAATGATATTTGCGTCGCCGGCTGGAAACTCGTAATTGCATAAGAAGAAAGAAGAAGCGTACTTTCCACTGCCGACGCCGCTAACGCAAGATACCTCGAGATCGATAAAATTTTATATATTTTTGGCCCGGGATGTACCAAGACACGTATCGATGCGTAAACTCATGTCTGTCTTGCCAATGATACAAAGTTAACCAACAAGGGCCCCACGGCCTAATGAGAAAGCGGATAGTCGAACAGCCATGGACAGTGGTTGCAGCTGAAATGATGGAGTTCTCTCGGAGCAAAATCCGTAATAAATACCTGTTAGTATTCGAAGACCTCTTCACCAGGTGGATTGAGATTAAACCGTTGAGGAAAGCCGATGGGAAAGTTGTACTGCAGGCGTTCGAGGAGCTAATACACTTTCGATGGGAGACCTCCGAATACTTCCTTACAGACAATGGCACTGAGTTCATCAATAAGTCCCTAACTCCCGCCTTAGCCGACTACACATATCAACTTCCCCGTACCACGCCCAAGCCAATCCGGTGGAGCGAATAAACAGAACTCTGAAAACGATGATCGCAATGTATATCGAGAATCACCAAGACTGGGACAAACGTTTGCATGAGTTGAGACACGCGATCAACACTGCCATTCAAGCTACGCTCAAAACTTCCACCGCTTTCCTTAATTTCGGTCGCCACCCTACTCCCCGCAGCCTCCGCCAGAAAAGGGAAATAGAGGGAAATCCGAGTGTAGAGAAAGGAGATCCAAAGGAGTGGTCATACCGGATGAGAAGACTAGATGCCCTACGTAAACTGGTGGCCACAATTTATTTATAGAGAAAGAGACAGAGACGGGGCCGAGCGTATAACAAGGGGCGTAAGTTTGCAGAGTTTTCAGAAGGAGACCTAGTACTGCGGAGGGCACACCCGCTGTCGAATGCAGCTGCACACTTCGCAGCCAAACTTGCGTCGAAGTACGAGGGCCCCTTTAAAATAGTGAAGAAAATATCACCCCTTGTATATGAGTTGGAGACGGAGGGTGGGAAAGGGGGGATGATAGCCAAGGTCCACATCAGTGACCTGCCGAAATACATCCCGCCACGCCTAGGCCATGCTCCCGTTCCTAATCCGAACCCACAGGACGTGTTCAAAAAGTAGTATTAGTAGGTGCTGTGATTGACAAAACTGTGTAACATTGTGCATGTAAGTAAATGGTGATGGGAAAACTGTGTTGTCCTGAACATATCCGCGAATCCGTACTACAATAAGAATTGGTTTTAGAATAAGTGACTACATCCCAGTTAGTTTCGACTGCGACGGAGCCATGTGCGAGGAAGATGCCGTCTGAGGGAGGAACTTCTCCGACACACAGCGGCCCGCTGAGCTGAGCAACAGCCAGCCGACGACCCCGAGAGAAACTCCTGGGAGAGGAACGAGGCGCCTGCCATCCTCTCCGAGCCTGTCGGCCAGTACGCCCTGGTGGAGGATATCGCCGCAGTCGGCCTCGAGGACGAGCCGGGACAGGACGGTGACCTGCAGTGTTGCGTTTCCCGGTAGGAAGAGGAGGGCTTACTGCGGAAAACGGGTGATGTCGAAGTCCCAGTACCAACCCTCGAAGAACCACCGGTTTACCAGACCACCGAGGGTGTTCTACAGGTGGTGCAGGTGGAGGACACGATGCCTACCCGTGGACCGCTGCGAGTCCCCCGAGACTACTCCCGAGAGGGAGCGCGACCGAAGGAGTCGCGAGCCACCCCGAGAGCCAGCAAAGACCGCCGGTTGGACAGCGAGGCCCCTCTCCCCGCACCGATGCTGGCACCGGAGACCCTTCCTACCATGACCGAAAAGCCTATTCCCGGCACAGATGTTAATCTCCAACGAGTCAGATCGGTGTGGGGAGACTAGGCTCCCGACCTGCCGTCGAGAATTACCTGGACCCGAACTAGCCACCAGAGGTTCGTGCCCCACGACCACGGTGGAATTTGCTGGTCGTTGAGCCAAGCTCCGGTGAAGAGGGAGTGGAGGGCCCGCGGCCCCAACCTTACGGGAGGTTGGATGAGCCGCGGATCGTCGACGCTCTTTTTAGGGAGGAAGACCTGGAGTCGTAGTACCGGTGCCCCTATGTGCCAGTGAGAGCCTTCGAGGGGGCCAGCGCGAGGGGAGAGGAGAAATGGGATGCGGAGGAGGGTATGCTCACCACGTACCGACCGGAGGAACGCCTTTCCACACCATCACACGAGTCGGCGAGACGGGCGCGATCCCGGAGACGACGGAGACGGGGACCAGTGCAGTGGACAGCGGAGGACTACTTCTCTCCCTTTGAGGAAGTCTGCCGCCCACGCTCGATCACGCCACCTGGCTCACCCATGAGAACCGAGTTATCCCCAACCGAAGCCCACGCGGTGCTGAGCCAGCCTGTAGCCCCGACGCCTCGCGACCACGCTGGGAGAGGAAGCGCGGCCGGAGGAGCCACGCAAAGGTGACGGAGTTGAGGTTTGACGGCCTGCAGGCTATGTCCCATAATCCGGCCCTCGACCCTCCCCCGTACACTTGCTTTAACTGGTACCAGAAGGGGCACGCGCACCTCGACTGCCCGCGATAGAAGGTATGCTCGTACTGCGTCAACTGCGCCCCAACGGAGCGGAGGTCGACAGCTGCCCTCGGTGCACCGACCGCCACCGGGAGATAATCGCGGAGATAGGACTCGAGCTGGAGGAGAGTCAGCGACGCCCCTTCGGCCCGCACCCGACACGACGATAGCCAAACCCTCCACCGTTCCAGCTACTACATCGGTGCCTAAGCTAGCTGGCGGAGCGTCAGAGCCATTCCAGCCCAAGAGGAAGTGAAAGAGCCCCCCACAGCCGCGGACAATCCCGAGGCCCCGCACCATCGTGCCATCGAGTGCTCGTGGAGCCGCGAACGGGAGCACTGGCCGCATGGTGCCCATGGAGGTTCTCCACATCCTGGAGAAGATTGAAAACCTACCTTTCTGGGAGATCGGGGAAGTCCGCTAGAGAGCAGAGAAAACTAAGGGTAAGCATCTTTGTTTCTGTCTTCATTCTTCCTCACCCTAGCCGACGCAACCAGGAGAGACTGAGTGAAAAAGATGTTCCGAGTGGAGAAGAGTAGACTTCGAGAACAGAGACAAGGAGCCCCGAGATAATTTATTTCTTTTAGCAACTCCGAGGAAAGCAGAGGCCAAGCACGAGAAAAAGCAGTTGACTAACCACTAACTCACAGTCGGGGAGGGTCCCTGCAGGTGAGCGCCCGGCACCCCTACTTTGAAAAACCTAACAATATAGGGCATTCAAGGTTTGGAAGGGGGAATGCGAGGGAGATTCCGTCGTGAAAGCCGAATAGCTTCCCTGCAGACACGCGAGACCGAGCAGAACGAACATGCTCTAACGCACAGGTGTATTCAGGGGAGAATACCGAGCCGTAGCCAGGCGCCGACACCGAGCCACGTCGTAGAAGAAGGAGAGAGAAGGAGAGAGAACGCGCTATTGGGTCGAAGTGGAGGCGCAAGCGTCGTCCACAACGACAAATATAAATGGAATTATATGTATGCGACGCAGCCGTGAGATGAGAGATATTAAATTCAGTATGAGAAAAATTGTAATTGCCGCCGATGAGAATATACTGTAGGTGAACCGTCACGAGATGGACAGCGAGCGGAATGTGTGTGTGAGTGGGCGACGAGCGAGCGAGAGGCAGTACCCCGCAAACCTCGCAAGAGTAAGCACTTAGGGAACAATTCAGTGTAATAGCTGAATTAATCTAGAGCGATAGCAGAGAGAATCCAGAGTCAACAGCGCCACCCGCGTAGTCGTAATTTTCGTGCGTTCTCGGGGAACGAGATTACGACCGAACGGGAGGAAGAGGCGTGCGCAGCGAGAAAGGATAGGAAGAGAAAATTAGAAAGTTAGTTGTGCTCCGTCAGTGCCGCATATCCGCCGAGGCCACCGCCGTGCCTGCTCGCGAAGAACGCGTAGTGTGCGAGAGTGCAAGAGTGTACTAAGAGTGATTCTAATTAGTACAACAAATCAACTACTGTTAATCCGCAAATCCATAGTTGTTCAATCCTTTACTATTTCCCCGGCTCAAACGGCCCTGACGATTAAGAGTGTTAGCCGAGGCCCGTAGACTTGCTCGAGGCATTCGGGACGCGTCAAGGCACCCTTAACCCGAAATTAGACGCGAAGTGACGCCTTGAGGAACACGCGAGGAGGAGAGCACGCACGAGGAGAACGACGCACCACACCACGCAACACCACCAACACGGAGAGCGAACGCGGCCATTGCCGTGTGCCGCGGATCACCCGCTTGCGCCGTCATCGCGGTCGCGCCTTCCCCGTCCTGCCGTGTCACATGTTTCAATGCATCATTGAAACTGAACTTCATTATAAATGTAAACTACTTCTACATATTATTTATAAACAAATTAATCTGTAATCGGTAAAGTAGACATTACTTTCTTACTCATTTGCGTGGTGCGCATGCGTAGATGCATTGTAATACTGATTTGTCTTGATATCTTTTATATTTGAATGAAAACATAGATTTCTTTTGTTCCTAAAGTTATCTTCATAAAAATGCTATAATTTTCACCATTTTACTTTGAAGTGTAAGTTTTTATAAGGACGTGAGGTCGGATTCATCATTAATTTTAATATTTTTTCATGCTTTCTTCTCAAAATTAGCTATAGTTCTTAAAAGTGTCAGTACGAAAAAGTACGAGAAATTATAGTAATTTAAGCACAGACCGATAATTGTGCTGATATTTACTATTTTAAGTTCGAATATTACAAGTCTTAATAGAAAAAAGTACTATAATGCTGTAACAAAGATGATCTAAGAGTTATTTTCATTACAAATTCTTCTTCGTTTTTCGTATGCGTGCAAGCACAATACTCGATGGCGATTGGTGGCGTCGGCAACGCGTCGGTCGCCGACGCAAATGCGTACATACGGATATTAAGTGCGCCACGACTTACAAGTGACATAAGCTCATTCGAAGTGACCGGCAACACGTGCATCTGTAAGTTATTGTCTCATCAATAATTAAAAGAGTGTCATCAATGTGTACGTGAAAAAGAAGACCGAGGAGTGCAGCTTATCACACTGTAAGTAAATCAAAATTAATGAATTGAAGTGTCTGTGCGATATACGCATTGACAGTGCTTAATATAATAATAATACTTTTATTTAATATAATAATAATACTTTTATAGCATACCATGGAGAGTTCGAACATATGATCGGAGGTAAGGAAACGAGTGTGCGAGTGACATACATATGTATGTATACTAGGGTGACACAGCAACGCTCCTATCAAACATATTTATTTTCCGAAGGTCTCATATGATGGGTATCAAGCCAAGGAATGCAATAAATTTTACCGTTTTTATTTTGAATAATAAAAGTAATAAAAATAATAAAAGTTTCGTGACCTAGTGAAGTAGGACGACTGAAAAACTTGGTGCGGAGTCAAACAAGACAATAAGCACTGCTCATTGCCACTGAATGTCCCTGTCATAAACATCTCCAATAGTAGACTCATATTTATGGCAGGGTCGGCTCACGTGGACACTTTCCCTTTCCGGCTCTCTCCTTCGACCTCTTCGAACTGTTTCGGTTCTGCTGACTGTGGCATCTCTCTCACTCGCTCGACTCATTCTGGCTACTCTATCTATAGCTGTATGTACTGCAGAGACAAACAAAATTCTCCTCTCCCCCTCTCTTTCAATGTACGACCGATGAGTAGTACATACTGCAGGCGCGCCTCTACCTCTCTCTCTCCCTCTCTCTCCCTCTCCCTCCCTGCGCCCTCTCGCCTCTCTCGCTCTCTCTCTTCACTCTCTCGCTCTCTCGCTATCTCTCCCTCTCTCTCTATTCGGTACACGGGATCCGCGAAATCTTCAGTGCAGGTAATAAGCAGAGAGGAAAGCTTATGGTGGGCTTAATTTCACATTTTATTATCTCTCACTCCTCTTGTTTCTCGACAACTTTCACGTTCCCTTAAATTCCGCAAAGATTTTCAACTTAGGTAAACAGCGGACAAAGATGACTGCAACGTGTAGTGAAGCATCATTTTGCTTTTGACAGCAATCGAGTGTTTCGCAGATCCTTAGTGCTATTTACATCAATAGCGTATATTCAAAGTTAAAAGAATTAAATATGCCAAATTTACGGATAGACACCGAAATTCCTCTGATTGAGCACATCAAAGAGGAACTTCAAGGCTTGAAGCTGCCATCGAATCAAGAAGTGCTATTGTGTTATTTTTATCAGAAAAAAAATTATAAACAAACTCCTCGAAAGTCCGCAACTATCGCTATAAGAAAAACAATTATATTTTGGGAGAGTGCGGGCATATCCATAAAAAAGGAATGTGACTGTATAGTTAAATTAGAGAAACTGCTTGAAGAACACAGATCAGTGATCAAAAATCGGAGCCGTACTACGATTGCACAGCAAGTGAAGCAGAGCAATTTTATGTGCAAATGGGATGAGTTATTCGACATCGTCCACGCAACGAAAATTGATGATGCTGATAAGGAGGCAGTTGCCTTCTTTAAAGCTCAGCAAGAAAATAGGAATGGCAACTTGAAATATATTGTTGACTCTTCTGTATCCAGCGAATCACAAAAGAAACCAGAACGTAAGTAAATTAATTTTCAATTTAATGTGCTAATATGTAGTCAATTTATATTATTAACAACTCGAATCGCACTTTTTACGCGCCGTGGATAGCAGCGATGGTGACCGTACCGCTCGGAACTGTCGCGCTTTCACGACTCGGCTGAAAATTTTACTTCAAAAAAAGAATGAGCGCGTTTCGATGAAAATTGACTGATTAACGGTATTTTTTTCCGACGGCTACGATTCGAAGCCAAATTTTCGGTTCTGAATCTTGAACGCACGTCGATGCGGTCAGCGCCGTGGATAAAAGTGGTGAAAATGTTACTTCAAATCATGGGGCTCTGGAAAAATGTCGTTAACCAGTCAAATCTCATCATTTTGGGCTCTTTTTTTTAATCTGGAGTAGGGCGTGTAAAAAAAGCCGTTCATCATGTCTGATTTCCGAAAGTGATGGATTAAATCTTTATAAATTAAAATTTTTGAATCTAATTATAATTTGTGACAAAATTGATGTTTTTACATATAAGTTTTATGTAATCTTGAAATTAAACAGGACAAATAGCATTTTTTACTTGCTCTATCTTGAATTAAAAAAAGAAAGAGCGCAATTCGATAAAAATGAACTGATAGGCGGCATTTTTTCCGACGGCTACGATTTGAAGCATCGTGTTTGGATCTGAATAGTGAACGCACATCAGTGCGGTCAACGCCGTGGATAGAAGTGATAGTACTAATTTTAATTTCAATATTATGACAAGGTCAAGAAAAATATCAACGATAATAATAATAATAATAATAATACTATATAATGAATATTGTTGTTGTTGTTATTATTATTATTATTATTATTATTATTATTATTATTATTATTATTATTATTATTATTATTATTATTATTATTATTATTATTATTATTATTATTATTATTATAAACAATTGAAAGCATTGATTTTCATCAACACCATAATGCATTTGTAAAATCAAAAAAATGAAATTCTTTGAAAATAATTAAATTGAAAAAAAATTCATAAATTAAAAAAAATTTTTGATAGATAAAAAATAATTTATTTTTAATGTTGTTTTAATGTTGATTATAATAATATTAATAATAAATTTAATGTTTATCCTTAATTATTATTGTCATTGTTATTATTATTGTTGTTGTTATTAGTATAATTATTAACAATTAACGGTATCAAAATTTTTTCAACACCAAAAATATTTTGTTGTATGTTGGGAAATAATAAAAATATAATTATAAATCACAGATGCATAAGTATTACTAGACATATGGAGGTTATGCATGCAAGTGAGAAAGATATAAAAATAGTCTGGTAAAGGAAATAAGATGGAAGAACACAGGGAAGCAGCAGAGTAGCAGGGAGAAAGTAACTGCCTCGCTTCGATTTTTTTTTGCTGGAATTCCCAGTATCTTACTCTTGCGCATGGAGCCAAGAGCATCGGTCGGAGCGAAACATGTGTTGCACTTTGGTGTACAGCTGGACGGGCTAGGAAACTATCGTAGCAGCTAATCCCCAAAAAAATTTACAGCTTTCACCTACTTTTTCGATTTGAAGTCCTCAGTTTCATTTCATTTTCTACGCGAATCTAAACATGATATGTGAATAATTTTTACTGGAATCACTTCTTCATGAGTGTAGGAGTGTTCGGTTAAAATTACAGAAGTCTAGAAGTAGTGGAAGCGGCCTTAAATCGACTTCGAAAACCAGCATTTTCGACTAAATTTTGCACCTGTCAACTTTCTTAATTATTATTATTTTTTTATCAAACTTTTTCGAAACGATAGTTATCCCCACTGTAATAAGACTGGAAACAAAATATTTCCGAAAAAGTAGACGCTTTTGTACTTATTTAAGAGAAAGTACAAAATTCTGCATACTTCATGTCATTCACAATTTCAAAAGTAAACTGCTCGAGCAGCGCGAAAAATTATTCAAAATAAAAACGGTAAAATCCATTGCATTCCTTGGCTTAATACCTATCATATGAGACCTTCGGAAAATAAATATGTTTGATGTCACACTAATGTATACATGCGTGTGTGTATGTGCGTGTTTTCGGGAAACACGTATATAATGCATCGCGTCCTCGCACTTTTTTCGTCATGATCTGTAAAGCCGCATGCGATTCCTCCACAATGTGATATACTCTTGCAGTATATACAGTCGCGTGCGTGCGATAGAGAGAGACAGAGAGAGAGAGAGAGAGAGAGAGAGAGACAGAAAGAGAGAGAGACACAGAAAGAGAGAGAGAGAGAGAGACAGAAAGAGAGAGAGACACAGAAAGAGAGAGAGAGAGAGAGACAGAAAGAGAGAGAGAGAGAGAGACATAGAAAGAGAGAGAGAGAGAGAGAGAGAGAGAGAGAGAAAACAGCAGCATTAGCCTATAGCTCTCGCGGAACATAAACAATCCGCATTCTTCGGGTTTCCTCATGATCTTTCTTTCTCTTTCTCTGTCTCTTTGCCCTGTCTCTCTCTCTCTCTCACTCTCTCTCTTTCTTTCTCTCGGCATTTGTCACATGGATGAATGTACCGCGGCTGTTCCCTCTCTCTCGTTCTCACCCACTTATGAGCCGCATTACAGAACCCTAAGCGTACCGGTATGCATGCATGAGTATATATGAAATCATAAATGCGTGTTCTCTCTTGATATCTCTCATTATATGTTAATGAGAGAACATACGTTTACAGGTTTTCGCGATAAACGACTCATCTGTACTAGTTAGATTTGAGGATTCTGCAGTACTTGCAGAAAATACCGCGCCTAATGGCCAAAGCGCACAAACTTTAAGTTGTTATATTGGTACTGTGAGAAAATACATTGAAATTTAAAACTTATATCGTTGATTTTTGCTCGGCAAATCGACGTTATTGTCGGCCCGTCTCCTCGGCTTCTCCTTAACCCGATGGCGCCGGACACTTACCTTTAAGTGTTGAGACGGCAATGCACGGAGCAGCAGTCGGTAAACCGGCGACAGTCGGTAAATAACCGACCAGATGGCGCTGAGGACAATGCAAGTACAAGGAATGACACCAGGCGGCACCAAGACGAGACCAAGAGGCCGAGAAGAGAATAAAAAGGCAAGCACAGCATAGACTTTCTGGTATCTCGGAGATTAGCTATAGTGAGTTACGAGCAGTTGCTCAGATGACTTCCGCAAGTCTTACACACCAAAATCTTATCTTTTTCTTATAATTACGGATAATATCTTTTGAAACCACCTCCTCACTCATAGTGGGTAATCTTCATGATCCGTGATGATTGAAGGATTATTCCACAAATGAGCTACTTTCAGGGGTGATTGGTGAAGTCCCCTTTCTCACGCTTGGGCTCTCAACTTAATCATTCTGCTGTACCAGATATTTACGAGCAAGTAAATAATCTGGAGGTTGCATAAGTCTCGCGACTCTTTCACCGAACCTGGGGAGACAGGTGGATTTGTCCGGCTGGCTAGCTCAGCCCCGCTTCAGGATAAGGAGAGAGAGCGGTTCGGATTGAGAACACAACTCGGTTATCTTTATTTTAGTGCGCTATTTATTGACATAGACTTAATACTATTTTACACAAAGGTGAAGGTAGCCTCAAGATATCCGTTCACGATTCGCACAAGTAAACTTGACACGTAACTACATTTATTCTATGCTTTACCAACTTCTATTCCGCTCGCCAATAAAATCGCACCTTAATCCTAGACCGTGTAGGTAGGCACTGATAAAAGATATCCGAATATCCGCCGATATCTATATCTGCCAAATCTTGTATCAGACCTAGTTCGATCGCATCCGTGTCACCTACTTTTGGTTGAAGGCCTTTACGATACCCCTGGCGCCGTAATTTAATACCGCGATGTCGAACGAGGCCCCCTTGTCCTCGCCGACGTATAACCAAGACACGCTACCGATCCGTACTAGACGGTAACACAAATAGCAGCGAATTCCCTAACTACACAGATAGCCCAACCCCTTTGTTCGCGCTCACTCTACTAGAGAACCTTCCGTCCGAGGTACTTGCACACGAGACAGCTCTTCGTTCGCGCTGGGACGACGAGATAGTCCTTCGTCGAAGATATCAGCGTAGTAGGTAACCCGAGGTACACACCGCTCACACATTGATTCGCACTAAGTAAGAACCGCAGTTAACTAAGAAAAGACATCTGAAGGTAACCAGATAGCCGCGCTCGCTGATATTGACACGTTCGCAAGACAAAGAACTTCGCGCGCACCAAGTCGCGCGTGAAACTCCGCACACGCGCCCGCGAGGGAAACTCAGTTAATTAACAAAGCGACTCACCGACCTTTTCCTTTTCCTAATGTTCAAACCACAGGATCCTCGATGAAAGTACAAGTATAATAATCACACAAAGAAATAAAGTATCCCTCGGGAGCTGACTGCAGAGACATCTGAGCTGGAACGGCCGGGGTAGGAGAGTGCCGACCGTGCTCTCGTCGCTTGCTTCGCACTCTCGCACTCTCCAGACGCCGAACAACACGTGCTCCAACAGGCCAGCTCGCCTCGCGCGTTGTCGATCGCTACGCCTGCACGCTCGACTTTTCGATTACAATCGATGCTGGAAAAGATAACCGCGAAATTCAAACGCTCGCTACAATAGATAACCAGCATTCACACAGATAATTTGCGCAACGCCGAGGCCTTGCATGAATTACGAAGTACAATATAACTCACAGCGAATCCCTCTGTCCAGGTCTTTGATTCGGGAGGTCGCCTGTTATAAAGGGCGTCAACGCTGCTCTTTTACTTTCGACGTTCACGCGGGGGAACAACCATCACGCGTAGCTGAGCTGCAGAAGGCGCCAACGTAGGAAGATCCCGCCCACCTCATCTGCGTCCGACGACTTACGATGAGCGGACTTGAACGCCCTGGATGAATATGTCTCTGTTACTATTTTTCTCCTTTCATGCCCTCCGTATTTTTCTCCTTTCTTTGTCATCTTTCCTCTCCTCGCGTTGTTACTGGAAAGAAAAGAAACACCATTAATACATGCACTCGATCCCATACACATGACCTTGAGACGCTCTACCCCGGCCGATCGTGATGTGGTGATGTTTTGCCACGTTACAATCTATAATTTTTTGTGAATAAAGTGTTCTACGATGCTTCTTATAGAGTAGTTTCATGAGAAATCTGACTAAAAATACGACATAAAAACCATTTAACCAACAGTTTTTTTCTCAAGAGTTATTAATTTATTTTTGTAAAATATTAACTTTTCTATGTGAGATTTTATATTATTATTAAACTTAATGTGTTAAAGTAAAGGCATTCAATAAATTTGAATTTGCCACCCGAATATGTTGCGCCTTCTTGCCCAACGTCGGGTCGAGAATGAAGGTTACTATGTGATCGGTATAGTAGAATTTTCTGAGAAGCAGCCAAATAGCTGTTTTTCATCCAACCTTCAAGTCACCAGATCAGTGCAGTTTGTCTGCTAGCTGTAACAATTAAGTGCTTATAACCTCAATGGTGCTTTTAAGTATCAGAGCTTCTACAGAATACAGCAATTATTCAGATAAGTATTGGAAACTAATAAGTTATAATTTATCCGAAAAGAGCTTCTTCTTTGTTTCTTTATTTTTTGCTTTTAGGTGTATGGGTCCAAGACAGCAAGATGGGCCTATTATTCTGACTATCTGGTGTATTATTTTGTATGCTTTCTAACAACTTCAAGTGTTTTTAATAATAATAAATGAGGCAATTAAGCATCTCTTCGAGCCAGTACAGTTTATTATGTTTAGCCGACGTTCATGTAGAATTTCTTTAAATTATGTCAATAGTAGAGTAAACTATAATTACTATTAAGGTAAAAATTCATTGTAAAATCTCATTGTAAAATTATTGTTAAATTTATAATTGTTTATAATTTTTGTATTGACTTTGCAGCCCTGATGAGGAGTCGCAACGACTCGAAACGTCGGCTAAATATAATAAACTGTACTGGCTCGAAGAGATGCTTAATTGTCTCATTTATTATTCACTAAGCTCGAGCGATAAATTCATACATTACAATGTTTTTAATAATGATGAGTACTGCATGTAGTTGTAATCATAAGTATAACTTGATTATGAATAGGTAACGATAACTTTGATTTTATTTTCAGTTTCTATATACTATTATCACACAGCATAATGTACAAGTACCATTAAATATGCTTTATTGCATGTATATATTTGAGTACCAAAAACAAATCAAGGTATGCTGGATAGTTTCTGTAAGTATAGCTGAGTTTATTTGTATGATTTACATCAGAAACTTTAAATGCCTTTTACTCAGATTTAGATTTTTCATGATTTTTGTGTACTTGCCGCAACTTTCTAAAGGAACCGTACCATCAATCCTGATGAACTATAGTGGAAAATCTTCCTTATGAGTCTGCTCACAAACTAAGTGGAACAGAATTGGCAAAGGTAAGTTGAAAGTGAATTTTACATATGTTTACATATGTAACACTCACTATAATTACTAATATTGTCAATATATGCATGTTTAATTCTGATAATTTTGTGTTTTTTAGGAATCCGCGCAACTTAGTTTGTGTCCGGAGTACATCATTCGATGTACGACGATATTTACTGACAGTTGAAAAGATATGTACGTTTGCATGTTTGCAAGTGCAAAATGGAATATCCCTGGTTTGTAACATTATTTAAATTTTGAATTAATAATTAAAATTTAAGGCTAAACAAAAAATTTTATTTGTAGATTAACAGCGACTTTACAAGATTGCAACTAAATGTTGATTTCAATATAGAAAATTGGAGTGAAATGAAAAAGGTTGTACATTTTTTTTTTACAATAAATGTACAACCACTGGTCGATGCTAGCTTAATTCTTTTATTAAATTTAATCACTTGAGAGATGGTATTATTGATGTCCAATGGTCCAATTGATGCGATTCTTAATGAAACAGAAAATAATTAATACTAAATCAATCAATATTAAGCGAAGTTATAGGTATTAAGTTACTGTCCAACAACAAATAATACTTATAGGTGCAACGACAATCGTGCGATAATGGATAGAAGCTCCATGTGTACACATTGCTATGATGATAAAGAGCTTTTGCTAAAACACGTGAGTAGCAATAACAAAAACGCGAAAAGTTATGAATGCTTTTTTGAAAAATTTAAAGGTGGTATTCTAATTTTCATTCTTTTCAACGACATATTAAAATAAAACATATTTCTTTCAAAAGCACTTCAAAAAACAATAGTAAATTGGAAATAATGCATGATTTGGCTTTACTTAAACATAATTGTCTTAATACTGAAATTGTGATGAAATGTCGCAATTTGAAATCAATCAAACCGTTACCTATGAAAATTATATTTATGCTTTAGATGATGAAAAAAATAAATGTTATGTTTCATCCCGAAAATTGGAATAGTACGCAACCATGGAATATTGAGACTGCTATGAATATTAAATTAGAACAGTTAGGGATACGTTATATTGGGAACGTTTACAAATATAGCGATATGAATAGATCTCGAGTTCAATGTGTAAGATATCATACTATATAATTTAAAAGAAGAAACTAAGAATTTAAATACAGATGCAGTGGAAAACTTAATACTTATAGATCTTTAGAATAAACAGGCTGCTTTTTTCAATCCATTCGATAGTGAGTATAAATATCTTAAAACATTTAAAAAGATGAATACGTATGTAGAGTCTGAATCTATTATGATAGGTGGAAAAAGAGATTATAAAAGAAGGAGCAGCTTTAACAACGAAATTTATATCTTCATTGTAAGTATTCCTCTCCATATTGCAATAAATTGTCTTAATTCAACTGTGGGAGGATAACCCTTGGTTGTCAATTCCAAGAAAAATCAACAACACATAATTCTCAGTCAATATTGGCAACGTTTCGTCCTTGATGGGGACCTCTTCAAGCCTTTATTCAAAACAAATATATGAGAATCAATACCAATACAATATGTAAATCACAGACGTCAATAACAATTATATAATAATTAGTTAATCAAACAATATAAAACAATAGTCATACCATACATGGTTAATAAAATAACCTCCTTAAGATAAAATAAAGAAACAGTACGTCTCCAGTCACATATTTAGTCAGACTGTGAAAATTTTTTCCTACGATACAGTACATATGCCACGAGTAAACACGAGCAGTCGCGAATTCGACCGAATGCTCACTCATTCTCACATACTATTACAAGACCAATATATATGAGCACATCTATAACAAAACTATTCAAATTAAACGAGACCCATTTTTGTTCAAATATCTATTTAGTTTATTGTTGACACACATGTTGGCTATAGAAGACCGTTTTTCCTTATTATTAAGGTTTTAATTGTAAATTAAAAACAGTATTACAGCAGAACAATAGATTATTAGTTATTAGGATTGATGATAAGTTCAACGAATATATTAAATTAGGTACGGATCCGACTCCTGTTGATCACGTTATATAAGCGAGCCTCTCCGGGTTGGTCGTGAGGGGGCACTCTGGGCGTGGCGACTTGGAGAGATGGCTCTCCCTCAATCTCCTTCAGGAGGGGACGCTCGAATGAGCGTTCGTGAGAGCGGTGGCGACGGATGAGATCGCCGACGTGGAGCGCAGCTCCTTCGGTGTTGGCGGGAAGAGCGCTCGAAGAGCGCTCGAAGAGCGATCAAGGGCGCTTTCGCAAAACGGTCAAGGTTGGAGGCAGCTGGCAGCGCAGAGGCTTCCTCGATGCAGTCACTCCCGGCTGCAGCTTCCACGCTGTACGAAGAACGGATGTGGCGTGGTCTCCACCACATCGACGCTGGACCGAGTCGATCCCCTCGGCTGATATATATATATATATAGAGAGAGAGCGCTCCCGTAGCTGGTGCGTTCGACGCTGATGGGGGTCTTTGTAAAAGACCGGTGGCGTAGAGCCCCTTTCGAAATATTGCGCTGAAAAGTGCCGATCGGGGGGACCTTACAGGAAGGACACGCTGACGTGAATCGCCTCCCAAAAAAGTTGGCGCTCAGAGGTGCCGGTAGAGGGGGACCTTGCAGGAAGGACCCGGTGGCGTAAACGCCGCACAAAAAGTTGGCGCTTAGATTTAGTCTAGGAGCCAGGTAGGGTTCCGTGGCCAAATAGAGAGGCATGGCAAGAACCAAGTGATTCTTATGTATTTTAGCCTTCTGATTCCGAAAATTTTGGTCGCAGCACCTGAAAATCGGAAGTTTTATTCTTATTAACAAATTAACTGTTTAAATGTTAATAAAAACTTTTTTAATGCTCAGAAAATGACATCACCATTTTCACTTTATCTCCATTCTTAATAATCTCACGCAGACGTGCGATAGCTCATTTCAAAGCTGAAATGTTATTTAATAAAATGGCTAAAAAACATTTCCGAGTTTATTTATTTTACAATAAATTTTAGCCTATAAAACTTCAAATTTTTCACAAAAATGCCGAATTCATTTGTTTATAAGGCTTTTTTTATTATGTAGTGTTATGAAATACCAAAAAAGTTACTAGATATTATTCCTTAATTATCCATAGAATATTTACTGCTTTGGTATTTTATTTTTGTGCAAATAAAACCATGGAAAACGCTATTTACACGTTATAAACTTTTATTGTGATTAGGTTAGGAAAAAGTATTTATAATCAATCATAATTATTAATATTTACTTAACAATAACAATATTTTTTATTAAAAATGCTTCTTGAACATACTTAGTGCAATTTGGTAATAAATTCGTCAGATGAATTAAGTAGTACATGTATTTTTGTGGAGCACTAAGCTTTTTGAATTAAATTTAATTAATTTATTGAAGAAAAAAATTAAGCACAAATGTTTGATTTATATTATTCCGTATGCATGATTCTGGAACCATGAAAAAAGGTTTGTTAAATTTGAAATTTCGCGCCGCCTGACGCGTCGCATCGCGGCGCACCGTAGTCGTTTGTTTAGGCGCAGGTTTTAACTTGTTTATAACGAGGCTAGCGTCGCCTACTTTTTTTCGAGTATTTCTTGTGTCTCTCTGTGCTACTGCATTTATTGTGTTTCGCTGTGCTACTGCAACACTATGAGTGGTGACATTATTAACCCATTAAGGCCCAGGATGTACATTTTTGACATAAAAGTTTGAAAATTTCGGGACCCACTGTTTCTTATGTAAAAAAGACTGCTCTTTCCAATGGTGTAGATTAAATTTTGATAAAATTCAATTGTATTACCCAAAAATGAAAAACAATGAAAAAAACGCACTTTTTGAAAAAATTTTTTTTTAAATCGATTTTTCGACCGCTTTAAATTTTTCTATGCATAAAAGAGTCATATGTAGCCTGGCACTGATACCTATACTTAAAGACTCCTCTGTGGAATTAGCGCCGAAATTTTTTTTTCAACACAATGGCGTCCTATATGCAAATTTTTTTGTTTCATATTCACCGATTTTTTTCTGGAAAACTGTCAACTTTTATAAAAATTTCATAAGAATAAAAATATCTTAGAATTCGTCAAGGAATACTTTCAAATTTTTTCAGATTGAGCCGGGAAAATTTTTGATTTTCGAAAATGCGGAAAATCAAAATTTTGAAAAACGTCCGGAAAAAATCTGAAAAAAATTGAGAACATTCCTTGATGCATTCTAAGACATTTTTATTCTTTGCAAAATTTGCTAAATGGCGAAAGACGCATTCTTCACGTCCTACACAAAAATGTAACTAAAGTGTTATACAATTTGGTTTTTGATTTTTTTCTTAAAATCTATAAGGTTTAAGCAAATTTTGCAAACAATAAAAATGTCTTAGAATTTATCAAGGAATTTTTTCAATTTTTTTCAGATTTTTTCCGGACGTTTTTCAAAATTTTGATTTTCCAAATTTTCGAAAATCAAAAATTTTCCCGGCTCAATCTGAAAAAATTTGAAAGTATTTCTTGACGAATTCTAAGATAGGTAGAATAAAAAATTGATGCGTCTCTTCGAGCCAAGTTGTTTATTTTAAATGCCAGACGTTTCGGGATATTTTTATCCCCTCTTCAGTGGCTAATTAGCAAAACAACTTCCGTGTTTTTACATTATTAGGAAACGGACCAAAAAGGTTAATCGCATATGGCGGGCCTAGACTCGAGAATTTTATTTAACAGAACGGATTCCCCGGTGCCGCATTACCACCTTGGCACCGGGGAATCCGTTCTGTTAAATAAAATTCTCGAGTCTAGGCCCGCCATATGCGATTAACCTTTTTGGTCCGTTTCCTAATAATGTAAAAACACGGAAGTTGTTTTGCTAATTAGCCACTGAAGAGGGGATAAAAATATCCCGAAACGTCTGGCATTTAAAATAAACAACTTGGCTCGAAGAGACGCATCAATTTTTTATTCTACCTATTCCATCATCGAGCGATAGATTCATTATTAAACGAATTCTAAGATATTTTTATTCTTATGAAATTTTTATAAAAGTTGACACAGTTTTCCAGGAAAAAATCGGTGAATATGAAACAAAAAAATTTGCATATAGGACGCCATTGTGTTGAAAAAAAAAAAATGTTGGCGCTAATTCCACCGCGGAGTCTTTAAGTATAGGTATCAATGCCAGACTACATATGACTCTTTTATGCATAGAAAAACCTAAAGCGGTCGAAAAATCGATTTAAAAAAAAAATTTTTTTCAAAAAGTGCGTTTTTTTCATTGTTTTTCATTTTTGGGTAATAAATTGAATTTTATCAAAATTTAATCCACACCATTGGAAAGAGCAGTCTTTTTTACATAAGAAACAGTCGGTCCCGAATTTTTAACGAGCGAATTCATTACGTGGTGACGGTTCAAACTTTTATGTCAAAAATGTACATCCTGGGCGTTAATGGGTTAAACAGGATTTTTGTATTATTTGTCAAAAAAATAAAAAAGGTGTGCAATTAACTAGCACATACAATGGGCGGAATGCTATAAGAAATATCGCAACTACACGCAAAGACGAAGTGTATCATCGTTTGCATTTTTAAGATGTACATATATAGTGTATAATCAAGTAAACTGTTTAAATATCGATGCTAAAATGTTAAACCCACATATGTTTGGCTGGATTAACGATGGGGATATACTTGCTCCATAAAAAATACATGTATTGCTTCCTCCAGCTGATGAACTTACTACCAATTGCACATGAAAAGTTTGTTCGAGAACTTCATGTGTTTGTGTGGCAGCGGAAATCGAGTGTTGCTCATTTTGCTCTTGCAAAAGGCAAATTACGTGTAAAAATTAATTTAATGTCATCGTCGAAAAATAAGATAATAATTACAAATTTGTAAAATTCTATTGTTAATTAAAAATATTAGAATGTTATGATTACCTGTTTTCATTACCTAGTCACAATAAAAGTTTATAACGTACATCGTGTTCTTTAACTCATAGCTTTCGACTGA
Organism: Philotrypesis tridentata; assembly: GCA_018906965.1. Lineage (NCBI taxonomy): Eukaryota > Metazoa > Arthropoda > Insecta > Hymenoptera > Pteromalidae > Philotrypesis > Philotrypesis tridentata. The sequence goes on from JACCIB010000109.1 coordinate 367,383, forward strand.
GCGCGTGAATATAATTCTCAATAAAATAGCGTTTTCCATGGTTTTATTTGCACAAAAATAAAATACCAAAGCAGTAAATATTCTATGGATAATTAAGGAATAATGTCCAGTAACTTTTTTGGTATTTCATAACACTACATAATAAAAAAAAATCAGGAGGCGAAAATACATAAGAATCACTTGGTTCTTGCCATGCCTCTCTATTTGGCCACGGAACCCTACCTGGCTCCTAGACTAAAGTGCCGATAGCTCCGAAAGGGGCTGATTGGGGAGAGGGTTAAGCGCAGGAATAATTACACCAGGTAATTAAATTTCTCCAGCTAGGCTGACATTTATTGATCAGTGGTCCTATCAGTAAGTCACCAGCAGCCGCAGACGGGTTGATCTGATGCGCTGACCAGTCAAAAGGATGATCAAGCCCCAGAACGATTCGGCTTTATATCTAGTCCGTTGCGCTACTTCTGTGGTGGACACGCAAAAATAAGGTGCCGGCCGCCTAGCGGTGGCGCGGGCAACTGCCGTGCCGCGGGATTCCCTAGCTGCGCCGGCCGGGCTGATAGAGTAATTGCGTGGAGTATAACACACGTGAGAAATGTTGTGTATAAAATCGACTGCTCCGACTGCGAATCCACGTATATAGGGGAAAAATATAGGCCTCTACAAAAAAAGAGAATTGGAGCATAAGCGCTATATTGCAAAAGGGGATATCACTTCCCCGATTGCCGTCCATGCGATGGAAACCGGGCATTCTTTCGACTTTGATAATATTAAGATTGTAGATAAAGAGGCGTATACTTTCCGCAGACGTTTTTCGGCAATCCTGAATATTCAATTTTTTGATGGCACATTTACTAGAGCGGAGGATACATGCCAAAACTAGCTATAAGAATGTAATATCAAATTTAAAGTCCAGCTCTCGTAGTAGAAAATGATTATATGTATTTTTTATATTTTTATACTTTTTTATATTGCTTTGAATGAGAATACGGAAGCCGGGTGATGATCGTGCAATGTATGGTTAGCGACATATAAGAGGAGGTAGCACACCGCTTCTTGCTCTCTGCTATAGCCAAAATGTGTGTTATGATGTTTGGCTGGCGGACCGGAGCGGCGCATCCCGGTAGGGGGGCTGAGGGTCCGGGTTGCTGGACGCCGCTCCGACCATACTGAATTGTAGACCAATGCGGTTATGGAAGAAGCGTTTGAACTTGCTTCGCGGGCTCTTAGCTGTGCCACATGGTGTGAGTTTAGTGCCACTTGCTTGAATGTGTGCGAGCCGTGTATGTTCAGTCTTTGCATCGAGGCTCTGTAATTGACGAATTTTTGAGATTGTGCGCCGATTTCGATTCGTATGGAATTGTAGAACCCGAATCACTGTTCAGTCGATCGTTGTCCTCCGCCGGTGTCGCACTATCATCTGGTGACACCGGCACTGTTTATTGTTAATCGGTTCTGGCAAAAAGTATAGTTTTTTCATTAATTTTTAATTGTGTTGTTTTTAATTATTTAATTTATTCAGTATTGTTATTTTTCGATTTAGCTGGTTTTCCTGCTTTCCGGCTGTGTAATGTAGATGTATAAGTTAAATTGACGTTTTTTAAGGTATTAATTTAATTGTTTAATTTTTTATTGTATAATTATTGTAAAATTTGTTTACTTTATATTTGTTTATATATACTTTTGGCGTCTTAGCCCTAATGAGGAGCTCGAGTTGGCTCGAAACGTTGGCTGAAAATAAACACGTTTGCTCGAAGGGATGCATAATTTTTATCCTTACACCTTAAACAACATTCGAGCGATAGAAGCATCTGTTACAATAGTAACCGTTTTCTTTGTATCTTGATTTGTGTTTTCTTGTCTTAGTCACTTAACGTCGACGTTCCCAGGTAGGGCATCACCCGGGTCGCCTATTGTGATATTAATCGCTGCAGTGGAGTGCATATATTATAAGTTCTAGTGCAATTTTTATTTTGCATTAGAGGTAACTTCTAAATCTGCACGTCGCGCATTTTCTTGCAGATACTTGTTTTCGATTGTATCGATCAGTGTGATGCCGACTGATAAACACAAACATAGCAGGAAGAAGAGGCGCCGCGACAGTGCTGCGGTGATAGATGACGATATCCAATCTGACAGCGAAGACGCCTCCGGATTTAATTCGGATAGCACCACGATGAGCACCACAGAGATAAGCTCCCCACTTAAAACCACGCTGTGTTGCACACTGTCGCTGTCCGCCGCCGCTGTCGAGAATTTTAACAAGGAATTTGAAATGCACTGCAAAGCCTTCGTCGAATTAATTGGCAACGAACGGGATGGAGGAAGAAAATCCAAGATGTCCAAGGCTCTTTCAACATTTTGTAAGGCCTATCGTGCTGTCTCAAGCGCATCCATCTTTAAGCTTAGTATGGAAAATGTCGGGAATGCTTGTGTGGATAAAATGGAAGTAGCATGTAACCGTATGAATAATGTCTGTGGAGCACTGGCGAGCGACGCGACTGCCACTTCGCGCTTCTTGTGCCAGCGTGAGTTGCAATCTGTGCAATAAAATCACTCTCGATCGCGGCAAGGCAATCCGGATTGCGGTCTCTCGTAGTAAGTGCATCATTGTAACTTTATGTGACGAGCAGAAGGATAATTTTCCAAATTCTGAGGCTGCGCGCAAAGCATTGTTCGACGCAGTTGATCTGGGTGCGCTTCGTGTAAAAATTCATCGTGTCACTTTGACTAATGCGTCTGCGTCTGTAGTAATCGCGGGCGAGTTTCTCGAGCCCTTTCTCAACTATGAAGCCCTTCGCACGGTCGGATTGGAAGTCAAAGATGACGTTAAGTTCGACTCTAGGCTGATTATTCACGACATTCCTGTAGAGGGTAAAAACAAGGATATCGAGCGACTCGTTCACCAGAACTTCTCCGATGGTCCCCCAAAGCGCTTTAAAATAGTCTATCTCTATCCAGCCGGCACCAATAAAAGCAGATCGTGCGTTATCGAGGTGGACCCAAAATCTCGCGAGCTTCTCTTCAGAAGAGGGAAAATCAGTTTAAGGTGGCAGATCTGCCGTTTTGCTGACCACATATCTGTCTTTTAATGCTTCAAATGCATGCAGTGCGACCATAAGGCGAAAGATTGCGAGAATAGCCCTGTATGCGGAAATCGCGCCCAGGCACACGAGACCAATCAGTGCACTCAGAAAAAGGCTCTGTGTTGCGTGAACTGCAAACGCAGTAACCTACGCGATTCCTATTGGACACTCGATAGAGCTAAGTGTGCAATACTCAGGGCGAGACTTGATCGCAAGGCCTCTCGTATCATTTACGATGACTAGCAACGCTCCCATGGATCATCGCCACATCTTGTTCGGCCACATCAACGCACACTCGCTCTCGGCTTACCGTTACGATCTTCGGGCTTCGGGATCTTATTCTTCGTAACCGTCCTCTAGCATTCGGAATGAGCGAGACTTTCCTCAAGCCGAGTGAATATCCTTCGGCCCTTGAGGAGATCCCGGTTTATACCTTCTTCCGCTACGACAGGATTGGAGAACGCTGTGTTGGAGTCGCGCTCTATGTACACAGCTTCGCTCGCTGCAGAATAGTCGACTCCTCAGCTCGTCCTGATGTCTATAAAAAGACTCCTGAATTTATGCTTGCTCTTATTACATGCAAGCGCGTCAAATTTCTTTGTGTATTGATTTACAACCCTCCGAAGGCAGGCTTCTGGAGGCTCGTTGAAGAAGCTATCCATAACTGCAATACGTCTCACGATCACCTGATTTTAATGGGTGATCTTAACAACCATCTACATGCGGCCGGCACTGCTCATAGTATCCTCATGCAATCTTTTGCCACCCTTGAACTCAGCGCAGACCCCTTTGCCAAAACTCATCACCTCGAGTTTTCAGAGTCGACCAACGATTACTTATGTATCCCCAGCGCATGCTCCGATTACTCCTTTGGCAGGATCGAGTACCTTGGATCTCGGCCCACGACGCAATCTTCGTCTCGCTTCCTATTTACGTGTACTTCGGGCTTGCCCCTAAATCTATCATTCGCCGATCTTATAAAAACGTCAATTTGGATATGCTTAGGGACGATTTTCGCGCTGTCGAATGGTCTTTCGTCACTGCTTCTCCAGACGTCCATTTCAAAGTGCAACGGCTTACCTCGATTATTCTCGGCCTTTATGACGTCCATGCACCAAGGCGTACCTTCACGCCTAAAAAAAGCTCGTCTCGTAGCTTACGCCCGAGCTACGATCGCTTAGAAAGTCCCACAACAGAGCCTGCGATGTCTACAGATGGAATAAATCGAGTCTCAACAAGAAGAGGTACAAGGAGCTTCGCACTCGCGTCTGTACCGAGTATCGCTTATTATAACGCTAGGATCGAGCATAGCAGACATAGCAGGGAACTGTGGAGACTCGTCCGAGAAATGGGCGTGCAAAGAAAGAGCAAAAATAACGCGCAGCTCCCTCTGTCCTTAGACGAGCTCAACAAATTCTTCGTCCGCACCGGCAGCCCGGATGTCCTTCACGACCCCCGCCCTAGCACACGTATACCCCCGGATGATCGTTTCTACTTCAGTCATGTAACTACTGCGCAGATTCTCCGTACGCTGAGTACTGCACACTCCAATGCGGTCGGCCCTGACGGACTTCAACTCCGTATACTCCAGGACTGTGCCAGTATGCTTCTTCCTGTTCTCGCGAATATTTTCGATTCGTCGTTGCAATTTGGAGTTTTTCCTGATAGCTGGAAAATCGCATCCGTCAGGCCTATTTCGTTGGTTCGTAATCTGTTCGGCTCGTATGATCTTCGCCCCATAAGTATCCTTTTATCGGTCTCGAAGATCCTTGAGGCGGTAGCACTCGGTCAGATCACTGACTACGTTTCTCGCAGAAACCTTCTCAACGAGTATCAATCAGGATTCCAGAGAACTTCACACAGACTGCACTTACTGCAGTTATAGACGGCGATGACGGCATGATCACCCTTCTCTTCTCCATTAATCAGTCTAAGGCGTTTGATTTGGTGACTATCGGTCTGTTGGTGGAAAAATTGGTCTCATTCGGATTTTCGGACGCCGCGTGTTCTTGGGTCGGCTCCTGTTTGTCTGCTAGATCGCAGTTTGTTGCTTCGTCCGGTGCCACGTCCTTGCCTCTCCCTAGAGTATCTGGCGTACCGCAGGGTTCGCTCCCTGGGCCCCTGCTTTTTTCGTTGTATGTTAACGATATGCCCAACGTTTGTGACGATTGCAGATTCTACCTATAAGCCGACGACTTTTGCGTCTACGCACATGGCCAACATCACTGCCTGGGCAAAACGAAATGATCTACTTATAAACGGCAATAAAACTCGTGCCATCTGGTTCGGCACGCGCGGCCATAGCAACAGACTTGATAGGCTGCTCCTACCCCCTATCATTGTCGATGGGTAGGTAGTCGCTTCAAGCGTGCTCTATTAGAATCGGCCTGGCAAAACTGTAGAACGAGCACCCACTCAAGCTGCGCTAAACTTTCATACGTAAAATTTAGTACTGAAGGTTTGAAAAAAAAAAAGAAATCTTGACGATGATCTGCGGTAATAAAATTGACTCACACTAATATAGACCTATTATCAAATGGACTTCATGAAGATAATCTGTAATTACTTAGAAGTACTTACAGAACTGTGAAAAATACTTTGATAATATTTTTAAAAGGGGCTAAACGATGCATTTTTAATAGAAACAATAATGTAAGCTAGAAGAAAAATGAGCTTTTTCATTTTTTTTTTCATGGTTTAATAAATTAAAATGTATCTTTTCCAGAGGTGTGAAATCTATGATGAACCACCATTAATTTTGCGATAGAATAGAATAGTACATAAATATTTTGATTTGAATAAATATAATGTACATATTAATCTAAGAAATTGCTTGAACCGTTCGAACGATAATCAATAGCCGTAAAGCTGATTTCTTTTTCTTCAAATTTTCATCCCTGATGCATAAATACTTTAATTTGAAACTTTGCACTGATAAATGATATCGAAACGCATGGTATCTTGAATTGACGTAATATATTATATTTATTGAGATCTAAGCATTTTTTTACTGTACTGATTGTTATAGGTTATCATGGGTTTCGGAACCCGTTAAGTGATAAATACGTAAATATAAAATGGCACATAGCTATCTTCATTACATAAATCCTAAATATATGATATGCATATAATTATTTTCAGACAACGACTCTTATAGGGTTGCTAAAGACTGCAAGACTTTTACGACTAGTTAGAGTGGCAAGAAAAATTGATAGATATAGCGAGTATGGTGCTGCAGTACTTCTTTTATTAATGGCAACGTTTGCTTTAATTGCTCATTGGATGGCATGTATATGGTATGTACTGAACAAATTATGAAAATATTTAAATTTAAAAATGAATACTTACTTTTCATAACACATTCATATATGAGAAATGGATAACAAATTTAAAAATTTTCTTTTTACGGAACAGTATCTTCAAAGACATGTGTGCATGCATATACACATATATCCTCCTATATTACATAGTTGCTTTCATTTTGGGTGAGATTCAAGGCCCCCCATGGCTTCACATAGCACCATAATATGCGTCCCGCAAACTTTTAGAGGCCTCGGAAATAATGGTGTAATTGTGTCAAAGTTTAGGTTATTTGATGTAGTAATAGGGGCCCCGCATATTCCCATGCTCGCTTCGTATATTCCCGCAAAGAGTATTGGTCCTGCATTGATTCCGCATACTCTCCTGCTCACTTTGCTCATTAACTCTCATTAGTAGTTTAGGTACGAATTTTTATTTTGAAATATTTTTATTTTGAGATCATGGTTGGAGATGATAGGAAGAGGCTCAAGGTCTTGTATGAAGGTGATACGTAGATGATAAAAGTCATGATTGAAGGCAATAGAAGGTGGATGAAATTATTATGATCTGAGGTGGAGGGAGGAGCTCATGGGTTGATGTGATAAATAAATGTCATGTGTCGAGGGATGAAATCGTAGTTGAAAGGAAAAGGTGGACTGTGAAGATTAGAATTCAAAGTGATAAATGGAGGATGGAGGACATGATTCAAGGAGATAGAAGCATGATGAAGGTCATGCTTGGAGGAAAAAGGTGGAGCGTGGAGATAATAGGTGTAAGTAAAAGAAGTTATGACTGGAGGCGATGGGTAGAGGCGATAGGTGGAGGGTGGATACGGTGGGGTGGATGAAGCGTCCTGGAGGACATGTTCGGAAATGATAGGTCGATGCTGTAGAACATGATTGGAGGCGATATGCAGAAGTTCGAGGGCATACGTAATGGTGATAGGTCTAGGTGATGTGTGAAGGTGGAAGGTTATAAATGCAGGAGTGCTAGCTAGATGGTGGAGGATGCATTCATTATATTTGAAGGTATTCATTGTATTCGTTAGATTTGAATTTGGATATGTTTGAGTAAGTTCAGAGATATCAGAAAAGAAATATAATTCTTTTTTATAATAAAATTTTTGTATATTATTTATATATCTTGAATATCTCATACACAGAAAAATTTTAATAATCATTATATTAGAAAGTAATCAAAGAAATATGCGTATATATCAAGATGTAATTTTAAAATCAGAAGTTAAAATTGTATTCCTGAAAATATTGATGTACAAATCATACAACTATATCTGAAAATGTCAAAATGCATACGTTAAAATTGAAGTGATGGGGGTTGGCGAGCGGAGCGAGCAGGGGGGTACTCCCCTAGTATATATATCTTACTATATTATATAGTCGTTTTGAACTGAGCTGGAATTTAGCCTTCCCCCTCCTCTTCTCCCTCAAAATAACCTAATATTTTTTCAAAAATTTGATTATTTTTACTGGTTCTCTCCCCTTCCCCCTTATAGCCCCCTATCGTTCCTCCTCACTGTGATACTCCCTTCTTTCTCGGTGGAGTGGGCAGTCTAGTTAGTAGGGAGAGGGCGTTAAAATAAGGAAGATAGTGCACCAGGGTTACTCGCTCACCGTAAAAGGGGGGTTAAAGTATTCCCCAGGAAGGGGGACTCCCTACGTCTACACACACCTCTGTAATATAGAGAGGAGACGAGTTATAGTGGAGTGGAGTTAGGAGTGATATCTTCGGCACTCACACGCTCCCTTAGCTAAGCACGCAACCTCGGATACAAGGACTTGCTCGTACCCTTATCTATTATACGGAATAATCGAATCAAGAGCCCCAGCTGAAAGAGAGGGATTAAGACGAATTACCCGTGAAAGAACTCGGTCATAGAAAGCCATTTGAAGCCTGATTCTCCAACTGTACCAGATATTACCCATTATCAACTCTTTTAGGTGGATCGCATTGAGAAAGATGGCGTAGGACATCTGTCATTTGTAGTCTACGGTTTATCCTTTCTGTTCAGTTTATTTATTTCTCGAGTTAATTTTCCTGAGCACCCTTATTCTCTGTGGGGTGATTTATAGCCCTCCAAAAGCTAGTTCCGGAAGTAATGTGGAGGAAGTTATTCTTAACTGCAACAATGGTTATAACTACTTTGTTGGGTGATTTTACTATCAAGTGGAATTTGGTCACTTCCCCACGCTGAACGCTGGCTGGCTGCTTTCTTAACGAGCTGTTGCCTTAACGTGCTTCCCTTTGGTTCCACACTTCAAACGGATGATGTTACACACTAAACTATAGACTACATTTGTGTCTCGCAAGAGTTGCATCGATTGATTAACACTTTATTCCATCAATTTCGAAGCATCACGTTCTGCGTGCTTCACTTCGTTTTTTGGTACCTCAGCGAGAATCTATCTCTATAAGGCGCCGGTATTTTTGTAATTTTAATCATGCAGATTTTCTATTTCCCCTCACTAATATAAGCGGAAGCACAGCTTACCTTTGTCATGAGATCAATGCTAAACTCGAGTTGTTCAAATTTTACCTGTATAAACTCACAGCGAGTTCTAACCCTTCTGAGCAATAGAACATCTTACGAAACTGGGCTTTGCGAAAGCGAGCGAGCAGAAGTTCGCACCAGCGTTGGCAGACGTGTTTAAAGCTCATTTTGCCCTTGAAAACTAACTCCACGGGTAGTTTTTAGGCACTACCGCAACATGGAAATGCCTTATAGTTTTACCATCGCAAAGGTTGTAACCAGCAATATCTCAGCCAATTTTCGACCAATCGGACTGAAAATTTACGAGAGTGCATCTCTTATATATACAAAAAGACGTTTTTCACTTTTGCGATTACCGGCCAATTGTTCAAATGGGAGCTCTTTATGCTTAATTTTACATGTATTTTTATCCAAATTATTTTGGCACAAGCTTATCTCAATCAGATGAGTCCTAAGCAATCCAAATTGTTTTTGTAAACTCTACCTATGATAACAAAGTGCCAGTATTAAATTGGGCTTGATCGCATGTATACAAAAAATATGCGGGCATTTTTTCGATTTTGAAAACCGGTTTGTTGGTCATAACTCAAATTATAAGCATTTTATACAAAAAAGTTAGATGGAAATGTTGTAGATCCAAAATATACAACTTTTTCCTATTGACATGAAAACTCGAAAATGCTTAGAATTCAAATTAAGAAACCAACATCGAATTTTAACATTAAAATAATTCGTTTTTTATAATAAAAATTTGTAAATATTTTAAAAATACAATTTTTAACCATAATAATTATACGCTTTAAATGATTTAATACATTGTAAAGCACAAAAAACTGATTTTTTTTTAAATCTCAGTTGGCCACGATTATCTTTGCAAAATTAATTCCCATCGATCCAAATTTTTTTTATAAACTCTGTTTATGTAAATATCGTGACTGATTCCATTTGGACTTGATCCCATGCATACAGAAAATATGCGGGCATTTTTTCGATTTTTAAAAACGGTTTTTTGTCCATAACTCAAATTATAAGTATTTTACACAAAAAAGTTAAACAGGAATGTTCTAGATCTCTGAAAGATACAACTTTTTCCTATTGACATCAACCCTCGAAAATGAATGTGTTCAAATTAACAAGTTAAAATCGAATTTCCACATGAAAATAATTCGTTCTTCATAATAAAACTTTTTACACATACGTTTTACATAAATATCTTCAACATAAAAGTTGTAGATATTTTAAAATACAATTCTTGACTATAATAATTATACGTTCAGAAAGATTGAATATGTTGAAAACCCCAAAACTTTTGAAGAAAAGTTTTTTTTAAAGGAAAATTAAAGAAAAGATTTTTTAAAGAAAAATTTCAGTTAGTCTTGATTATCTCTGCAAAATTAAGGAGTTATGACAGGGTTAAAACCTGAAAAAAAAGAAAAATTCTTAATGCTGTAAAAAATTAACATGTATACGTGCTCTAGAAACTATATTTCTCCTTCCATATATAAGTATTATACATCACTTTTATGCATTACAAATACGCATTAAGTGAGCAAGGCTATTCCGAAGGTTTCTTTAAAATTTCAGTCCAGTTGGTCCTCTCGTTGCTGAGAAAACCTGCGGCAAGCGGAAAAATATCATGAAAAAACTAAACTGAGTAAAAGGCATTTGAAGTTTATGAAATAAATCATACGAATAAACTATCCGGCATACCTTGATTATGTTTCAGTATTCAAATATATATATACTTATAATATATATATTTATATACATATATATATATATATATATATTCAAATAACACTATATATGGGTGGTTCTCTGACAAATCGAGCGGTCGATTTTTTGACCCTATCGAAAAAAATTTTTAAAATGTTCCTAAGAGACACATGAGTATCCCTGAAGTTTTTCAGATTTTTTGCATCAAGTATCTTCGAGTTACAGAGGGTCAAAGTTGATGAAATCACGTTTTTTTGCTTTTTCTGGCTACTTTCATTAATTTGTAGATCCTCAGGGAAGCATTTTTCACTATAGAGATATATAACATTTTTTTCTGCAAATTTTCTAAACTATTCAAAAAAAATATTTTTGATGTCGTATATATATGTTTTAAGAAAGTTATAAGTCATTTAAGTCTTAAAATCAAGTTTTAGGAAAGTTCGATCATCCGGATCATAACCAAAAAATTCATGAAGATACCTTATTTCAATTCAAAAAAGTCTGCGAAAGACCCAGAATGTCAGAGGCCTTGGTTTCTCTGTAAAAAATCATTATATCCATTCATATATGACAAAAATTTAGTTTTATTGCTATATCGAAGCATTTCACTAACCTTATCATTTTTTTAATGACTGAAATTATTATAAAAAAATTTACGTAATTGATAAAATTGGGTAAATTCTTCTATATAGCAATGAAACTAAATTTTTTTCATATATGAACGGATTTAATGATTTTTTACAGAGAAACCAAGGCCTCTGACATTCTGGGTCTTTCGCAGACTTTTTTGAATTGAAATAAGGTATCTTCATGGATTTTTTGGTTATGATCCGGATGATCGAACTTTCCTAAAATTTGATTTTAAGACTTAAATGACTTATAACTTTCTTAAAACATATATATACAACATCAAAAATATTTTTTTTGAATAGTTTAGAAAATTTGCAGAAAAAAATGTTATATATCTCTATAGTGAAAAATGCTTCCCTGAGGATCTACAAATTAATGCAAGTAGCCAGAAAAAGCAAAAAAACGTGATTTCATCAACTTTGACCCTCTGTAACTCGAAGATACTTGATGCAAAAAATCTGAAAAAATTCAGGGATACTCATGTGTCTCTTAGGAACATTTTAAAAATTTTTTTCGATAGGGTCAAAAAATCGACCGCTCGATTTGTCAGAGAACCACCCATATATATACACTTATATATATACTTGATGGTGCGCGTACATTATGATGATTGATAATAGTATTTTAGAAGTTGAAAATAAAATAAAAATTATCATTACCAACTCATAGTCATATTAAACTAATGATTACAGTTATTTGCAATACTTGCCATTATTAAATACACTTTAAGTTCTTAGAAAGCATGCAAAATTCGACTCCATACAGTCAATATTGTGGGATTGTAAATGTGTGCATGTGCGTACATTTGTGTATGCGTGGCAGTGTATACGTGAGAGTGTCTGTAATACGAATAGAGAAACTGTAGGCTTCTGTGGAAAGCGGATGTGAATGAGCCTTGCGCGGCAAGAAACAAAGGAAAGCGGAAGAGTAAATGACGGTTCGTCCCTTCAGGCCCAAGCCGTCAGTGAGAGAGAGAGAGAGAGAGAGAGAGGGGGGGGGGAGGGAGAAGAGTTCCTGTGGGAGAGGACGCGATCCCCGCGCAGTCAGGCAGTCTTACGGGAGACCTAGCTGCGTGACGACGCAGCCCGACCCTGTGCGTGTGCGAATAACGAGAGGACACTTATTGTTTTACCATAATAATTAGTATATTCAACATTGTCTTAGTTCTTATAATATATCAGCAATAGTTCAATTTATATCCGGCATTCTTACTTCACAAACTTCAACGATATCTCTACCTCATATCCCACAATATAATGGTCCCATCTTGCTGTCTTCCACCATCATACCTAAAATCACCAAGTAAACAAAGAAAAAGCTCTTTTCGAATAAATTATTATTTATTAGTATCCAATACTCATCTGAATAATTGCTGTACTCTGTAGAAGCTGGAAACTCTTGTACTAAAAGCACCATTGATGAAGTTATAAACACTGGTAGTTGTTACAGCAGCTAGCAGACAAATTGAACTGATCTATATAGTGTCTTGCGAGTTGGATGAAAAACAGCTGTTTGGCTGCTTCACATAAAATTCTACTGTACCGATCATATAGTAATCTTCATTCCCGACCCGACGGTGTGGGACGCAACATGTTTGGTGGTGAATTCAAATTTGTTGAATGCCTTTACTTTATAGAGTTTTCTAGCAATTCAAGAAATTAAATAACGTCGCGTTTATAAAATTTTAATCATTAAAAGACTTAACGGTGAACCAACAGAAACTCCAATCTCTAGAAGGACGACTGGGTGATCGCGAAGAGCGAATGTAGGGGGTTCAGGTGAGCGCAAAGCGCGAGCGTCGGTCATGCCTTAAATGCAAAACGCGAAGCGATGCAAGGCGGCAAGCCACTGAGACCTACAGGCCCGAAGGTCGAATGTGGCGCGCTAGTTTATTTTATGAGCTATTAAGTTGGCTACCTCTAGTGCACGTAGGTCGAATTCAATCGCACTCCGCCATTTTGTAGATTGCTGCCCGGTTATTCTCAATTCATTTTTAAGATCATTGATTCTTCTCTCTCGTGCGTACTGTGTCCCGTGCTACTTATCTTAGGACTGGATACATGTTATGGTACATCCTTTACCAAAGAAGAGCTTGTTATTAGAGTTTGCGGACTTTAGACCAATTAGCATACTTAACTCTTCCTCAAAACTGCGTGAATCCGTTACCCATCAACAGATCTCTGAATTTACTTCGAATAATAATCTGCTGGCTGAATTTCAGTCGGGCCTTCGTAAGAGCTATAGCACATGTACTCCTATTACTTGGTTAGTAGATGACAATAGGAAAGCAATCGCTGATAATTGCATATCTCTTGTAGTGGGCGTCGATTTTTCCAAGGCATTTGACCTCGTAAACGTTGAGCTTGAAATTGAGGTACACCTTCCTGTCTTACTCAGAAGTCAAGTGTACCTCAGGATAGTCTTCTGGGACCACTTTTCTTTTACTTAATTATCAATGACTTACCCGGAGTACTGAAGTCTTGCAAGTATTAGCTTTATGTGGACGATCTTTATAATCGATTTAGTGGGCGGTATTGAGCAAGTGGACGAGATCGTGGCCAGGATAAATCGAGAACTCACGACAATCTACAATTAGGCGAGCAGTAATGGGATCACGACGGTACGTGACACGATTAACGGACTTTGAGCCTCCTAATATGACATTAGATAACACAATCATAATTCCAAACGAATCGATAAGGATCTTAGAAATCAGTATGGTCTCCACTTTATCGTGGAGGGAACAATGCTGCGCAATTGTGAAAAAAAGTTTTGCTGCCTTTAGTTGGCTCGGAAAATGTCAAGCGTACCTCTCCAAGGGTGCTAAATTATACCTGGTTAAGTACTCGATTTTTCGTATCTTGATTATTGTGCTCCATTATTTTTGGATTTTTCGAAGGAGCTTGCCTTAAAATTAATGTGTTATAAGAATGCTGTTGTTCGTTTCGTATCAGGCCCCAAGAAATTCGAACACATAACGTCAGGAGAAATTTTCAAACGCTCTACCTCATAGCTAAAAGACTAGAGAGCTTCTTGTACTCTGGGTCGCGGGCTAGATGTAAAGGAGGGAAACATAAAAATGATAAGACGTTTGATATAAGATAAATATTACTCAATAGTTTATTGAAAATAATTAGTAGTCTGCCATCCCGTGGAATAGTCTCTCGCAGACGTGCGGCTCGTCCTCGGGCGAGCTCACCGTCTATAACGTCGGCTGTCTCTATTGCTAATAACTCGCGGCGGAGAGGACACTCGTCCTCACGTTCCGGTGATACCTCGTTCCCTGTTGGAGCGCACGTGAAAGAACAGAATGCTTAAACAATTTTCGATTAGTACACGGGAGGATTTGCTCTCGTCGAAGATTCGCACTGCACGCTATGGTTACCCAATAGATACTTAACGGATACTCCAAGGATACTGACTCGCTCGTGGTGTTCGATAACTACGCCGGTTCGCGGCGTCTCTCGCTGTCTCACTCGAACTCATACATTTTCCGTCATATCGCTCGCATTAGCCAATCCACTTATCGCACGCAATCACACAATATGTCATACTCTCCTGTAGACGCGAAATACAAGAACGTCATTCTCACATGTCTGGCTTTACTCTCGCTACATTATCGATTTACAGCTGACTACGGTTCGGCACTCTTACATTATATTATGTCGCTCGCATGCTCTCTACGGCACGCTGCCTCTACTCTCTCTTGTTTGTCTATATCTCATTCTCCCCTACATGCATTTGTTATCCATCTTGCACTCGTTCTCGCTCACCAACATGGCGGCAGTCGCTCGCGCGCGTTCGCCTCGTGGCTCGCATGCTTCGTCTCGAGTTTCCCTCTCTCTCTCGTTCACGCTGACTCGACGCTGCGCTGTGTTCCCCTCGCTCTCGCTTCGTGCTGCTGCTGCTCGGCGGCAGGCTACTCTCGGCGCCGCATCGTTCTCCTCTGGCTCTATTATATCGTTTACCTTCTTTAGTTCATTCGTCGTCTATATATTTCGCTACCAGGTCTCGTTGTGCGTCAAGTCTTTTCTGTCGGTCTTCCCAAACTTCAGGCTCTAATCTGATCTTCTTCGTCACCCTCACCCATTCCGTACGTAGGCTTTTCACAGGTGTAGGGTGTCTGCCGTAGTTTAAGATAGTAGGAGATGTCTTTAGCGTCGCTTGCTTGGCTGTATTTATCGCATGCCGTAATTCATGTAGGTGTTTGTCCCAGTTACTGTGATTCTTCGCGAATGCGGAAATCATAGTTTTTAAGGGGCGATTGCTTCTCTCTACCGGGTTTGCCTGCGGATGATAGAGTGGCGTGGTCACATGTTTTACGCCGTATTGCTCTAGTGTCTCTGCCAGATGTTTGTTCTCCGTTCCGTTGTCTGTCAATAAATATTCTGGTGTCTCCTACCTGAATAATTTCAGTTCTTCGAAAGTTCTTGGTATAGATTTTCTGTTAGCATGGCGTAATGGACGTACCTCTACCCATCGAGAGAATAGGTCTTGGAATACTACCAGATACTTATTCTGGCTGGCACGTCGGCTGCCACGTCGGACCATGGTTTCTTGACGATTCGTTTCCCGATCAACCCAACCCTTGAGGCAAACGTCATGGTATAGTCCAGGCCAGAAGTATTCCAGAGCTATTCTAGCGTATTTCTTCTGAATACTTAGGTATCCGGCCGAGATTTCGCCGTGTGCTGTCGTCAGTACTCTTTCACACATTTCCTCTGGCACTACTAGTTTCCAACCTTCGTCCGGATGTGTGACGGAATCTAACATCAGATCTTCTTTGTGATTCTACAATTTTGCGTTCTCTACTCCTCGGTCCTTAAGTCATGTCGATCTAGAATGAATCCCAGGTACTTTATCTCGCTGACACAGAATTCGCATTTCTTCGGGTTAATCGTGAGTCCGGGTATCGTTAATTTGGTTAGCATATATCTGACTCTATACTTGTGGTTCTCGAACGTGTCTGTGGCTATAACAATATCGTCTAGGTACTCGAACACATTTGGGGAGTCCTCAGGGCCAAATAAAATGTCAATCATTCTCTGCAGTGTACTAGGTGCGTTGCAAAGGCAAAAATCCATGCGCTTAAATTGCCATAAACCATAGTCAGGTACTGCAAACGCGATGTACTTCTTGCTGCTTTCCTCCATTTGAACTTGGATGTATGTTTGTTTGAGATCGATTTTGCTCAAGTATCTGGCTGCTCGTATTCTGTCCAGTATCATGTCCATTTGGGGCAGAGGGTAGTTGCCTTTCTTCGTAACTTTGTTTAATTCAATGTAGTTAACACAAAATCTCTCCGTCCCATCTGGTTTCGGTACCAACAATGGCTGGCTACAATAAGCACTAACAGATCTCTCGATTACCCCTAGTCTCCTGAGTAGGTATAGCTGCCTATAGTAGTATAGCTGCCTTCTGTCTCTCTTCAATCTTCTTCGGTGAGCGTGTTCTGGCTTTACAGTGTATAGGGGTGCGGTCGGTCACTGCGATCTGGTGTTCAGTTAAATCCGTGTACCCCAATCCTTCTCCGGGATTGTCTGGTAAGATCTCGGCCACCAGTTTTTCGATTTCTTGCCTCTCCCCGTCACTGAGCTCAGAGATTCCTGCGCTCCCTGCTATGGTGATCGCTGAAAATTTAGCTTTTGACCGGTCAAATTCTCTCCACACTCCCAGATAGGCACGCCATAAGCCTTTGTGACTCGTGTCTTTCTTGAATATTTTGCAGAAGTCTTTGCCCAAAATCAGTTCATGAGTAACTTCAACTACAGCTCTAGCCGTAATCGTTTCGTCTATTCCATTTAACTCTAATCGAATTGGTGGGAATCGTAATGCGGGCGACATTCCTACCGTTACTGCACGTATCAGGGATTCACTGGTTTTAAGTCGATTTTTATACCTCCGTGCGATTTCTGGACCTAAGATGGTTATCACGGCTCCAGGATCGAACAAGGCTCTGTACTCCTTTCTACCTAGACTGACTTTAATATACATTTGGAAAATGAGTAGTTATGCATCTCTTCGAGCTCTTTCGGACTTTTTATCATCGCCGACGTTTCGAGCCCGTAAGGCTCCTTATTAGGACTACAAGCCAACATTACAAACAATATAAATATTACAAATAGATAAAATTACAAAAATACAATTAATATTTAAACTAGCTTAAATTGTCACAAAATAAAAACTTCAAAACATCTGTACTACATAAGCACGATCACGGAGACGTCCGCTGCAATACAATGTTGCAAAATAAGCAAACTAAATAAATAAATTAACTATTATTAATTAAGTCCAAGACGCCTTACTTTCAACAATGACCAATGCCGTTTTTGCAAAGGTGCCTCATACGATAGTTCCGCACACACCCTTAATAATCATACTTAGTTACCATACACTCTGAAGCTAAAAATATGCGAGCCAAAGCACCGGCGCTCAGATTGGGATTACCCTGCTCCCATCCGAGCAGAAGAAGTGGCATGAAAATCACGCCGTGTAGTAAAGCCGAGAGCCTGGACAACAAGTTCAAACGCTTCATCCATGACCCCATTAGCTAGCAATGACGTATGGCCGGAGCGTCGCCCAACAACTCGAGCTCTCCGCCTTCCCACTGGGATGTGCCGCTCCGCCTGGCCAGCCAATCATCATCGAACACATATTGACTATGAAAGAGAGCACGGAGCAGTATACCACCTCCTCTCGCTACTATCCACACCCTATTCGAGCATCGCATAAAATAACATGATATATTAATTACCTCTACGCGGACTTATTTCAAATTTGAAATTATGTTCTTGTAACTAGTTTTGAGGTGGCACGTGTCCTCAATCCTATTAAGCGTGCCATAAAAAAATTGGATATGCAACATTTCTGAGAATTGCCTATGGAATATATACGGCTCTCCGTCCACTATCTTAATATTGTCAAAATTAAAAGAATCTTCCGTCTCCATCGCATGAACGGCCAGGGAGGAGGTGATACCCCCTAGTTTTTCACGGCCGATATGTTTCGCAAATATATATCGATTTGCAGTCAGCGCGGTCTATTTTATATACTAGAGTCCTAGAGTCGCCAACAGCAGTCGGATCCTATCCTAGTCTCATAAATTTATCAAACTTATCATCAACCTTATTTACTAACATTCTATCGTTCCTTTCTAGTACAGTTTACAATTTACAATTAAAACTTTCATAATACGGAAAGACCGCCGGTATATTTATAAAGTGAGAACTCGCAATATTGTTAACTGGCAACCTCGAATTGCCCGAATCTCGGTCCTCCGAATTGTTTTTTAAGAGGCCAAGATTGCGCACAATTCCTTTTTTACAATATTTTTCGATAAAATGCAATGGATAATCATTTGCTACAAGAATCTTTTTCGCGTGTTCGATATTCAGAAAATGAAACTGTGGATCCAACAGCAGGATCGCTCTGTCTAGTAGATTATATATTTTTGCGACCTTCTGATTTTGAGGATGGTGGGAGTGAAAGTTTATAGTTCCAAACATTACACCGTTCGAGCGATAAAAGCATCCTGTTAAAAATATTACTTTCATATAGTCTTTATTGTCTATAGTGCTCGTGGCTCCGTGCACCTCCGTTTCTTCGGATTCTCTATCGACTCCGGCTTCCTCTAATTGTACAGGGGTGCTAGGGTCTGCCATCGTTTCATTGATCAAAGTGTTTACGGCCGCCTCGATTTGTCTTAGTTTCAGATAATCTGTCTTTTCTTGGAGCAAATCCTTCACTTTCGTCTTTATCCTTTGATCTTCCTCTATTTCTATCTCTAATGATCCGCTCGTCTCCATCAGTAGCATCTCCTCTTCACTTGAGCTACTGTTTTGATCCATTGTTTCCTCTTTTTCAATTTCCTTAGTTTTTTCCAACTCGTTATCTCTTTCCAGGGCAGTTACTCGAGTCTCTTCGAACTCTAAAGCCTGTACTGACTTCAGTGCTGACTTCCTCTGCTCGCCATCACTATCTGGCTTTACAGCGGATGTCGGCTCCAAATTTCAATCGGTTTCAGCTCTCATGATTCTTTCAGCATTCCTGAATTCCGCCATCTCTTTCACCTTCGCCAGGCTATTTTTCGAAAATTCCACGATGTCTTCCAGTACTCGACCTTAAATCATATCTTTCTGAATACTAAAGCCTCGCTTTTTATACAGCTGAATCTTTTCGTCTAACCTGGCATCCTCATTACTACTCTCCATTGGCGCAGCTGGCGTCCCCTCTGGCTTAGATACCGTGTCTCTAGCGATACTGGCTCTAACATGATTTCCTCTATTTACCCCTGAATCAACCACTTGTTTCTTTATCCCTGTGACAGAGTCTGGCCGTTATTTTGCAATGGCGTCTCCTTTTTTCACGTTTCTGAAAAGGTCAGCGTTTCTTTGAGGCTTCAAATTTCTCTTCGTCACTATTGTCTCTTCTGGCCATCCTTTTGTCATGGACAACTCTTCTTGTCGTGCGTCTGTCTTTACATAGCTGGTCTGGCTGTTACTGTCAGCTTTGGTCGGTACTTCCTAACTTCGCACTGTCTCTAGTGGCTTGCTGACACTTCCTCGCCCTCCCAAAGTACTCCTATTAACAGCGAGGGTATGGTTATCAATTTTGTTCGCTAGTTGAGGGCCCAAGGAATGAACACGGAGATCGGCTGGCCCTTGGCGGCCTCCGTTGGGTGGTTTCTCAAAAGCTTTCTGACGTGAACGCAGTTTGAGCATTTGCTCAGCGTAGTACTTTTCTGTCCGAATATTTGACAAGACGTTTCCGGTTCAGCTTTCGGTTGTAAAGTTTGTAGAAGTTCAGAGCATTAACACAATTTATAGCATTAACACAATTTTTGCAATTTTTGAATTGTGCTCCGAATTGTCCGCACCACTGGCATTTTTCTGATGGTTTTAGCGGGTACCGGCAGGCATTTTTTCTATGTCCGTATTGCTTGTAGTTGTAACATTGCGTTTTCGGACATTGTGCTGCCCTGTATCCTACGGTCTCGCAACCGTGGCATGGTCCATAGTACTGGACTGGTTGTTGCGTTTGGTTATAGGGTTATAGTTAAGTTGTTAGCTCAGTGCTGGCATGAAGGGTTGTTGAGGTTTCTGCTGTGTTTGTATCGGTTGCTGTTGTGGAGTTTGTGCTAGCTGCCTAGCTGCGCAGGCAATAAGACCATTCAGAAGAAAATACGTGCTCCCTCAGGTCCTTGTCACATTTTTTCGATGTCGTCATCTGTTAGGATGGGGGTCTTATCCAATGTACCTTTCTTCTTCGCGTAGATAATGTCGTTGCCTGCCCAAATTTATATTTCAGTTACTTCCCGTGCTCCTTTATTGATTGGAAAAGCTTGCGTATCATGCTAGAAAGCATTTCATAAAAGCCAAACGGGCTCTCATGCTTGGGGTTAAGGTCATCGATGGTACTTGAAGCTTTCAAGTCCTCGCAAACTGTGTGTAGTACAAAATCACGAGTGTGAGTCTGCTTAAAAAGAACATCGAAGAAGAAGGTCGTGTACTCCTCAAGTTCATCTCCACCATTATGACTCTGTTTGGAGCTCTTTCCAATTTTGGTGTTACATGTTTTGGCAACTTTATTTTTACTTTTCTTCAATTTCATGTTTCTACCGGAAACGTTGCCACTTGAGTCTTCATTTGAGGAATGATCAGACAGTATTTTATACTATATCGTTATGTAAATGTTGCAATTGTAAAACCTTCTGAGAGAGAGAGAGAGAGAGAGAGAGAGAGGGAGGGAGGGAGGGAGGGAGAGAGAGAGAGAGAAAGAGGTGTATATATGCGGAAAATTAAAGGAAAATCTCTGTCCCTCTTTGTCTCTCGTACACTATCGTGATCCGACAATATACACACACGTAATGCAGCGCGGCTATCACGATTTTAAGGCCTTCCACGCTTTGTTTATAGGTTTCATTAAACGCATTTACCACTTTTTCTGCACAACTTATACCTTTTTCTGTACCTCTTTGATATTTTCATCTACAGTGGAATAAAAGATTCCGAACATAATTTCAATGCCGAATTTTTCCTTTATCCATCCACCGCTTGAACCATGAAATGACTTTGCCTGGACTCGCCGAGACCTTCATTTGTGCGGCGCCACAGAACATGAGATTACGCAATGGTAAGATGCCATGCGGCCCCTGTAGCATAGAAATATTATCAATGATATCTTTTTCAGTGGCGATAAACCGCTTCGCGCTCTCTATCATAGTCAACATGTGTTTAATGCTGATTGGCTGGCGGGGCGAAGCGGCACATCCCAGTGGGAGGACCGAGAGTCCCAGTTGCTAGGCGACGTTCCGGCCATACTGTATTGATAGCCAATACGGTCATGGAAGAAACGTTTGAATTTGCCTCGCGGGCTAGACCGTACTACATAGTTTGAAATTTTGCCACCTTCTTGGGCTTATGTGAGTTGGATATGTCTGCTTGTGTTTCGGATCTTCGACTCATAAAGCAATTTTGTTATATGTAGCTTAAGTATTAAGAGTGTGTGTGTCCTATTTATATGGAATTGTAGCGCTGAAAAATCAGTCGTTGATCGTTCTCCGCCGGAGTCGTTCTACCATCTTTCGACACCGGCACTGTGTGCCGTTAGTTGGTCAATATAAAAAAAGTAAGGTTGCTTTTTATTAATGTTTAATTTTTGTATTAATTATTGTGTTACTCTCTAGCGGATTTTCCTATTTTCCGGCTCCGTAATAGCGGTTTATGTCATAATAAACGTAGTGGAATAATTTTTAGGTATTTATTTATATGTTTTTAAAATAATTTTTATGTAAATTTACTTATTGTATAATAACTTTTAGCTTTAGCTCTGATGAGGAGTTTTATCAACTCGAAACGTCGGCAAAAATAAAACACACGTTGCTCGAAGAGATGCATAGTTGTTTTTTTAATATACTTTCATAAATATTACTGCGCTGCATCATGAAATGACTTAGCCTGGACTCGCCGAGATCTTCATTTGTGCGACGCCATAAAACATGAGATTACGCAATGGTAAGGTGCCATGCGGTCCCTATAGCATAGAAATATTATCAATGATCTCTTTTTCAGTGGCTATAAGCATAAATGCTTGAAGTCTTTGTTGCGTTGTTGTACTATGTAAAAAATTTTTAATAAATTTTAAAATACTAAATGACCTTTCACAAGCTACTTCAGTAAGTTATAGTATTAGCATTAGCATTATACGCTAAACCAAGAAGTGAAAAGGCTTCTGTGATAAAACTACATCGATTTAATATTCGGTAGCGAAAAACAGCAGTTTTTACAAAAAACATACTTTGTTGTTAGTCCTTTATCACAAGACACTTTGTCACACATGTTATTTAATGCTATGCTGTGAATGGTGCATTTATTAATTACACTACCAGGGAAGCCATAGCGGAGGGACTGGTAGAGCACGGAGGTCTCCCGGACGGTGTTCAACTGGATGTGGGATATGCTGAGCAGCAGGGTGCTCGTGGCGCACTGGGGGGGGGGGGGCGAGCTCTAGGAGATACAGAGTGGGGAGGGGATACGCTCAAGGGCGAGTACTCTCTCCTACTCTGTGGTGTTTGGTGGTGGTCGGGTTGTTGAGGAAGCTGGAGGATGCAGGTATATACGTATAAGCGTATACTAACGACATCCTGATTCTAGTAAGAGGCGACAACGGGAATGTTGTGGCGGGAGTCACGGAGTACGCGTTTTTCCGAAATGTTATGTATTCATTTTTTCGGTGGCATGCTTAATAGCGATGAGGACACGTGTCATCTCAAAGCTAGCTACAAAAACCTTATTTCTAACTTAAAATTAAGTACACATAATAGTAATAAATAATTGACTGAATTTATTATATGAGATTGGTTGCCGGGTGATAGCTGACTATTGCACGGGCCGTAGCAGGGAGAGGTGGTACACCGCTCTGTGTTCGGAGCGGAATATCCTACTGGGAGGTCGGAGAGTCCGCGTTGCCGGGCAGTGTTTCCACCATACTGCATTGATAGCTAATGTAGTGATGGGTGAGACGATTTGCTTTTGCCGCGCGGGCTCTTCAGCCTACTAGATGAGGTGTTTCTGTACCGCCTCCTATCTGTGTATGCTGCCCGGTTTTACTCAGTTTGGCTCTCGGCGTCTGAATCTTTGCGTATGTATTGCGTCTTTTGTGTGTGTGGAATTAGGTATTCTCTACGGGACGTTTGATGATCATTCGTTCGCTATCCTTCGTCAGAGTCATCCTAACATCTTACGACTCTGCGGAACTTTTGAAGCTTCGTAGACTGTCGAATTGTAAGGCTGTGAGTTTTTGTTTTTTTAGACTTTTTCATATTTCTATTTTTTAACTGTTTTTATTTTATTATGTACTTTAGCGCAGGGTTTTGGGTCCTGTGGAATCTTATGCTAATGTTTTAAATTTGGTTATTTGTATTTTAAGGTATCATTTTTGTATTAATTTTTATTATTTATTATTTTTGTTATTTTTGAATTTGTAATGTTTTTATAATTTGATGAGTTTTCTCATTTGTACAGCCCTGAAGAGGAGCGGTAAAGGCTCGAAACATCGGTAGACGAATATATATATTGTGACGTTCCTGCGTCGGTGGAGATAAGTTAGTCGAGTTACTTAGGAGGAACCGTTAGGGGTGGGAAGTTGCACTGGGATTACTCGCCCACCTTAAGAGGAGGGTTATAATATCCCCCTCTTAGGACTCCCTACGCCTACACTCTTCCTACGGGAAGAGGAGGAGGACTGCTCGGTCGGGTGGAGTTGGGGTATATTCCCCTGCACTACCATGTAACCTTAGTGTGCACACGCAGCCTCGGATACAGGGACTTGCACGTACCCTTATCCGTTAAGCGGAATGACTGAGTTTAGAGCCCAACTAGGAGACTAGATGGAATGCGTCCTATGACTAAACTCGAGCACTATGTATCAATGGGGTGTCTAAGTACGAAGAGAGCCCGATGATGGGAGTTTAGGTGGTGCGCTACATAGCTTTTTGACAGAATTTGCGCACCAAGTGCCAGGAAGGCGGCTAGGTAAACAGAGTGGCCGAGTAAGCACTCCAGGTGGTGCGCTCCATAGGTTTTCGACAGAACTTGAGCACCAGGTAAAATTACAAGACAAAATGTAAGAATTTCCAACAAGCTACTGTTGTTTTTGAGATTGGCCTCGCAGAAAATTTAAGATGAAATGTGAGATGAAATGCGAGACTATTTAACAAACCGGTTTTGTCTGTTCGATTCGTCTTGTGGAATTTCCATGATTAAATAAAACTAACTTCACAAGAAAGTCGGTATCGTGGTTTTCTATGGATGCAATTGAATCGAATAGGTATTCAACACTTCCCTTCGCTGACACAAAGGGATTGGTGCTTTTCTTGCACGTATCAATTTCATAGGATAATTCTTTTCTTGCAGTTGCAAGAACATAGGAATCCCGATTTTATTGCGACGTGAAAATGTTAAGATACACGTACCTTTGTCGCCCAATGATTTAGGCGTTAGATTGTAGAGCAGCAAGGAAATCGGGATTCCGATTTTCATGCGTTGCAAAAAAAAAGAAAAAAAAGACGATCACTACAAGAAAAGAAGAATCCCATTGCATTGGTACGTGCAATAAAAGCGTCGATCACTTTGTGATAAATTAATAAATGACAGTCTTGATGATCTACAAAGTCAAAGACATTCAGATCCTGTGTAACGTCTTCTGACGTTATTTATTTTGAAACAAGAAGCGGTCATTTCAAAATTCAAATGACAGCATTGATTATGTCCATGCATGAGTTTCGTTAATTGTCACACTTTCAAAAGTAGGAGCTCAGCTGACGCTGAGCTTGCGAAACGCAGACTAAGCGTTGTACTTTTGAAAGATCGCGTTATTGTATGTAAAATTACAAAATGTTTAAAAATCAATATTCAATAATGTTGTAAATTTATAAACTAAGTTTTGTGTTTAAAAGAGGCTCAATGCCCTCAATTAGACAGTCAAGATTTCGTATCGACTCCGTCCACGCCGGTTCGAAAATGGGCGGAGTTTTGATTATTTAAAATCCATTGTTGTTATTCTTTTTACGGTTTACATACTTTTAATTTGTGTACTATTTTAAAGTTTTGTTAGAAAATAAACATAGTAAATAATAGTATACTTTATTGTGTGGAATAATTTTGTTTAAATCCTAAAAACCTGTACGTTGGAATCTAAAGGAAATTGTTTAAATCGTTGGGTGGTTTTGAAGACCACGATCTTATAAAAACATTAACTGGGTCTTTAACAATTCCTCTTGAATAACGAAGGACTATCCAACGTCATAAGTTCAACAAGGTAAGTTCTGATTTTGTTATTGTAGAAAATACATTTACTATAGAGATCTAGGTACATATTATCACTAGACTTTTATCACTATAAATGTGACTTTATCGATTTAAATATTCCTGACTATACGCATTAAATTGAAGTAGTCAGGACTTAACAATTTGGTTCCGATACAAATATCGTGCGTGAGTGTCTTTATTGAAGTATATTTTTGTTGTAATAAACCGCGAAGAGTATATAATTAAATTTTTTATAATGTCTCGATCTACGCAGATCAAATGTAACCCGATCTGTCTGATGACTGTTCTACGGATAATTATAAAAATTAAGAGTAGCCACCCCAAATAAGGCGCCCTAGAAATGGGAAATCATGAATTTATAGCGATCTTCCGATGTTCACGGAGATCATCTGCGTCATACTGTATCTGAAAATAGCCCCCACTATAGGAAAACCATAGATTAAGCTCGGAAAAACCTACGCGGAAATATTCTGCGCGGCAAATACAGCGCGACAATGGGAGAAACGAACGCTTAAATAGATCTGGAGCAAAAGCTCCGCAGGCTAGTCGACCATCCAGTGATCAAGAGCACGGACGAATCTCTGCTCGGGACCTACTCATTCTATCTCAACCAGTGCTGCATACGGGGAACCGCCGCTTACGAGACGATTATCACGAATCCAACCTCATCCGGAAGTTCGGAAAAGCAAGAGAGCTGAGAGCAACCACCGACCCAAAGCCAGACGCTGCAGCCGCTGATACCTCGCAACCGCTCGACACTAACCCAGAGCGGCTATTCTTGGAAGCATTGCTGGAGCATCAGAGGGACAACTCAACGCCTCATCGAGCCACACGCACGATCAGCGACTTCCCTGCACACATATATACTTACGCACACACGCAAGGTACGGCCTCGTATTCTGTTAGCGCTGCGGGCGTTCACACTCACGTTTGTCTAACACGCATTATATACAGAGGTAATCTCGAAATCCCGCTCTCCTACCCGGTAGGCCATGACCGTGAATACGGTAGCCAAAGGAGAGAATTGTATATAAATTTTTGACTCATAATAAATTTATTAAATTACCGAACACATATTTCCTTTATTCGAAAACCATCACACCTCCAATAATAAATATATAGTTGTGAGCGTCACTATCCAGACGTAACACATTTAATATTTATTATTTAAAAATGGTGCATCGGCCTTCAGAACAAACGGAAATCGGGATTACCTGTGATGGTTTTTAAGAAATGTCAGAGAGAGACGCGTTCACTAACTGGCGACGAACAGAAACAGATATTAACGACACAACGCTGTTAAATCAATTCCGAACAAAAGAAAAGGAAGTAGAAGAAGCGTGCGCGAATGATTCGAAGGAAATTGACGTATTAATTACAGAAGCCTTGCAACTTTCAAAAAAATTATCTCACACATGCCAAAAATATAATTTAGACGAGCCGGAAGACGTGTTGAAATTTCCTAAGGATAAATCAAAATTTCTCAAATATCGGGAAAATTTAGATAGAAGTAGTTCAAGCAGCGAGCAAGAGGTTGACGATAGAGTAGTAGAGTCTTTGGTCGCTTTAGGACCAACAAAAAAATTTCAGCTCCAACGAGAGAGCTTTCTGAAAGATAAACGAACGGAAATAATCGAAAATAACGAAGTACATCCAATCGAAATAAATACTCCATTAAGTATTAAACAGGGATATACCAGCACTCCCTTAACGGAAAAAGGAGGGGCGATTTCAAAGAAAAAATTAATATCTTGCTTAGAGGAGGTGAATTTAGATAATTCATTACAGAACACAAAGCAAGAGATACAGGATTTGAAAACTCGTCTAACGCCAGTAATCGGAAAAAAGAGAGTTGAAGAATATTTTTCAAAACCCGAAAATATTAAAGAAATTAATAATACACTTACAAGCAATCCCGGATACGGAGCAATTGAAATTTTTACAAAATTCAAAAATCAGATAACGGAATTTTTCAATCAGCCACATAACACCGATTATAAAATTCAAGAAAATACGGAGGAAAGCAACGCGCTATATTTGTCAATTCCAAATACACCCAGTAATTTAATAGCACCGATTAGACAAGAAATCATGGCGAACGACGGTATGAGGGGAATGTCGATTTCAAATATTCTGGACATAATTCCAAGATACAACGGACAAAATATACATTTAAACGCTTTTCTTGACGGATGTCGGGAAGCGAAAGAAATGGTTTCAGCAGCGCGCGAAGCAGAATTAGTAAAATTTATACGAATGAGATTATACGGAGACGCACTAACGTGTAGTCGGGGTCAAACATTCGCCACAATGACGGAGATAATAAATTTTTTTGAAAGAATATATGGCTCAGCAAAAACTTTCCACGATTATACGGGTGAACTAGCAAAAATACGGCAGAAAGCGGAACGAAGCAGTAATTACGTTCTTTAATAAAATTAAAGAAATTCAAAAAGAAATGTTGGCAACGGCCTTACGGGAAGAGAGATACACAAACGAGACGCGACAAACATTCACCGCGGAAATCGAGAGAGATTGTATCAAATTTTTTAAGAGGGGTCTACGCTGGGAAATCAAGAGCCGAATGGGCGAACATACGACGCTAAACGAAGCGCGAGAACAAGCGATAGAAATAGAAAGAGACTACGCCGGATGCGGGCTCGACTCAGACAGCGCAGATGAATCAAAGGCCAAGGTTAAGGAAACCCGGAAGATTAAAATAATTGATCCACAAACGCCTCAATCAATTCCCATGATAGCATGCAGTTATTGCGGAAAAGCGGGACATATTATGATGAACTGTCGAAGATTTTTGGGACAACAATTCAATGGATTCAATAATAATCAATCAAAAAATGGAAACTATTTACAACAAAATAGACAAAATAATAGACATTTTGGTGGATGGAATGCGGAAAACCGCCGCAGAACCGAATTTTTACCTAATACCAATAATAAGAGTAACAATAATTATAATAATAATAATTCTAATCGACCCACGATTAGCAATAATTATAGTCAAGGCGAATACCGCGGAAATCCCGGACCACCTCGTAATAATAACACGAATAACAATAAACCAATTCCTCAATGCTACCATTGCGGAAAAACGGGACACATACAGCGAAATTGTTATAAATTTATACGAGAACAACGTTCCAATGATACACAGGGAAACGACAGAACTCTTTCGCGGGAGGGCGCCTCGAAAGAGTTAGTCGCTGGCACACGCCCAAGGAACCAGCAGGCGGAGCCGGCACACGCATAGAGACCATAAATCTCAGCCAAAAAAGTACGTCTCCAACAATTAAAATCGACATTGGAGATTTTCGAAGACCGCTCGAATTCATGTTAGATACTGGAGCGGGAGTTAGCCTAGTGCGCGAGTCGGAGGTAGCGCACTACGCTGACATAAATAGACAAGAAGTGATTAATTTAAAAGGTATAACGGATGGATATATCCCTACGCTAGGAAAAATAATAACAAATTTTAATGACATTGCTGCTGAATTTCATATTGTCGCCGATAACTTCCCTATAAAAGAAGCGGGAATTCTCGGAAATGATTTCTTTCGCAAAAGTGATGCGAAAATAAATTTCAATGAAAATTATATAGAGGTGAATGGACAGATAATTCCATTCATGAAAAATACTACAGGCGATGTGTCACGAGAGCTGCGGGTCGGTTCTGAGAAGATACATGCGCGAGAGGCCGAAAATAGAAAAGAGACTATAGGAGACTCCAGGAGGGGAGATCTCGACTTTGACTATGATTATATGGAAATGAGCTCGAGCAACGATGATGATCAAGTAAAAAACCTGCAGGTGAATTTGAATAAAAGAGTTAAGTTTGATAATGCGTGCGCAACACACATACAAACAAATAATATTAAATGAAAAAGATAATAATGAAAGAATTGCAATTTGTGAAATCAAGGATAAAAGTAATGAAATTGAGATTGAAAATAATGAAATTGAGAATAATGAAATTATGATTGAAAATAATGAAATTGAAAATAATGAAACGAAAGAAAGTTTACAGAAGACAATGAACGAAATAATTACGGAAAGTTAATAAAATAGAAATTATGCGAAATAAGCAAGAGAATATTGATGATGAAAATATTAATGATAAAAAAAATGAAGAATATTTCGTGGGTGCGGAAATATTTGAAAATTTATATGGCGATAGGGAAGAGAATGGAATAGATAATAATTATTTTATTAAACATTATATTGAAAACGGCGATATGGATAATCTATGCAGCAATTACATGGAAATTTCAGAAAAGGATTATTATTCTACCGAGGTGAAACCAGCCGAGATGAGCACGTCTATTTTACAAATCAAAGAGACAAAGCCAATACCAAGAATAGATCGACTAAAGGCGCTCCTAAAAATAGACCATCTGACGGAAGAAACAAGAGAACCAATAATCAAATTAATCGAAGAATACGCCGACTGCTTTCACTTGAAAGGCGAATATTTGGGAACAGCTAAGGTGCCAAGCCATCGCATTGTTACAACAGATGATATACCGATTTACGAAAGACCATACAGACCGGCGCACTTATTAAAATTAGAGATGGAACGACAAATAACGGAGATGCTGAAAAACGATATTATAAGACCTTCAAACTCCCCATACGCATCACCAGCATTTCTAGTAGCTAAAACACCGGACAGCAAAGGAAATCCTCGCTATCGATTTGTAGTAGATTACAGAAAGTTAAATGACAAAACCGTAAAAGATAAATACCCTTTACCAAATATTTTAGATATTATTGATCAATTAGCAGGTGCACAATACTTCTCGGTATTTGATTTGGCGCAAGGATTTTTTCAAGTACCTGTACATGAGCCTGATAAATACAAAACAGCATTTTCTACACATCAGGGACTATTTGAATTTAATAAATTACCAATGGGTATGACAAATTCTCCCGCATCTTTTATGCGCGGAATTGACATAGTCTTCAAAGATTTACAAGGTAAGGAGATATTCCTATTTTTAGATGACGCAGTAATATACGGCAAAACGGTTGAAGAACACAATCAAAAATTTGAGAGATTTTTGAAAAGATTAAGAGAAGCAAATCTCAAGATGCAACCAGATAAATGCAAATTTTTGCAAGAGGAGGTGATTTATTTAGGACATCTACTCACCAGAGACGGAGTCCGCCCCGATCCTAAA
Organism: Philotrypesis tridentata; assembly: GCA_018906965.1. Taxonomy (NCBI): domain Eukaryota; kingdom Metazoa; phylum Arthropoda; class Insecta; order Hymenoptera; family Pteromalidae; genus Philotrypesis; species Philotrypesis tridentata. The sequence continues at coordinate 398,143 of JACCIB010000109.1, forward strand.
AAAATCGAAGCAGTGAAAAATTTTCCGAGACCCAAAACACAAAAAAATATACGCGAATTTCTCGGTTTAGCCGGATACTACCGCAGATTTATTGAAAAATTTTCAGGAATAGCAAAACCCTTGAGTGACCTTTTAAAAAAGAGACCGACTTTAATTGGTCAGACGAAGCCGAAGAAGCATTCACAATTTTGAAAAAGAAGTTATGTGAAAAGCCAATATTGCAAATAGCCGATTTTGAGAAACCTTTTATTGTTCGTACTGACGCATCGTTAGTAGCGGTTGCGGGAATCCTATCTCAAGGAGAGATAGGAAAAGATAGACCTATTGCATATGTATCACGTGTATTATCCGACGCAGAGACGCGATACGATTCATACTCAAGAGAGGCATTGGCAATATTATATTCGGTATCGCAATTTAGACCGTACCTATTAGGACGACATTTCACCATCGTTACAGATTGCAAACCACTCATATGGTTTAAAAATTCGACGGACTTGACAACAAAGGTAAGCAGATGGAGAATTAAATTAAACGCATATGATTACGACATCGTGTATAAAAGCGGTAAAAGCAACACAAACGCGGATGCATTATCTCGAAACCCAGTCGAGGGAGAGCAAGCTGAAGGGAGTATCGACGACCAGCTAATTTTAGCCATGCAGACGCGTACACGCGCGGGAAAGCTAGCCGTTCCGAACTATAGGGACAAGCGACCGAAGAAGCCGAATAAGCAAAACATAGAGGCTCCCACGGCAACACCTACTATAGAGACAGAAGAGACGCCAGAGTTGCAATACGGAAATGAGGAATTAATAAACAACGAGATATGCGAAAATAAGACGATAAACGAAAATTATGAAAATGATATTGAAGAACCATTGCAAAATGAGATACAGAAGGAAATCCATGCGACGCGGGTGCTAAACAATTAAAAGAGCGAAAAATTTCGCCAAAATTTGCAAACTTGGAACCAGGTGAAATTAAGGTAACAACAAAAAATAATCGGAAGCTATTTGCGGCAGTGATAAAAAATACACAACCAACAAGTACGACAGAAGTGCAAAAATATTTAATAGATATTTTCGAGGTTTTAAAAGCATTAATTATAAAAAAGAGTGTTCGATCAATAAGTATAGCCAAAAATGAAGATATTGGAAACGTTGAATGGAAAAACGTACTATCAAGTTTGCGAAAAATTCTAGAAGATATATCAGTGAAAATAATTATTTGCACAGGTATAATAAAATATGTCGAAGAAAAAGACAGAGGTAAAATAATACAAGAAATGCATAGCACAGCAATAGGAGGGCACCGAGGAGTCACGAAAACGTATAGGCGCATAAAGCAACGGTATTTCTGGGGTAGCGTGAAGGAAGACGTACAAAATTTCATACGCACATGTGTCACGTGTCAAATAAAAAAATTGGTGAGAGTTAAAACGAAACAACCAATGCAAATCACAGATACACCTCACGCACCAATGGAAAAAGTAAGCCTAGACATAGTAGGACCTTTTCCAATCACTGACAATGGTCACAATAATATATTAACAATACAATGCAATTTTTCAAAATATTGCTTAGCAATACCGTTAAAAGATGCTACAGCAGCATCAGTAGCAGATGCATTTATAACAAGGTTTATTTGTATTTTCGGAGCTCCAATCACGATTCTGACGGATCAAGGCAGCAATTTTATGTCAAATTTGCTAAAAAGGGTAGCAAAAAAATTTAAGATCAAACAGGTAAAAACAACTGCCTATCATCCACAATCAAACGGTTCATTAGAACGATCGCATCATGCATTAGCAGAATACCTAAAAACAGTGATGCAGAACGAATCCTGGGATGAATTACTAGAACTTGCAACTTTATGCTATAATACGGTTCCTCACGAAGGCCATTCCTTCACACCATTCGAATTAGTATTCGGCAAATTAGCCAGAGTACCCTCGAGCGAACCATTAGAAGAAAGCGAAAAGCCATTAACATATAACGATTATGTAACAAATCTTAGTACAAGATTAAACGAGTTACAGAAAATCGCAAGAGAAAAATTGATTGAATCAAAAATACGATCAAAATTCTATTATGATAAAAAAATTAATCCAAAGGAATTTCAGATTGGAGACAAAGTATGGCTATTGAAAGGTGGAAAACAGTATAAATTAGGAGACCAGTACGAAGGTCCATATACAGTACTAGATGTATTCAACGATCAACGAAACGTTAAAATACGTATGAAAAACAAACAGATTAAAACAGTTAACGCCAATAGACTTAGAATATCGCACGTAGAACCAACAAATTAACAAGTAATAAAATAACAATAACAATATAACACGCAGTAACTATTACGAGCTTATTAATATTTATTATTTAAAAATAAAAAGAAGAAGAATATATAGGGGAGAGAAATAACAGTATATGCATACGGGCATACGCATATATACGCACACAAAAACACATGAAAAGAAAAGGGAGGAAAACTTCACTCTCGAGATGACAAAAAAAAAGAGAGAAAGAACCAAGCAGCCACAACAACCTGCCCCAAGTTATACAACATTCTCGCTAAATCAAGATAACAAAAATACATATTGACACATTAAAACAGATGCTTAAAGCAAATAACCATTTACGGAAACAAAGTATGTCAAGAACAAAAATTATTACATCACTCGCAGGCAAAGACAAAATGAAGAGTCGAGAATTTCACGAGGAAATTGTTCAGCGCTACCACAGCATATACTGGAACACGAAAAATGGCAAGGAAAACAAGCTAAAGTATACCGGCACACAGGAAGATCTGGAACGATGGGAAGCAGACAGCGAACTTCGCGCGTACGTAACCGATAGAATAGAAATCCCAGCCTTCTGGAGAAGATTCGACAGAGAAATGCTCAATAGAGCGATTAACAACAGCTACTGGAAAATTAATTACAACCTGGATAGATGGAATGACGAAGATCTATTCGATCTAAACATATTATTCTTCGAGAATGGAGGAGACATATGGAAAGTATACAAGGAAGAAGAGGCCATTGACATTTTCGACTTAAATATATTATTCCGCAATTTTTCAATCCGGCCAGACGACTGTCCAAACTGTTGCGAAGAAGAATGGGGCGGATTTAGAGATGACGATGACGGCTGCCAAATTTGTTATTGCTGCGCCTATATAAGAGAACTCAACGAACGGGACAGAGAAGAGAGGGAAGCTCTAGCCGCAATCAACGGCGGGCTATAAAAATAGTACGCCATGCGAGGGGAAATATCAAAACCAGCAGGCTCGTCATAAGCTCCGCACTCCCCTCTATGCCTCGCTGCGGTAGCGTTCCCCTCTCCTACACAGCAGCACGCGGCTCCTCAACGATACGCGCGCTTTAACGGAACACTCTGCTCACGCTATATATATATATATGGCGACGAACAACGCGCCAGCAAGAGCGACTGACGCAGCAGCCTTCCGAGACGCGCGCACTGTAATAGAGCACCCGATCTTATATATCTATATATAAACATATATAGATATATCAGGCGATGCGAACGCATGACCTCATCCCCGCATGACTTACACGATTATACCCGTACAGAACAAAAATTGAGAATACTGTAAGTATAAATCTCAGAAATACTCATGTAAATTGTCAAAGGCTACAGAGGCATAGAAGCGGATATGTGAATATTTTCTTATTGTTTGCATGAGTTCTTATGGCAAATTTATACATCATAAAAAAAAAAAACTGAGATCTGTCCGAATTTATGGTGAATGAAAGGAATTTCATAAATAATTTTTTGTTTTCTTCTTTCTCTCGGGAGAGGGAAGGACGAGGAAAGGAGGGAGGCAAGGAAAGTATACTAAATATCTAATACTATTGCAATTTATTGAAAAACACAACCAAGAACACATATTATATAGAAAAAGTATAATAATTAAGGCCACCAAGGCCGAACGTCGTTATCCAGAAAACGTCGGATGGGGTCCCCCGTCCGGGGTACCACGCGCCATTACCTGCAACAAAAAAATATAATAAAATATTATTTTTTTTATATATACACACACACACTTATATACATATATATGAAGAAACCTCACCTCCGTATCCTCCCCACCGCATGATGGGTGGATCAGTATCCCCTGGCAGTCCACATATACCGCAGGGGTCCTCTGCGGAAAAAATCTCCGTGACAGAGAACAAAGCAGTTCTCTACACCGGAATAGTGACGGGAAGTCACGTGTCTGAAGGAATACTGGAAAAACAAAAAAGGAAAAATTTTAATTAAATTAATTAACTAAACACATGAATAATGTAAAAATACTTACGTATGGGCCGCCAGGTCGATGAAAATCGAATAAAATACGGGCCGGGTCTCGGACGCAGCCCCCGCAAAAGCCGCATATACGTCGACGAGAGCTGGGAAAATGGCACGGCTCCCACCGTGCCCACACATCAGAATACCCGCCCCACATGGGTGGTAGGTATTCGTGGACATATTCGTCCACAACCTCCTAGAAGAAGAAAAGGAAAAATTTTTTTTAAGTATACATACAAAAAAAAGAAAAAAAAAATAGTAGATACTTACTACAAATGACAGCAACAAGGTGCACACAAAAGCGAGCATCTTTGAATGTTTCCTATCCAAAGAACAGACTGGAACTGACAGACGTCAAAGCATCATGACACTCGTCGAACGGAGTCGACGATTTCCCATGGCGGGTGGGATCCTATAAAAATCTAAAAAAAGAGATCTATAGATGAAAATAGAGAGACGAAAGAAGAGAGTGTTGTGAACTAATATATACTTACCAGAAGACTTGAATTTAACATTAATTGTTAAAATTAACAACCGACTTAATTCCTCACGAGTCATGTATCTTTTTCAGTCAAAAATGGCAATGAAGATACTCTTTGCAATACTGCTGACGTTAATATTCCAAACAAAAACGCAAGCATCCAGCGAATCAGGAATGAATAAGGCCATAGACCACACACAACATACAGGTATAATATTCGAAGAAAAAAAGACAATTATCTTCTCGGAACAAGAGCGAGAAGTGGCAGTGAAAATAAAGCTGCCTATAAATAGGAAGCATCTAAGAGACATCCAGTCGAAGCTAGCGGCAATGCAAGCGATAGCTATAGCCGACGCTCCGGAGGAATTCAAACAAGATCAAGGGAAATTATGGCCAATTCACACGAAGTTAAATGCCGTAAAAACACAACTTGAAGAAATTATGCCATTTTTTAAAGAAAACAATTCATTTTATTCACCTCAGGAAAATATACCCGATATGATAATTGACCATGAAGACGTAAAAAAATTACAGGCAATAACAAAAATAGAGGACGAAATATCACAAGATTTGCAAAATATTGCAACTAAAGATAAAAGACCGCTTCCTAAAGCTACACAAGAAAAAATCGCACAAGGAATACGATCTATTTTGGCAAAAGTAACGAGACAACTAGACAATCATTTAACAACGCTCACGAATCTCAACGAAAGTTTAAAACAATTACAAGAAGGAAAACTAGTCGCAAATTTTTTGAGCAAAAACCAATATCAACACTTAAACCATGTACTTAGCCAAAGCACCAAGCCATGCACCCTACCAAACGTAAATCTTAACAATAAGTATGAGATAAATAAAAACATAAAGAATAGATACATAGCGACAAAGGACGAAATAGAGGTAAGGTTACACTTAACGTGCATGAATAAAGGAAAGGCAACATTATACAAAAAATACGCTACGGAAATACCACAGGTAAATTTAAGCTCCAGTCTATACATCCAACCCACTACGCAATACATGCTGGTAAAAGAGGGAACCGTGCGACATATAGAACAGACGGATTTAGAAGACTGCATAGAATCTCTAGACAAAATTTCTTGCCCAAATCAATGGTTTAATTTCGAAAACGCGACAGACTGCGAGAGTACCTTATTTCTCCACCCGGAACAAGGTAGATTACCGAAAATGTAATGTCATGTACCAAAGTATCACTAAAGAATACATACAGTTTATTCCGACAGCCAATGCCATAGTATACATATTACAAAGACCGGAGAACTTGACCTACATTTGCTCGGGAAACCGAAGGGGAGTCGAGACTCTTCGAAGCACGGGAATTATAAAAATAGAGCCAAACTGCTATATAGAAATCAGAGGAATGGAAATATCAGGGAAGAGAGAGAACGAAGGAAAAACTATTTTTTGGCCCAACTCAACGCTACAAATAAGCCAGTTATCAAATATATTAGAAGAAAATTTTGCAAAAAGAGCATTTTTGAAAATTGGCGCAAAGGAAAGAACGATGAATTTATGGCAAATTATTAGAGAAACTCAGATGGAATTACGAACCGAAGGGATATACGGACAAACCGAATTGGCATTAAGAGCTTTAGTAATAATCACTACGATTTTAGCGATTGCTACAGCAATAAATACCATTATGGTCAACTACAAAAATAAAAATAAGAAAATTTTACAGCTGACCAAACTCGTCATAAAAACCAGAAGAGATAAAGAAAAGGAACTAACCACGGAATTGGATTGTTAATAACAATTATCCTAACTACAAACCAATACCAATAACCAACACATATACACACAAACCGACAGATCGACAATCCGCTTATTTATTTATTTACAGATGAACATTTGGTGGTTTGGACTATCTCTATTTTGGATGATAAAAACAACGCACGGATTATACGGATACGATTGCGGAGACCACCTGTCAAATTTAACGACCATTTCTCTTGTAGACGTTGGGGACTGCGATGTGAAAGAACCCGAATTGGATGTAATCAAAAACTACGGTCAGCTACTACAATTGAATGATTATTCTACTACGCACGTCTATAAATGCGCAATAAAAATATACCGCGTAATAACACATTGCGGTATGCATCGACACGCCTCTAGAGTGGTAAATGGAGAACTCGGATACTTTCAAACATTAACGGCGGCAGAGTGCCAAAATTTACAGACTACCGGATCCTATCTAATCAGTAAAACCAGAATAGATAAAATTGCCCGGAACGGAACTACGGTCAGGCCAGTCATCTTCGCCGGCTCAAACGACCACGTTGGAAACTGCCAAGGCGAATCATACACGGACGATTATGGGAAATGGGAAGATGCATATGTCGCCGGACATGTCGAAATCACTCTTCAAGACTACGTAACCCCGGTACACCTGGACTCGAATAAAGTGATACTCAAATCCGGAGTTAGATGTACATTTAAGGACTTAAGTTGCATCGACCACGACGGATCGCAAGTATTTTGGGAGCAAGTACCCGAAGATTTCTGCGGAACAAAGGCTTACTCAGTACTATATGAAGGATACATGGATAGAATTAATGACACCGAGCACGGAAAAATAATGTACTCCGTCGAACATGGCGATCGCACATTCGCACTATGGCGTAAAGGGGAAATGGAGAAATGTGGCTACCGATACTACAGCACCGAGCATCCGAAACTCTTTGTATTAGAGGATATTCGAAAACAACCCTTAATCGAGAAAACACCTATAGAAACTGCAAATCTAGATATGTTTGCCTATGTAAATTCTAAATTCCTATATATAGAAAAATATATGAGTGGACAAATACAAAGCATGTATTACAAAATACTCAAACAGGAATGCGAATTGGAAAGGAAGGTATTGAAGAATGCCGTATCCATTGCCACCATGTCACCAGAACAATTCGGCTATCGGCTCATGGAAGAAAACGGATACGTAGGCGTAGTCGCGGGCGAGGTGGTGCATCTCTTAAAGTGTATTCGAGTAGAAGTAGAGTTACGAAACACTACTAAATGCTACGGAGAGCTGCCGGTTCGACGCGGGAACGAGGAGCTATTTTTGGCCTCGCAGACACGTATACTCGTGAGAACGGGTACCGAGCTCAGCTGCGACGCACGAGTACCTGCGATGTTTAAATTACATAATAATTGGTATAAGATGCTCCCGGTCTTAGTAGAAACCACTCAGCCGGAAGTACTGCGCCCTCAAACAAAGCCAGAATGGAAATATATGAGCGCCGATTCCTTAGCCATAAGCGGCATCTACGGAGAAAAAGATCTCTCTCGATTAAGGGACATGATTCTTTTTCCCGTAGAGAAACCAACCGTGCTTCACAAAATCGCGCAAGGCATGACAGGTAGAGGAACACCCGACGGAATCGGCTTAACCCACATGTTCGATGAGAAAACCATGACCGAAATAGTAAAGGGAACATGGAACCGAATGTGGTCTAGCTTCCTCACTTTCGGCACGGCCAGCGCCGGACTCATCGGTATAGTATTAATAGGACGACTTGTTAAGCTTCTTATGGATACTATGATTCATGGATACGCTCTATATAGCTTATATGGTTTTTCAATACACTTAGTAGGATCATTATGGAATTCCGTGACCCAACTCTTACTACACCTCGGAGCTAGACGCGAACAAACAAATGCACCGAATAAGAAAAAGGGGGAAAATGCCGAAGACGCGGCGTCTCCCACGGCCCCTCGTTTGATGTATCAATCCGTCGAAAATCTAGACTCTCAGGCAACCACGGCTGTTATGCCAACAGGTGCCGAAAATGCCCAACCATTATATCCGCTCGTACCCGAATATACGGCCAGACGACCAGAATCATATTAAACAAATTTTTGAATTACTTATACGTGTGATCTAATCCAATTATATACATATATAGAGTGATATTAACTAATAACACCCAAAATAGAAAGAAAACAAAAGGAAAACGATAAAAAAAAAGACACTAGAATAAAATTAACCAAGAAACAAAAAAGTAATAACCAAAGAGCAGCAGTACACTAATATACACTCCTCCACTAGCATGAGGCCAAGCAGTATAAAAATAGCAGTCGCAGCCACAGCGCCTAACGAAGAACCATCGGAGCTGTACGATACACTAGAGAAGAAGCTGTGTCTAAAAATGCTCCCGGGACTAAGCGAGATGTACTTGAATACCCATGAATGGGAGCTACTATGTAAGGAATGCTTCGCCTTACTACCTACCGACAGATCAGCGCATTGGATATGTATATACAGATTTCACGTGTTAACAAGGAATCCAATATCAGATAAGGGATGCGAGAATTGCCAAACACAACTTTTGAAGGCGCAAGGCCTAATCTCTTGCGCAATGTGCGTCACCGGTTATTTAATGAGAAGAAGAAGGAAAGCCAAACGCCTTAATTACTCGTTACCCTTAAGAGCTTCTTTGTGATTACTAATATCACTAACTTATAACAAATTTTTCGAAGCAGAAATTATTGCCAATTATACCCATTTTATAGGAAATGGAACGAATGGAACCGGACTACCAAGGGAAATTAAAAGCAAGAGTCAAGCAATATCTCCGACTTAAACACAAAGTAACAAAAGAAATAATTAAAAATAACGAAAGACTGGTGAAGAGTATAAAATTTGCTTTAAGAATATTTTGCGAGGATATAATGCAAATGCCAGCCGAAACCGAAGGACTCATTCAAGCCGCATATCAAGAAAGTACCTATGTGCAGTATTGCATAAATGCTACCTTCCGTAAAGGTATACAACAGCTTTACTGGGTTATTGTGACCGAACGAAAATTCTTTAGAATGATGCAGGACCGAATGCAACATGTATCTCTATATGATAACTTAACCCCCAACTGGCCTGTACACAACCCGGAAATAACAAGAAAATACAGATTCGAATGGAGACGACTAGCTACCTACTATCAATGGAACGTACTCAATATATCTATCTTTGACTTATCCGCAGAAGGGTTTTTCTGCGTAGGACCAAGAGAAACGGTATGTTTCGCATGCCAGGTAAAAATCGAGAATTGGGGAATACACGGGAAAAACGACCCGCGAGCTACACATTTCTTCTTCAATCCGGACTGTCCCTTTATTTCGGGATTTCCTTGCGGAAACGTCACCACTCAATTAAGGAACAATACGCCCGAGGACGTTAATTTAGAAGACGAAAGAGCAATTCCCATGCAGACAGGAATTCATGGAATGTCAAGAGAGATCGCTAAACTCTTCCACCCAAATTTGGATTTAGACTTACCATTTGATAGAACAGGAGGCTATTTACACATCGAAAACCTAGAGCTTAACTTCGGAGGAAAAGGATTTGCATCAAAGAAAACTTATGGAAAATGCACTATTTGCGAGATGGGTTTAGATATCAGACGAGAATGCGAATTATGCCATCGCATGGATCCTCAACTATATTTGAAGAATGCATACGTAGTATGCCGAACCTGTCCTGTACCCACGCACCAATACGACTTGTTATATGAGGACAAGTGTTTCATATGTATGTGGCAAACAGGAATTTCACCAAACACCCTCAAAGATTTTTTCTAACAGAAGGTCGCCTACACAGACAAAATCATAACAAACATGACCCACCGTACGAAAGTCAACGATCTACCACGCCCCACTGCCCTACTCTACGAGAATGAAGTCGAAAATAAACTAGAACGCTGAAGGGGGGAGCGCAGCGAAGCCACTCCGCTAGAGAGACCAACTATATATATATACCTACTCTACCAAAAGAACACATGTGATGATCACGAATTCTTTCAAAACAACACAGGTAAAATGCCAAGAATTCAAACAAACGTAATCTTACAACGGAAAGGAATGGAAACAAAAATCAAGCAAAGACGAGATCAGATTATTCACGAGAATTTTTGCGACCCTTACAGTAAGGATACATAAGGAAAAAGGAAAGGAGAAGAAAACCGGATAAATAAACAAAAAAAAACGTATGAGAGATATTTATATACGTATATTATCAATTAAATACGTTCACAACATAAATTACTGAAGAATAATTAGCACCAAGGACGAATCACTACGGAATCTATCCGATTGTTCCACAAGACATTAGGATGATCGCCCGTCAACGGAACAACTCGCCACTCCTATAACAAAAAAATTGAGAAAAATATAACCCTAGACGGAAGAAATAATAGCAAAAAAAAATATATACGAGACTCACCTCTACATTTTCCCAACGCATCAAAGGAGCCCGCATGTAAGTGCCCCAACCGCAAATATCGCAATTCCCCGGAGTAAGGGAGAAATGCATGTCATGACACAGGACGAATTTATGCTTCTTACAAGCCGAGGAAGACGGAGCCACCGTAGGGAAACAATACTGAGAAAAAAAGAATAAAAAGAATTAAAGATAGGCCTACAAAAAAAAAGCAGAGATAAAAACTTACATAAGGACCTCCAGTTCGACGAAAGTCAATCTCCATCCTCGCCGGCGAGATATTAACGCCTCCGCAATAAAGGCAACGACCAGGACTCGGAAAATGGCATTTTTCCCAGAAGATAGGTTGACGACATCTATCCTCTATCCGAGGACTAAAGTCGAAATCTTCAGAAAAAGCCGTACGAACAACAGCAATATCCCACTCACTACCCAACAGGGTATCCGCCTCTTCGAAATCACGCCTGGGAGGTGAGGCCGGAGTATACCCAATAGAAGCACTGGCACTTGAGTCCGACGAAGATAAAGGCATCACTATCGGAAGGCCCGAAAAAGAATCAGTAGATTTCGGCGAAGGAGGTGGCGAAGGCGGCGACGAAGACGACGAAGACGACAGAGACAACAATGGCGATGAAGACGACGAAGATTCCAATTCAGACACTTGAGTCGGGAGAACGATTTGTAAATTCTCCTCCCGAATTTGACGAGAACGAGACCTCTGCAACATAAAAAGATAACAAATGACATATTGACAAAAGAGAATATTGGACATAAAGAAAAAAGGAGTAAAGCAAACTTACGGTGATCGGCATGACGACAGTAGAGAAAGAAGTGTAGAAGCTCCGAGCGAGAACAGATTAGAACTGAGAGAACGAATAATATCACGAAACTCGTCGAGTGGAATCGACGAAAATTTTTGGCAGAGTGGGAACACATAAGAATCTAAAAACAGAGAACTACAACCATGAGAAAAGAAAAATACTACGAAATCAATAAATACTTACGAAACCATTACAATGAAAGACACTTATAAATTTTTCTTTCCACAGAAAACTTTTTAACATAAATCTTGCTTGCTTACAGGAACAAAGAACATATAGAATAGGAAAAAGAGCAATAATATTATGCAACTATTGCACTAACAAAAACGTTAATAATTGTCGGTAAAATGTTTGTAAAATTTAACCTGAAAAGCGTTAATTTATTATACTAACCTGAAACACGTTAATTGTCGGTAAAATGTTTGTAAAATTTAACCGAAAAATGTTTGTAAAATTTAACCCGAAAAACACTAAAAGCATTAAGAAGTCAGTAAAAATTTTTTGCGAAACATTGAAAATCGTTAGTAAAACGGTCGTAAAAGAGGAAAAATTTTTGACTCGGAAAAAAATTATCTCCATTGTATGTGTAATTTTGTTTGAAAATTTTTTTTAACTAGTGAGTGTGAAAGTCGTTAAATACTAAGACTAAAGTGCGCATTGTAACAACCAACCTTTGTAAAGCAGTACCTTGTGCAAAAACCACAAACAGGGACGATCAAATACCCATATTCGTGTGAAAATACTGCTAGCACACTACGTGTAAGCGACTCGAGTGATACTCGCGTCTTTTCATAAGGGCGGAAGTGTAATAAACCGCGAAAAGTATATAATTAAATTTTTTATAATGTCTCGATCTACGCAGATCAAATGTAACCCGATCTGTCTGATGACTGTTCTCCGGATAATTATATAAAATTAAGAGTAGCCATCCCAAATAAGGCGCCCTAGAAATGGGAAATCATGAGTTTATAGCGAATTTCCGATGTTCACGGAGATCATCTGAGTCATACTGTATCTGAAAATAGCCCCCACTATAGGAAAACCATCGATTAAGCTCGGAAAAACCTACGCGGAAATATTCTGCGCGGCAAATACAGCGCGACAATGGGAAGAACGAACGCTTAAATAGATCTGGAGCGAAAGCTCCGGAGGCTAGTCGACCATCCAGTGATCAAGAGCACGGACGAATCTCTGCCCGTGACCTACTCATTCTATCTCAACCAGTGCTGCATACGGGGAACCGCCGCTTACGAGACGATTATCACGAATCCAACCTCATCCGAAAGTTCGGAAAAGCAAGAGAGCTGAGAGCAACCACCGACTCAAAGCCAGACGCTGCAGCCGCTGACACCTCGCAACCGCTCGACGCTAACCCAGAGCGTCTATTCTTAGAAGCATTGCTGGAGCATCAGAGGGACAACTCAACGCCATCATCGAGCCACACGCACGATCAGCGACTTCCCTACACACATATATACTTACGCACACACGCAAGGTACGGCCTCGTATTCTGTTAGCGCTGCGGGCGTTCACACTCACGTTTGTCTAACACGCATTATATACAGAGGTAATCTCGAAATCCCGCTCTCCTACCCGGTAGGCCATGACCGTGAATACGGTAGCCAAAGGAGAGAATTGTATATAGATTTTTGACTCATAATAAATTTATTAAATTACCAAACACATATTTCCTTTATTCGAAAAAACCATCACACCTCCAATAATAAATATATAGTTGTGAGCGTCACTATCCCGACGTAACAGTACACTGACAATGCTATTGCATTGCAACATGCCGCCCGTCTTGAACTGTCAAGTTAAAAAAAAATCATAAGATACATAAGATTTTGATGAAGAAGTACTTATATTTAAAGTGCTGTGTACATAAAACAAGAGAATTATATTGTTACAAGATATAATCTTAAAATTATGCATGAATAGGTAAGGGTGATACATATTTTATAGCACGCTTATATTCGCCATTTGCTATCCTGACGGTGGCTACTAGAACAATGCCATCTTCTCCAGTATGGTTGTGGATGGCGCGGGCAAAAGGCCACTGCATGACGGGTGTGTTGTCTTCTTTATAATGACGAATATGCCGACGGTGGATTGAGGGCTTATGCCTAAGATAAAGTGATGAATATGTCAATTTTTTTATTGACTTTGTTCATAGTTAATAGTCCGTAGAATATGATGGTGAAAATCTTTTTTCATAAAAATTTTGCCACAAAAATACAGACAAAAAAATGAATCAAAATTGCTCGATCAGCAAGACGATAGGACTCAATTGGCGATCGCTTCGGAATAGTGATGCCGCGACTCTCTTCGATGCTCGGTCGCAGTACGAAGTTGAGTCAGTGAGGATCCCGGCTACGTGCATAGCCAGTCTATGGGATCACTGGTCGTTCAGCGAGTCTTGCGCTTAAATATGTTCAGTTTTTGGGCGTTTTCTCGAGTTTCCTAATTACTCGAGCAAACGCGAGGAAATCACGAGTGCGGAATATTTTGTTGTTTCGGGAAAATCGGCATATATTGCGCGCGTGGTCCTCGTCGTATCTATCTATACGTGCCGCGATCTTACTCTTCTCGCCGTATTATCGAGAGGTAATGAAATAATTTGGAAGAGACTGTCGAGGGCTAATCCTAATTTATAAGGTAAATATACTAGACAAGCTAGTGTATGTGCTTGACCTGAATCAGATTGCCGTATAGTAAGAAATGAAGACGCAAATGAAAATTTTTCTTCGTTACACATTTATAAAGATTTAGTTCTTTGTGTTTCTTTTTTGTTCATAGACAAATATGGACTGATTGGCTTTCGCATTGAATTTGAAGAGTTTCATTTCATCATTAATGGTAAGTAGCAAATATAATTGTAAACTTTGTAATATTTTGATTATAAATTGGTATTCACAACTTTTATTTTATTTTCAGTATCGAGATACTAATGCAGACTAATATGCAGCACCCGAGTCAGCTAATATACTTCAGTGTATATGTGTTGAAGTACAAAAATATATGCTAGATAGTACCCGTAAGTAATACTTAGTTTGCTTTTGTGATTTAGATATGTATACTTTAATTGCATTTAGTAGGTGTACTAGGTATGTTCTGGCCCCGCTGGGGGACCTGGCTCCGCTGCCGTGATAGATGGATAGGGGGGAGCTAGCCCCGCTGCTGTAAGAGGCAGCCCATCTGAAATACATGGAGGTATGTTCTGGCCCCGCTGACGGGGAGGGGGTATAGTGCGGCGGCGGCGGCGGCGGCGGCGGAGAGAGCGAGAGAGATGAAAAAAATAAGCCGTCACGGGACGTCTAGTAGATGCTTAGTTTTTCAATGTTTTTTTTATTTAATAAATTTAATTTTTCAGTTAAGAAAAGGAATGTTATTGAAAGAAGCTATTTTTTAAATATCTTTGACTAAATGTAACTGAATATATATAGCTAAGCTGTTGCACTATACGTATACACCGTGGAATAAGTCCCATCGCTAGAACGGTGCCGCTGAAGAGGGGGAATATTCATAGCCTGCGTATATCTATATACACGGCCGGTGGAGAGAGGGAATACTTGTACCCTGTGTATATCTATATATGTAGCGTTAGAGTGGAGGGGAACACTCGTAGCCTGCGTATATCTATATACACTGTCGGTAGAGAGAGGGAATACTCGTACCCTGTGTATATCTATATATGTAGCGTCTGAGATAAGATGACTGTGCGTGTTCGTATGCGTGCGTGTGTGCGTACGTGCGCGTATGTGCGTATATGTGTTTGAATGAATGTGTGTATTTGAGTATGCGTGTGTGCATGCATTTGAATCTGTATGTATATATATGCATGCATTTTGTGTGCGTTTGAATGTGTGTATATGTGTATGCTTTTGAATGTGAGTATGCAAGTGTGTGGGTGTGTCTGTATGTGTGTGTATGTGTGTGTGTCTATGTGTATGTATGTATGCGTATACATGTGTGGGTGTGTGTGTGTGTGTGTGTGTGTGTGTGTGCGCGTATGTGCGTGTGCATGCATGTGTGTGGGTATACATATGGTATAAATAAAATGTACAAATAAATTTTTAAATAATAAAAAGTATTTTTTATTCAGAAAATTATAATGTAGTTTACAGTTATTCATGTATTTTTTAAACTAACTTCCTAACATCTCCACTGATTGGATTGTATTGAACAATACGATCATGAAGAATCAAACAGTAAGCAGCTGTATTATCGGCGAAATCCTCCCTTGTTTCAAATTCAAGACGTACATCCACAGGCGCACTTTGATAGATTTATTTTGTTTGGAGCAGTCGATAACTATTAAAGGCAATTTCGTAATAAAATTGGTTTTATTAAGTATAGGCTCATTTTCCTTTCCATAGTATGCGCTTTGGAAATTAGCGTACATATCATATAATACAGCATACTGATTTTGATTTATGTTTAGATTTAGATTTCCATACGGGTAGCACTGAGAGTTTAGAAATAGTTTTACATTACTAATATTACAGTGATCAAAATTACTGGCATTGGCATTTGGTACACTTTTACGTGCAGTCTGGAATGCTAAAATGACAAATCGTGGTTTTTCTAATTGATTAGATGTTTTGACACTCCAAACGTGCTTTGATGTGAGGGGTAATTTTGGGTATTCATACAACTCCCATGTGCGATAACTCATTGTAATTGCTCTATCACGTCCTTTTTTT